>CAWUFW010012060.1:0-567968 GCA_963921515.1 Calotriton arnoldi | reverse complement strand
ATTCGTACTTGCCCAATTATGGTCATGGCCGCATATGCCCAATTATGGTCACAACTGTACATGTCCTATTATAGTATGATTCCTTATATAGGCATGATCTTTCACCTACATTGGTCCCAGCTAGTACACAACGTTGTGTATTGTGAATATGCCTCCCGCATATAGGCTTCTTTTTCCAAAATAATGACATTGCCTCCCTTGTCTGCCATTTTTATTTCAATCGTTTCGTCATTTTTCAGGCTTTGCAATGCTGTGCGTTCTTTCAAAGTAAGATTATCTTTCTTTTTTGAATAATTTAGATGGTACAAATCTTTTATTACAGAGTCATGAAAAATGTCGATTTTATTGCCCTGTGCCAGCTGTGGGTAAAATTTTGATCGAGCTTTCTTCCCACTGGTTCCTGCTCCTAATTGTGGGCAGTGTATATTTAATTCTCTTGTTTCACAATCAGGGTCTTGATCCAATTCCATCAACATAACGAAGTTGTCCGAGTCTTTTGCTGTAAGTTCCATACTCGGTCCCATGATCTTCTTACTGTACTGTGCCATTTTCTGATTTTCTGCAAAGAGTTTGGCCAATTTTACTTTTTGAACGTACTTATACAAATCTATTTGTATTTCTGCCAAATCAATGTTGTTAGTTGGGCAGAAGTTAAGGCCCTGTTTTAGCAATTTGGTTTCTGTTTCCATTAATATTTTACTTGAAAGATTAATTACTTCAAGTTCATGTGAGGGGTTTATTGAAGAGGGTTCTAATTCCATTTCTGCTTCATACTTCTTGTCGTTGTTCCCACTCTTTTTGGATTTGATGTTCCTCTTGCCTCGTCTTGTTGGTTTGTTCGGGCATGTCCTCGTCCTCTACCTTTGTGAAGATTCGTCAAACGGCGCCAAAGATATAGGCAAGTCAAACAACGCTTTTCCTATGGAAACATGGTCCTAACTATAACTACCTACTGGCGACTGCCAGTAGGTAGTATATATATATATATATATTGTTATATCCCGCATAGAGGCCCTAATGTAGACCCGTTCGTACATGCCCTAAAATGGACGTATTCATATTTTCCCTAATATGGTCATATTCGTACTTGCCCAATTATGGTCATGGCTGCATATGCCCAATTATGGTCACAACTGTACATGTCCTATTATAGTATGATTCCTTATATAGGCATGATCTTTCACCTACATTGGTCCCAGCTAGTACACAACGAGCTCTGAGGGCTGAACGTTATCTATCCTGTGGTTTTGAATACAGCAGGGTTTTTCCAAACACAGGCCCACACTGTACTCATTAATTATGCATGGCTCTCTAAGAATACACCACTGGCATAATATGTATGTACAAAGTTCACCCCTGACGTCTTCCTCATGTACAATACAAACCATACTGAGGACCGAGACTCTTTAGGGTATAAATACACCACATCTTGCCCCGGTAAGACAGAGGGAACCGAGACTTCCATGCTGACACACTGACCAGAGACGCTGAGGCTCCTGCATGCAGTCGCTCCAGCTGACAGTGGTCTGACACAGCCCTGACGGGGTGTCCAACTCGAGACCAGGACGGGGTCCCACACACTCTCTATTCAGGTATGGGGGTTTGACTAAATCCTAGGTGGATTCTTGGCTCTTAGCTTTTAGACCTACACACATATGCTAGGTACACTCAGGTACATCTAGCTAGGCATCATAGGAGTACGCACACCTTGCATAATGCTTTTATATTCATGTATGTACTCATGATTATCGCAATATGGTAGAACTGTTCTATCCCTTTGCTTTTATCGTACTGCTGATAATATATCTCTGCTATTGTCTGCTGGTTACCGCAGCACATATATTTTACACTAGAATAACAACTGTTCAATAAATACTTATTGAAACGCCCGACTGTTTATTCTGTGTAACTCTCTGAGACAAACCGAATAAGTGAGCACGAGTGACTGAGCGAAAGGTAGTATATTGTTTCCACGATTATGAGGGAATCAGGGTTGTCATGATCTAAGGTTGCCAGAAACTAATCTCTCCCCGATAAGAGGAGAAACTAGTGGCACTGCGAGCTAGCTAATGCAAACTAGGCTAACATAAACGGTGGGGGTGCACGGAGTCAGTCTGCCACCAAGCCCGCAGTATATGTTATCCAAACGTGCAGGTCCTGCAGGGGTACTATAGGAACTACACAACAATATATATATATATATATATATATATATATATATATATATATATATATATATATATATATATATATATAGTAGGCAATATATAATATATGTAGGCAATATATAACATATATGTGTATATATATCACATTTAAACACAACTCAGGTGGGTAATGCCCTTGTTGCTTAAATCTATTGCACCGTGAATGTAACAATCGAGTTATACAGGGCGGGTGTCAATGTACCTACTGCAGTTAGATTTGTTTAAACATGTAACCCCCGGGTGACAGGTTGCGACTGCAGGATTTTAAGGCACCTACTTCTGTGATTTTTGTAGAAAGTGGATCACAGGGCCACTTATGTTTTGGCTGATGCACCCTTTCATTCTTGTGTGATTGTAACAGTCAAAAAAACGGAGTTGATTAAAACATGTAATCACCATTCATTATGAAGGGGTCGAGAGTCAAATCAGTGTGTGGTATGTGATTAGGGAAACATCCATTACAACGCAGTCATTACAACGACCTACCTTTACAACACAACTGTTACAACACAACTGCCTTTACATCGCATGCCATTACAATGCATGCCATTACAACGCATGTCACTACAACGCATGCCATTACAACGCATACCATTACAACGCATGCCATTACAACGCATTATAAGGTAAGTAATGGAGATTGTTTTAGTATTAGGGTGGGTATGGGTTTTGTGGTACATGGGAATAGTAATTTTTACCCCTACACTATCCAACACTTTCCCTACTGTTGCACTCACTAGAGTGGGAATAGTAATTTTACCCCTACACTATCCAACACTTACCCTGCTGTTGCCCTAAAAGTATTATGCGTTGTAATGGAATGCGTTGTAATGGTATGCGTTGTAATGGAATGCATTGTAATGGAATGCGTTGTAATGGTAGTTTTTACAAATGCGTTGTAATGGCATGCGTTGTAAAATCATGTAATGTAATGGTAGTTGCGATGTAAAGACTGCATTTTAAAAGCATGCGTTGTAATTGCATGTGTTGTAACGTCATATATTCATGTGATTACCCTCTTGTTATTAATGAAAGATATCAATAACCTTCCGCAGTCCCTTTTTACTAGTAATACCAATAACCATCTTCATTTGTCAAAGTGAATTAATGGCGGCCATTTTATGGATGCTTTGGTACCAGTAACGTTCAACATTTGTGGTGATTGTATAAATTCCTAGTACCTTTCAGCCAGACAACCATTAAAGAAGTTTGGCGGCACAGTGCTTTTGTGGAATACTTTAAGTTAATGTTACAGAGGGATAGTTGGCAAGTGATCCCACGTCGTTTGTGACACTTTTGAGCCAACTGCACTTTGCATGCTGGGATTAAAATGGGGATGTCAAAGAGAACTACGATTCCCAGAATACAATATGTTGTTGTCAAGTGCCCGTACTAGGTGAATGTCTGTGAAATGTAAGACATGGGCCACTGACTTTCTCAAAGTACTCATATAATCTGAACTACAGCAAATCAGAAGCAGCATAACCTATGTCCAGTCTATATGCATAGCTTAACTCTGATGTGTAAGTTGTTTCTAAGCACACATTTTTTACAATTAGACAATAGGAGTTGGGACATTAAAGTGACTTGCCCAGATCACACAATGTGTTGAAGCGGGGAAGTCGTTATTAGACCCAGGACCAATGGTTACACAATTAACAATTTACTCACTAATTCTTCTCTTTTGTGCCACATGATACACCCACTCATCTAAGGAGTCTAGGTTGTGAATTATACCAACTAGTCATCATCATACCTTGCTAAACAAGGTGATCCTCTCTGCTCCATTTCCTCAGATCTTACCAATTCTGTTTATCGGAGTGAAGGATTTTGCTGACAGCGTAGAGACAGCAGAAAAACATTATTAGATTAGTAACTGACAGCTGTACACTTGAGCAAAGAGCTTACTTAAGTAACTGAATGATTTTTAGAAGATTACTCTAGTTGGCAGTTCATAAGTGGTAAGGCAGGGCCCTATCACCCATTGTGAACCAGCTGCCACTGGCTGCAGGGCACTCAAGATCAGAGCAGGTCACAGCTGCCCCAGCACCATGTTCGGAACTGAGATCAGGGCGTAAGGGCAGGTGTGAGGTGCCCTGCTCTTCCGTGGCTTGCCCCTTGGGCAACGTGGGTGGAAAGTGAACAAAATACCCACCACACTCCCTTCATGGCAAAGAGGGATGGTTTAGGGCTACCTCCTCTATCCTTAGACAAAGTGCTGAAATGCCCCATTCGTAGGCAATGTGGGGTGCCAGTACAAAAAATGTAAAGCCCCCTGGACCTTAGGTAAAGCCAGGCAGGGAAGAAATCACCCCCACACTCAGGAGAGAAGGCATGAGGGCTGGTGTGTAGCTCTCTTGGTCTTGCTCAAACCTTTGTAGGCGAGGGGCATCAAACAATGCAAAAGAATCCATTACAGGAATTCTACAAATTGAAATACCTAACAGCAATATTATATGGAAAATATACAGCTTGTGTGGAACACTACAGTTATATTTCACCCAAAAACTGGTTTAAGTGCAGAATGTCTTAGAACATGCTCATACAATATATAGTGCTACATGTTTTTGTCCGAAAGTTCTACTTTTTTCAAAACTATAATACTATGATTACATCCACATAAAACGTGGTAGAATACTCAAATAGAAGATGCCAGGATGAAATGCATATAATATAAGATACACTTTTAATATGTTAATACTAATATTCAAATTTACTTTAATAATATTACATTTTTTTTGCAAAAAAACTAAAGATTATAATACTTAAGTTAGGTAAGCAACAGTGCGTAACTATGACACTTAAAAAATGCTCAACCATTATTAAAAGATCATCTTATACATAAATATATATATTTGTATTTAAAGAGAGAGATCATACATCATGGGGAAGTGTGTAATATAATCCAATTATTATTGCCATCTTGGTGTTCTGGTGACGTCATTAGGCACTAGCCCAAATGCTGAGAGGTCTGTGTAGGAAGCGCAAGGTAAGTGGTTTTATTTATTTCTTTTATTTTTCCTATCCCGTCATATGTCGACTCCCCCTTGCCCCACCCCCGCCCACCACTCTTACCTGTACCGGTCATGCCTGGTCATGACCCACACTCAACAATCGTAATAAATAGCATTTTGCACTTGGTGCATCTGAATATTTGCTACAGAAGATGGTGCTCACTACAGCATACTCCACCAGGACACCCCATGTACGCCTAACATACATCAAACACAGGCACAGCCTAAACATGCCACTGTCTTCCGCACAAATATTCTTCTGTTCGTAAATGTGCCTGCTTACCATCCTAGAAGATGTGTGAGTGATTCAATACAGCCCTTCAGTCTCTCCCAGCAGAAAACAGAAACATTTACCCACAAATCACTGTTCACACATTAACTTCACCTACAAACATGCTCACTCACCCTGCTGATTGCATATCTTCACAAGCCTAATCTCAATCTGGTGTGCAATGGAAATCTCATAACTATTTGGAAAGTCACTTCTAGACTACAGAATGTGCTGCAACTACATAACAATAACAGACCCTATGCTATAGCAATACCAAAAACATAACAATTTGCCAGCGCATATGTGTACTGCAGAGTTATGAAGTGGGAAAGTCATCAGCAATGCATTTCACCAGCATGCGACTTCCAACATCACTCGACAACCCCAAAGCACCTTGCCAACAGCCAGAAGACAGGCCCCATCTCTAACCTCCCTGCCACCATCCCCTCTCTCCCAGGTTGAAATACCACCACCTGGCAACTGATCCCACCCTCCTCATGCCTCCATCCTAGTAGCCCTCCTTCACAGACATGTTCCACTCTCTCCCTAAGCAGACAGGCCATCCCACCTGTATTCTCACCTTATGTCTCCTCGCCTTAGTGGACACTTGAGTTAAGCAACTACAGGTGACACCTACAGGCTCCAGGTGTGAAATGTGGGTTTTTGGGTTTGGACAATGTTGTTGCAGCAGATGTGTACGAGACAGATTCTATTAATTAAATAGGAACTAACCAAAACCAACAGGCATGAACTCACATCTGCCTCGTGGGGCCACTCTCTGTCAGACTGTATTCCCGCTGTGAAGTCCTCCTGTCTGTCACTCTCCCCATACCTCAGCAGTACTGTCATTCTTCCCATCCTACGATAGACACTTCCTTGCAACCCACTCCGATCTCCTCTGTCTCTTCCTGAAGACCCATGGACCTGTACTTTTCTCTTCCGACTTCCCCCACATACACCACCAACTGACTCGCTCTCGCTGAGGCAGTCACTTGTGCCTATTCTCCTCCAGTCCCACTCCCCCTTTAGCAGCAGACCAAGTGCTCACCTGTTTCTGGCTCTAGTAAATGATCATCACGTTTTCCAGTGAAGTAATCAGGAACCCATCCTGGAGTAATACCGTCTAATCCCGAAATCATCATGGAATCATCCTGTAGCAGTAAAACATCATCACATGTTTTCCACTGAAGTAATCAGGAACTAGTTCTGGAGAAGTTTCAGTGATGACTCTAGTCATCTTATTTAAATATTTCGTCTTTACACATACTTCAGGATGGCCTGCAATGACTTCCCCAGATAATTACAGGAATAGCCCTGCTGAAGTCATTAGGTGACTTCAGAATGACTCCAGGATGATCACCCTTTTTAGGTCTTGCCTGGCGTGGCAGCGCATGCGCTGCTCGCCCGGCGAGATATATTGTAAATGAGGACTTTCAGAAGGGGGCTTTAAGCCCCACCCCTCATTTCCATTGGCTGGCGTCACCGTTTATGCTAAACGGTGGCCTGCCATTGGAAATGAGCTTTCTGGGTTGCCTCCCTTTCCCTTTTTGGTCCGGCCCACCCGGACTGGCTCACCTGCTTCCCGGCTGTTGTGAAGACTTTTCTTATCTGCTTGTTTATCTAACAAGCAGATAAGAAAAGTCTTAACGACGGCCGTGAAGCAGACGAGCACAGGCATTCTGAGGGCGCCTGTTCCCAGCACTTCCCCTCCTCTCCCACTTGTATACTCGGAGAAAGCGGCATTACTGCGACGAGCCTATCCCTCTCGAAATGACGGCCCTCCCTGGTGGTCACCGTGTGCTCAGCTGCCCGCGTGAGGCGCTGGTGTTGTTTACTAGTGTTCCGTGGCTTTTTCCTCCTGCTGCAGAGCATGGTGTGAAGTCGGGCGTTTTACGTGGCCCTTCCTGGCCGTATGCGATACATGCAGCATCTCCACCTCGTGTGCAATATCTAACTGTATATATACACACGCGTAACACACCTGTAGGCGCCCGTAACACAAGCACGCGCTGTGTGAGCTTGGGCTTCCGGCCCGTTTGCATGCCCAGGGGCTGTAGGAGCAGATGAGCGCAGCGAGGTTCCTGCAGGCCTCTGGGGCTGCTTGTTTGCTTTGGAGAAGTTACTGCCAGGTGCCCGGGGGATTAACATGCTCACAGCGTCCATGCAGCTGCGGGCTCCTGTCTGTAGCAAGCAAACAACTGTTGGGAACGGAAGAGCCCACCATTGTGCACCCGAGATGGATGGCGAGGAAATAAAGGTGCTTGTTAGCAGGGCCTTTAAGTAATTAATGAGGCTAGAATAATAAAAAATAAAGCTTTATTTTTTATTTTTTATTAAACAAAAAGTTCTTTTGTTTGTCCACCCACCAGTTCGCCTCTGGGCGCTGTAACAAGGCAGTATCTGCACCTAGGAAGTCAGGTCTGAATTGTTGCTATATTTTTCTCTTATATGTCAGTGCCCAGTGACAGAGCCAGTGCGGGTGAACTGCACTCCGGCATGGAAACACAGCAGGAGCCCTGTAACCGGATGCCCAGTACATGTCTTGTGAAACACGCGGCGCCTCTTCACCCAGGCGCTGGCAGAGCGGCTGCCAGGCTCTGACATTCACCAGAGCCCCTCCTCTTCGGGCCCCTCCCTTGGTGCATCTGGCAGGCCATGTGGGGTCGTCACCAGTGTGAGGAATGTCACCGGCGGGTGCGATGTGCTGCCCTCGTTATCACAGAGGCCTAGAGGTTCCTGTGTCAGCAGAAGGCCTCCCATTTCAAGCACGAAGCACAAACCCAGAGAGGAAGGGGCTAGCCATGGTCTGGCGAGGCTGCCATGGGCCCTAATACAAGCAAGGAACATGGCCTCCCACCCCCTGGTTTGATACAGCAGTCGAAGTACATGAAAAAATAGGAACTCTGACCTTTAGTGCAATGGGGCGGGGTCAGTGAGTGTGGGGCGGAGTCAAAGGTGTGACTAGAAATACAAAAATATTCTGTGACTATTTTGTTGATCTTTTCACTTTCAGGTAACTCCATATAAAGTAACGCACACACCTTAAATGGAAAATAAATGCAAGTTAAACTAATCCATTGAAAATGTATTATTTTATGTTATAAAACCTCTGGTGGTTAATTCGATCACTGAAGATTTCGCAGTGTGCTACCAGAGAGCCACATAACTGAATCCTGGTTGGGGCAATAGGGAGTAGGGACTTGTGTATTTTTAGTGCTACGAGTTCCCAGCCTGTCACAGAAAGCACTCTGAATACGTAAGCCATTATTTTAAACTTGCATTACCTACAGCAGGATTTTAAGTGGGATAAAAACTGGGGGGGTCTCTCAAAGGAGTGTTGCCGATGTAATTAGGACGTGGCTTAAAAAGTAAGCTAAAAATCAGTGCTAAGCATAGGGTGCCACCCGACTGGTAATTTGCTGCTTCTGTCATTGCATCCAGATATATAATACAACAAGTAAAATTACACCTACAACAAGCCAGGACTATTAGCTTTGCCAATGGATTTAGTTGCAAAAGATAAATAAGCAACAACTAAGGCGGCAGTGTATAGAAAATTGAAAATGCTTCAGTTCTAAAATAAAGAGACTGTGAAAGAACTATAACAAGCCTCTTTGAAGTTAAATCAAAGGCATTAAAGGGTGGGACTGCTGCAACGTAAATATTTTTTTTTTCATTCTGCAGATTAACCAGTTGCACACATTTACATTTCTTTCAGCAGCAGGCACCCTGGCAAGAAGGCTTGTTTCTTGTTGAGCTCTCTGTGCTTCCCTCAGCTTCTTAGCACAGGAGTCTTTCTCTCATTTCAGCTCAGGTATCTCAGCTGTTGGAATTCACCATACTGTAGCAGTGGCCTTTTAACAACAAGCATTTCCAATGCCATAGGTCTCGCATTTACGCGAGTTTAAGTTATTGGCATTGTAAATAACAATGCCTTTTATTTATGTTTTAAAAACGAAAACAAAAATAAAAGGCATTGTCATTTGCAATGTCAATAGCTCAAACTCAGGTAAAGGCGAGACCTATTACATTGCAAATGCTTGTTTTGACTTGGGTCTCTCCCTCACACACCCTGGCAGTGCAGGGTTGGGAGCTAAAAGCAGCCCTGGGAAACGTGCTCATCCCAGCCCCTAGTGGTCTGAGTGAGTGCAGCGAGTGAGTAAGACATCTCCTGGAGGACTGAGGAAGAGGGGGACATTATACACATTCCTCCAAAAAAACAGTGTGCACTCCCTCAGGGCTGCTTGCTGGGATGGAATGCTGATGACCCCCCTTTCTGACATTCCTAAAAGCAGCCCCTGGTCATCAGCTGACGGGGATTTTCCATGTGTCCGGCATGGCCAGTCCTCCATCTCTTTTCTTTGAGCCAAGGTCCCACACACACAGTACTCCCCCACCGACTAGCGCTTTGAAGCTGTCCCTAATGGAAAGGTTGCGCTTCACCAAAAGCAGTCGCATTTTTCTAGCTTCCTGTGAGACAACTTCTACCTGACGGTCCCTACTCTTTCGCTTCCCCAAGGTCTTCTCACGCATCATTCTCCTACAAGCCTACAGGTCAAACGCATCACTCTTCTCCGGTCCCTCCATCACGCACACGCTGTCATCACCGCTTCCTTCCTGGGAGACAAACTCTCCCTCGCATCCATCGCTCACCTGTCTGCCCCGGGCCATCCGTCACGCGCAGCATCAATCAATCAATCAATCACGGCATTTATAGAGCGCGCTACTCACCCGGGAGGGTCTCAAGGCGCTGGGGTAGGGGGTAAGTTACTGCTCGAACAGCCAGGTCTTGAGCTGCTTCCTGAAGGAGAGATGGTCCTGGGTTCGCCGAAGGTGAGTGGGGAGGGAGTTCCAGGTCTTGGCTGCCAGGTAGGAGAAGGATCTTCCTCCGGCGGTGGCTCTGCGGATGCGTGGTACGGTGGCGAGGGCGTGGCTGGTTGATCGTAGCTGGCGGGTGGGCGTGTAGAAGGTCATGCGGTCGTTGAGGTACTTGGGGCCCAGGTCGTGGAGGGCCTTGTGTCCGTGGGTGAGGAGTCTGAACGTGATTCTCTTGCTGACGGGGAGCCAGTGCAGGTCTTTCAGGTGTCCGGTGATGTGGCTGTGTCGGGGGATGTCCAGGATGAGTCGTGCGGAGGCGTTCTGGATGCGCTGGAGTCTTTTTTGAAGTTTGGCTGTGGTTCCGGCGTAGAGGGTGTTCCCATAGTCCAGTCGGCTGGTGACGAGTGCCTGGGTGACGGTCTTCCTGGTTTCAGTGGGGATCCATCTGAAGATCTTGTGGAGCATGCGCAGGGTGTTGAAGCACGAAGATGAGACGGCGTTGACTTGTCTGGTCATCGACAGGGAGGAGTCCAGGATGAAGCCCAGGTTGCGTGCGTGGTCCGTTGGCTTGGGCGCGGTGCCCAGGGCCGGGGGCCACCAAGAGTCGTCCCAGGCGGAGGGTGATGAGCCCAGGATGAGGACTTCCGTCTTGTCTGAGTTCAGTTTAAGGTGGCTGTTCCTCATCCAGTCGGCGACGTCTCTCATCCCGTCGTGTAGGTTGGCTCTGGCGGTGGTGGGGTCGTTGGTGAGGGAGAGGATCAGCTGGGTGTCGTCGGCGTAGGAGATGATGTTGAGGTTGTGTTGGCGTGCGATGGCTGCGAGGGGGCTCATGTAGACGTTGAAGAGGGTTGGACTGAGTGAAGATCCTTGTGGAACGCCGCAGATGACTTCGGTGGCCTCGGATCTGAACGGGGGAGGCGGACTCTCTGGGTTCTTCCGGCGAGGAACGAGATGATCCATTCCAGTGCTTTCTCTCGGATTCCGATGTTGCTGAGGCGCTTCACTAGGGTGCGGTGGCAGACGGTGTCGAACGCCGCGGAGAGGTCCAAGAGGATGAGGGCTGCTGTTTCCCCGTTGTCGGTTAGGGTTCTGATGTCGTCGGTGGCTGCGATAAGGGCGGTCTCGGTGCTGTGGTTGGCCCGAAACCCGGACTGCGAGGGGTCGAGGGATCCATTCGTCTCGAGGAAGGCGGCAAGCTGTCTGTTGACGGTCTTCTCGATGACTTTGGCCGGAAACGGAAGGAGCGAGATGGGACGGTAGTTCTTGAGGTCGGTGGGGTCCGCCGTTGGTTTCTTCAGGAGGGCGGTAAGCTCGGCGTGCTTCCAGCTCTCCGGGAAGGTGGCGGTGTGGAAGGAGGAGTTGATGATGTCCCGGAGATGGGGTGCGATGGTGGCGTCGGCTTTGTTGAAGACGTGGTGTGGGCAGGGGTCGGTTGGTGATCCGGAGTGGATGGAGTTCATCGTGCGGGTGGTGTCTTCGGTGCTGATCGGGGTCCAGTTGCAGAGGGTGGTGGTGGCGGGCGTTGGTTCGGCGGTAGGGTGCGTGGTCTGTGCGTCGAAGCTGTTATGTATGTCGGTGATCTTGCGGTGGAAGAACGCGGCGAGTGAGTTGCAGAGGTCTTGCGAGGGGGTGATGTCGTTGTTTCCGGCGCTGGGGTTGGAGAACTCTTTGACGATGCTGAAAAGTTCCTTGCTGTCGTGGGCGTTGTTGTCCAGTCGTTCTTTGAGTGCCGACTTCTTGGTGGCACGGATCAGCTGGTGGTGTTTGCGGGTGGCGTGCTTGAGGGCGGTCCTGTTGTCTGTGGTCTGGTCGAGTCGCCAGGCTTTCTCGAGTGTGCGGCAGTTCTTCTTGGATTCCTTGAGTTCGTTGGTGAACCAAGAGGTTTTCTTGCTTCCGGGTCTGCTGGGAGGGTTTTTTAGTGGTGCGAGGTCGTCGGCGCAGGCGGTCAGCCACTTGGCGAGGTTGCTGGCTGCTTCGTTTGGGTCCGTTGTGTTGGTGGGTGTGTTCTGGCTGAGGGAGGCGGTGAGCTGCTCGGCGGTGATCTTGCTCCAGCTCCGGCGGGGAGCCTGTTGCGGGTGGTGGTGGGTCGCAGTCTTTCTGAAGCTGAAGTGGACGCAGCTGTGGTCGGTCCAGTGGAGTCCGGTGGCGTGGCTGAAGGAGATGTGCTTGCTGGAAGAGAAGACGGGGTCAAGCGTGTGGCCGGCGTAGTGGGTGGGCGTGTTCACCAGTTGCTTGAGTCCGAGGTTGGCGAGGTTGTCCAGCAGGGCGGTGGTGTTTCTGTCGTTGTTGTTCTCCAGGTGGAAGTTGAGGTCCCCTAGGAGGATGTAGTCGGCGGAGGGCATGGCGTGCAGGCTGATGAAGTCTGCGATGTCTTCGCTGAATAGTGTGCGTGGTCCCGGGGGTCTGTAGATGAGGGTGCCTCGGAGGGTGGTCTTGGGGTCAGTGTGTATCTGGAAGTGTAGGTGTTCGGCGGCGGTGAAGGTCTCGTCGGAGTTAGTCGAGATGCGGATGGTGTTCTTGTGTACGATGGCGATGCCTCCTCCCGTCTGGTTGACGCGGTCCTTCCGGGTGATCTTGTATCCGTCCGGGATGGCTATGGCGATGTCGGGCGCTGAGGAGGCGTTCATCCAGGTTTCGGTAAGGAAGGCGACGTCCGGTGCTGTTGCGTCGAGCAGGTCCCAGAGTTCCACGGCGTGCCTGTGGACGGAGCGGGTGTTCAACAGGATGCATTTCAGGTGGTTGCTGCTGGTGCTCGACTTGGCGGAGGTGGTGCACGTCCGGGGGCAGGTGAATCGGCAGGCTTGGCAGGTGAAGGGTCCGTGGGTGCGTCTCGGTGAGGCTCGGTAGCAGGCAGGGTTCCGGCCGGCATTGAGTGCGGTGAGGGTGGCGGCGTCGTAGGTCCGTCGAGTAGTGTTGCATCGGTGGGATCCAGGGGTCCTGGCGTTGGGCGCGGGCCAGGCGCGGACGGGCGCAGACAGGCTTACCTTTGGCGCACCTTCGGCGCTCCGTCGGTGCTCCCGCTGCGCGCGGCCGCTGCGCGGTCGCTCAGGGGGCGTCATAAGTAAGGAGCCTGGAGGGAGGAGCAGCTGGGTGGCGGGAGCGGGGCGGCGAATGGAATCACGGGGGGGCGGGGCCGCAGGGAGGCAGTGGCGGGAAGTCCCAGGAGCAGCGGGCAGCGGGAAAGTCCCAGGAGCAGCGGGAAAGTCCCAGGAGCAGCAGGCAGCGGGAAAGTCCCAGGAGCAGCGGGCAGCGAGCGAAGGAATCTCCAGGCAGGAGGCGGCAAGGCAGGCAGGAGCGGCAGCAGTGAGTGGGGCGACCAAGCCCTGTGGAGGGCTGAGCGGTCACACTCTGTGGTCCCCTACGGTCCCCTTAAGTAAGGAGCCGGGAGGGAGGAGCAGCTGGGTGGCGGGAGCGGGGCGGCGAATGGAATCACGGGGGCGGGGCCGCAGGGAGGCAGTGGCGGGAAGTCCCAGGAGCAGCGGGCAGCGGGAAAGTCCCAGGAGCAGTGGGAAAGTCCCAGGAGCAGCGGGCAGCGGGAAAGTCCCAGGAGCAGCGGGAAAGTCCCAGGAGCAGCGGGCAGCGGGAAAGTCCCAGGAGCAGCGGGCAGCGGGAAAGTCCCAGGAGCAGTGGGAAAGTCCCAGGAGCAGCGGGCAGCGGGAAAGTCCCAGGAGCAGCGGGAAAGTCCCAGGAGCAGCGGGCAGCGGGAAAGTCCCAGGAGCAGCGGGCAGCGAGCGAAGGAATCTCCAGGCAGGAGGCGGCAAGGCAGGCAGGAGCGGCAGCAGTGAGTGGGGCGACCAGCCCTTCCTTCCTGTGAAACAGGCCCTGGTCCTTCCTGTCGTCACTCGTCTCCCACCGCACTCACCTGCTGCCGGGGCCCCTCACTCACACCCGCCGCCCGTTCCTCCTCCGTGAGAAGAACGCCGGCAGTCTTTGTCCTCCTCGGCTGTAACCCGAGCAGTCGCCATTGAGCGGGAAGTGTGATACCGTGAAGCAGAGGCGCAGACAAGAGGCGGGCAGCAGGATACATTTCGCCTGCACATTCCAGTGGGAAACGTTTTAACACCTCAATTGGTCCCAGAGAGCAAAAAGGGTTCTGCTGGGTCACACACTGCTTTAATTGGGCACACCCAAATATCTTTCAAAAATGTTGCAGTGCGTTTGCTTTTGAAATCGGAAATGATTCATTTTGCAGACTACAGTGCAAACATAATTCGAATTGTGGTGGGGGGGAAGGGATGTACTAAAGATGAGAAAAAAGAGGGTAAAAGTTTTTTGACTAAAGTTAGTAGGGCGCAGCCGCATATTCGGGCAACTTCGCGGGGCGCTAGTTGTTTTTTGTGCAAGAGGTTGATGCTTTGTTGATTGTCTGCATGGATGGCTCGTGTGTGACTCAGCAGGTCTTGTCATTGTGGCTTTAAATTCATGATGAGACCCACCCACACCAGACTCAGGACCTTTGCGATTATTGGTATACGACATGTCCCACACATTGTGCGCTTAAAAACACGTGGACGTTCATTTCATCACACATTACACCCTCTTTTCAAAACAACAAACTCTTCTTCGTAGCTTTCTGACGAATCATTAATCTTTGTTTTCAAGTTTTCATTAAAGATGTAACTTTATTTCTTAAAACGAAGCAACTATTAGCATTCTGTCTTTTGGAGAGGATGTTCAGTTAATTCAATTTTCGTAACTAACTTGCAACCAAATCAGTAAAAAAGCAAATGGGGAAGAAAGAGACAAAATAGAAGGAAAAGACAAGCTAACGAAGAGGGAAACATTAAATAAACTTATGAAAACATGTTCACTCACGAATACTGATTAAAACACAAGCGATAACCACAAGCTTGTGGGCACCATGTGACCATTCCTATAATATGTTACAAGGAATGGGCCAATACAAACAAACTGAAAAGTCTAATCGTCAATCATCTAATCAGGCAAGTTCGGAGCTGATTATTTCCACATGGCTAAAGACCTTCAGTGTTCAATTATAGTCTCTGACTAGTCAGCATACATTTCGGCTCTGAAAATACATTTTTGGGGCCTTCTTCAGGGCAAAGATAGTAGCAGTGTAGCACAAAAAAACAATAAATCGTCACCACATTTGATGCCAGAGCTCCATAAGGCTGGAAGGCTAATGGCACAAAGTGCAGAAATATAATTCAAAAGTCTGTCGATCCATGGCACGTCCCAGTGCTCGCCATTTTTCACAAACATATATAAAGCAATGTAGTTAGTCCCATTCAGAATAAACACCGGAGCACAAAAATCTACCTTGTTGTAGCATTGAAGGGAAGTGTTTGAGAGGGTCCTGTGAAGCCATCTCATCTCATACAAGAGTTGCTTAAACTTGCCACACTTTGGAAAAAGGAAGTCCGAATCAGTATGGTCAGCTTAAGTGATTCAGAATTCTACATCGCCACAGCCGTCAATATATGCCAGAGCTATGTAAACACAATTGTGTTGAAAAAGAGCAGTGCCATTATTAAGGTAAAAAACGTTGTGCTTTTTGATCGGGCAGAACGTCTTATGTTGTCCCAGGCCAAGAGGTTAATCTATAGGGGGGAGTTGGAGTTATCTTCCGGCTACCCACTCTGCCTCCAAGAAGCATTGCAGTCAGGGCGGATCAGGAGCAACGTTGGATTACTTGGGGCTTCGTGTACCCCAAGCCTAATGCTGCCTGCTCACCCAAAGGGCACCAGTTGCCTCCCTCTTGCTCTGGTACCATCTTGTTGTCTTCTAGCATGACCCTCGCTACAGCAAGGTGGTGGCAGGGCAAGAGAGAGGACTTTATGGACAAAATCTGTATTAGCAGCATGCAGCACTGCAAATTCATGGGATCAGCTCAGGTGCAGGGGCACTGTCTGTGGCTAATCAGACCCCAGACCAAGCTGGTCCTAATCTCTAAGCCACCTGAGCTCACTTGACACATCAGCACAGATGTCAGAGAGCTAAGGTTGATCTCAGTTGGGGTTGTGCCACATATATATACAACAGTCCTCATCCTATCTTATGCTTACTCATTGATCATTGTGCATATTTGTTGTCTGCTTATATTATTTGAACCTATAGATCTGGCCCATGGCCCCTACTTGTCTTTAGTGCTTCCATGTTGTTTCTGCTCTGGCAGAAAAGGAAGAATCTGGCAATTTAGGTATTTGTGTTCCAGCGGCGTACTAGCAACAGATACTCCACTACCATATACTCACCTGGGCCCATACAACTCGCTTCCGCTAACATTAAGTAGACCGCTGGAACGTTTAGTTTTTAATGATTCTCATACCTCAAGATCTAGTTATTTCTTCTCCAACTAAACCTTTCACTGATCAAATAGTTCTTTCCTCTGGTCAATGGACCAGTTAGGTGGAACTAGTTGATGGTGATAATTAACATGACTTATAATACATTTCTTGATCGAAAGTAAAATAATCACAGACTCAATAAGTTTTAAAATCTTTATCTAAATTAGTGAGTTGTGAACCATCTCAAAGCGTTTCAGTACAAACACCCTCATTCACGAGAGTGCCAATTCAATAAAATTTCAATAGTTATAATATTTCAGATCCACACAACAACTATACTCAGAGAGAAGAGGATAGAGAGAGAAGAGCATTTATCAAAACGATGAATTTCATAGTTACCAAGTATGGTGTGAAGACCAACCCCCTGGCCAAAGGGCTGGTAAGGGTCCCCAGGACAGATCAGGAGACAAAGACTTCAGGACAGGAATCAGGACAGGATACTTCACCTCTTTAGATACCGACGACTACGTCACACCCCTCTCTGACACTCTCTTCCTCCTCGTGGTTCTTCCGCGATCTTCTTTCTAACCCACCCAAATTAAGTAGATGGTTCTGCATTCGATTTCTTCATCAGCATTTCAGAGCATCAGCACCACCCAGCACCAACAGCATTCCAAGCTCCGAATTGTCTCTGCTGCATCCGCTCCCAGTAAGCTTGGCTATCATCAGCATACCCCGGAACTCCAACTCCCTTAACTAACTAAAACTACCTCAATTATACCCTTCCATAACCATGTACCACCCATTAATGTTTCATTTTTACAAAATACTAACTTCTGATTGGACAGGCGAAGGGGGGATGATCATCACACCATGCTTATCCTTCATTTATTTCTTTAAACCATTGTTTCCAAACTCCTCCCCTCAAACTTTTATTCCGCCCTTCCTTTCCCATACATCTTTAAACTTTATTAATACAAATGTAACGATCTTTTGAATACAGTTCCTTCATTTGAGCTCTTCACCCTCATGTTCCCAGGGCACATCTTCGCCGACCTTGGACGCGTGACAAGTCCTTAGTCATCCTTTCGTACTTCATAGCCAGGGCGCATGCGTCGCGCAACGTCAGTCTGCTCGACTCAGATAACTTTAACAGGCCCAAATACGCACTAATAATAAAGTCAAAAGGAGAAATGTTATTCTCAAAACTAAATGATTTCACTGTATACCACCAACCTCTACTCTAGCCCATACCGTTTATTATTTCCCTTTCTGCATTTTGCGTTAGTGTAAACTCATTTTCTAATTTCAGCAAGCAGGTGCCATGCATGTGAGCTTTTAAGCGGCCATTTTATAGTTATTTGCGCAAGCGCTAGAATTTCCCACCAAGCGTTGCTTCGTCATACTACGTAGATGCAGTAGACGCATGCGCAGTAAAGATTCCGTGTTAGAATGCATCCTAGTCCTTCGTTCATGTTATTGCAGTTAGTAAACACATAGGCAAGCTTCATCTTATCCCGCGTGTAAAGGAAATGCGTATTATTAATCACAAAACACGTTGTTAGTAATTCGCTAGTAAGTTAAAACGAGAGGATTGCTTCCGAGCAAGTCTCATGTCCGAGTCCTTGCTCCATCATTTGTACAACTTGATTGCAAAGATATCAAACACTTTCTCAAAATGTTCAGGCCTTACAGTGTGTTCGTCAACCAGGCTTTGCTCTATTCGTTGTTAATTTGTATATTAGTAATTTTGATAGTGATAGGGATTTTTCTCCTCATTTTAGAGTTTCTAGGTAACAAGGATCTGGACTGACTTTCATCTTGTTTTGGCAAGTAATTCTAACACCAAAATTATGGATGGCTTTTTTCATAACCAGAGAGACCTTAATGTGGCTGCCGTATGGGCATTCCTGACATATAGGTGAATGATATAAGGGCACAGAGATCAGGACAAAGCCTCCTAGCCACAAAGGTGGCTTATAACCAAACGTAGAGGTTTACACAGTCAAATCCTTGTACATAGTCCTCTATGGCACAGTCATGCTGGGGGTATCTTTTTTGTAAGAGATCATATATGAGTTCAAGACCTCCACGTTCTAAAGGAAGAACAATTCTTATTTTAAAGGGCCAGGTCCAGCGGTCCCACTCCGTGTGAGGTTGCTAATGTGTAGGATGAGTAGTGGTCTTCTCTCTTCAAAAATGGACACCGTGTTTGAGAGCAACAACTCACAGGTGCACATGGGGGGAGAGCTTCGCTGTTCTGATACATTGCTTGGTGTGAGGCCAGTGAATTATTCACTGCAAAAGTTACAAGGAACACATTTCTCCTAAGAGATGACCCTTCATCAAGAATAAACTTAAATAATTAAACATTTCAGTGATTAGTATCATCCAGGGCTTTAAGTGGGCTGGGTCTCACCGGGTCTGAGCACCGGCAGTTTTTTAAAGGGGGCCTCGAAACGGGTCTCTTTCGGGCTCTGTTTTGTGCCTGCTGTCACTGCAGTCCGTTTTTTCCCGGACTGCAGTGACAGCAGGCACATCGATGTGCGCGTGCTCACACTGCTCACTTCTCACTAGTGGAGAAGTTACTGCATGACGTCATGCCAGGTGAGCGTTCTAGGGGAAGGGAAATCCTTTAAAGAGAGTCATTTTCGCTCTGGATTTCCCTTCTCTTTTTGAAACTCGGGAGCAGCAACACTGTCCTGGTGTCACCAGGGCTCTAAGTGGAAGCTTTTTCAATATTATATACAACAAGCCATAGTTGCTGCTTATTTATCTAATGCAACTAACAACCATTGACAAAGCCAATAGTCCTGACTTGTTGTAGGTATGATGTTACTTGTTGTTTCATATATCTAGATGCAATGACAGAAACAGCAAAATACAAGTCAGGCGGCACACTATGCTAAGCACAGATTTTTTAGTTTACGTGTTTTTAAGCCACGCCCTAATTACATTGGCCACGCCCCTTCGAGAGGCCCTCCCGTTTTTTCATCCCACTTAAAGCCCTGATATCATCACTCACCTGGTGTCTACCTTTCTACCCTTTGTGTGTTTGTTCAGTTGGGATTCCTAGTGTTGCAGTAACGTGACTTTGTGCAAATAGTGTAACAGCAGGGTTACAGACACAAAGAAGCGTAAATGGAAGCCTCGAACATCTTTCTCATGCAAAAGTTTTTGCATTGAAAAGTTGATGCGAGGGCACTGCAAATGACTTTGTAATAATGACATACTGCTAAACCCCTATTAATACATCTATGTAAGCAAGAGCATGATAATGTTTTTGGGCCATTCGTTATTTTGAGTTTAATCTCAGGAGATTAATTTCGAGGTTGTTTTTGCCCACATATTCAGTTTGTAAAAGCATCACTTTAATGAATGTTAATTCGATTTCAATTAATTGGGGAATACAATTGAAAAACTCGAATTTTCATTTTTTTTTATTTTAACCAGTAGATGGCAGTATTGCGCCATCTACCAAAGCATTTCTACCTATACATTAATAACTATCTTTTGGAGTTTAGCGGCAGACAGCTTCAGATGCCTGTCACAGACAACATTTCATACAATACTACAAAGAATGGGCTTTGGGTCAGCCCCTTGCTCGTGATTGGATAACGTTCCTTCCTTTTCTTGTGGTTGTCTCACCCTTGCAGCACACTTTCCTCTTTACCTTCGCTTTTGACTGGATCAGCTGACGTCCTGAAACTAGTTTTTAACGTTTTTCCCTGTTTACCCCTAAATAGCTCTGCATGTCCTGCTACTTCCTCTTTCCTTTTTATCTTAGTGCACATAGACCACGCTACTCAAACACATTTTTCTCACTCCCCACCAACCCCTGACTTTCTCACCCCTTCCCCGGCATTTTCTCTCCCTTGCCTCCCCGCCCCTCTCCTGCTCCATATTCCACCAACATTGACAAAGTGAATAGTGTGGCCAGCCATATTGAAAATGTATTTTGTAAACTTTCAAAATGATGCAACTTATGGCTCAACGCAACAGCTATCTTTAAAGTATAGGAAATTAATTTTTTTATACTTTCAAGATGGCCCCCACATTGCACGATGCAATATGAGAGCTACCTTGAAAGTATAACATTTTTATTTTCTATACTTTTAGGATGACTGCATCACACCACATTGATAAACCAATGTGGCATCTATTTTGAAATTATAGAATTTATTTTTTTATACTTTCAATATGGCCGCCATGTTGCATTATGCAATGTGGGGGCCATCTTGAAAATATAAAAATGTTTTTTTTCTGTAGTTTTAAGATGGCTGCCAGTTTGCGTCACGCCACATTGCATCAATCAATCTGGTTGCCTTCTTGAATTCATAGGTAGGGCACTTTCAAATTGTAGTCATTGCTCTTGACTTTGTCAATGTCGGTGCAATTATAAAAGCTTTAGGGAGAGGATGTGGCATTACAGTCAAAGCTGCCAACTTTGGAACTGGGGAGCCAGGTTTGAGTCCCAGCGTCGGCTCAATATCTTGTGATTCTGGGCGAATCACTTAATCTCCCCATGCCTAAAAAAAATAAATGAATGTGTCCTTGTGTAATACCTTTGTGTCGAGTTTGCGATATGTAAAAAAACTGCAAAAAAAAAGCATTGGCAAAGCCAGTAGCGGTGACCAAACAGCATTGGCAAATCAAGACTGATTGTCTTTTATAATGCTTGTTTAATTATTTATATGTATATGTTATATTTGTACCTTAACTTATGTATATTCACCTGAATTTACTTTCTTTAAAAATTAATTGAGGGGATACCCCATTTTAACCTGTCTGTACTTTTAATTTAATTTAATATGTATATATTTTTTATGTGTTACATAATTTGATCATTTATGTGTTAATTAATTTTTTTTTAAATTAACGGAGCCCCTCCTTTAACTCTTCCTTACTTTTCATTTTAATTTAATTTCCATATCCCTAGTCCCTGTACCATAGCCCCTACACTGCCCTCTACTCTGTGCAACTGTAATCTATGCCACTGCACCCTACACCACTGCACTGTATGCCACTGCACTCTACGTCAATGCACTCTTTACCAGTTTACTCTGCTCTGCACCACTCTACTCTACACCATTGCACTCTACACAAGAGCACCTTACGCCACTCTAATCTACTCTGCACAACTCTACTCTATTCCACTGCACTCTACGCCACTATACTCTGCTCTGCACCACTCTACTATATACCACTGCACTCTACACCTCTGCATTCTACTCTGCAACACTCTACTCTAAGCCACTGCATAGTCTACACCACCCTACTCTGAGCCACTGCACTCAACGCCACTCTACTCTGCACCATTCTACTCTACACCACTGCACCCTACTCTGTACCACTCTACACCACTGCACTCTATGCCACTCTACTCTACTCTGCCCCGCTCTACTCTATACCTCTGCACTCTGAGCCACTGTACTCTGCACCACTGCACTCTCTACTCTATGCCACTGCATTCTAAGCCACTGCACTCTACTCTGCACCACTGCACTCTATGCCACTTTATTCTGCATCACTCCACGCTACTACACTTTATGCCACTGTACTCTGCGACACTCTACTTTGCCCTATTCAACTCTGTGTCACTGCACTCTATGCCACTGCAGTTTATGTCACATCGCTCTACTCTAAGCCACTGCACTCTACGCCTCTTCTCTGTAAGCTACTCGGTTCTACTCTGCACCACTTTACTCTACAACTCTGCACTCTATGCCACTCTAATCAGCACCACTCTTCTCTATCCCACTACGCTCTATGCCACTGCACTCAATTCTATGCCACTTCACTCTACACCACTTCACTCTACATTGTACCGCTGCAATCTACGCCACTGCACCCTATACCACTGCACTCTGCGCCACTGCACTCTAGGCCAATGCACTCTAGGCAACTCTACTGTGCTTTAGCGCACTGCATTCCACACCACCCTACTCTGCTCTGCACTACTGCAGTCTATGCCATTCTAATCTACTCTGCACCACTCTTCTTCAATGCCACTGCACTCTATGCCACTATGCTCTACTCTGCAACACTCGACTCCATTCCACTGCACTTTATGCCACTGCACTCTATACCACTGCACTGTACTCTGCACCAATCTGCACCACTGTACTCTACACCACTGCACTCTACTCTGCACAGCTCTACTCTACGCAACTGCACTCTGTATAACTCTACTCTGCGCAAATGCACTCAATGCCACTCTAGTCTGCACCACTCTGCTCTATGCTACAGCACTCTATGCCACAGCGCTCTGCACTACTCTGCGCCACTGCACTCTACATCAGTCTACCCTTCTCTGCACCACTTTACTCTATGCCAATGCAGTCTACGCCACTGTTCTCTACTCTGCACCACTCTACTCTATGTCACTGAACTCTACGCTACTGCACTATACACCACTGCACTCTTCTCTGCCACTGCTCTCTAGGCCACTGCACTCTACTTCACTGTACTATACTCTGCACCGCTGCACTTTGTTACAGCACTCTATGCCACTGCACTCTATGCCACTCTACTTTACTCTGCACCACTCTACTCTACTCTGCACCACTCTACTCTACTGCACTCTATGCCACTCTACTCTACTCTGCAACACTCTACTCTATGCCACTCTAGTCTGCACCACTCTGCTCTATGCTACTGCACTCTACGCCATTGCATTCTACTATATGCCACTTTACTCTATGCCACTCTATTCTACTTTGCCCCACTCTACTCTGTGTCACTGCACTCTACGCCACTGCACTTTACACCACTCTACTCTATGCCACTCTACTCTACACCACTGTACTCCACTGTACTCTACCCTAAAGCACTATACACCACTCTACTCTACTCTGCACCACTCTACACCACTGCACTTAACACCACTGCACTCTAAGCCACTCTACTCTACACACCACTCTACTGTACGCCACTGCACTAGACGCCACTGCACTCTACTCTGCACCACTCTACTCTGCCACTGCACTCTACGCCAGTGCCCTCTACTCTATGCCACTCCACTCTACTCTATGCCGCTCCACATGACTCAATGCCTCTCCACTCTACGCCAGTCTGCTCTATGCTATACCACTCAACTCCACACAGTGCCACTCTACACCACTCCATCCCACTCCACACAATGCCACTCTACTCTACGCCACTTCACTCTACCCCATTTCATTCTACGGTGCTCTACTTTACACCACTCTACTCTAAGCCACTCCAAGCCACTTTACCCCACTCCATGCCACTCTACTTCCCAATGCACTACTCTAAGCCGTGCCACTCCACTCTATGCCAGTCCAAGCTATTCCACTCTAGTCTACCCCACTCCACTCTACGCCAATCCTCTACTCAACTCTACTCTATGCTAATCCACTCTACGGCACTTCAGCCTACACCATTCTACTCTAAGACACTCTACTCCAGTCCTTTCCATTACAGTCTACATCACTCCACTCTACTCTATGACACTCTACTCTACGCCACCCCACACCACACCACTCCACACCACTCTACGCCACTCCAAGCCACTCTACACCACTCCAATCCACTCTACTCCAAGCCACTCTACACCACTCCAATCACACTACTCCACTCTACTCTACACCACTCCACTCCACTCTATGCCACTCCACACCACTCTACTCCAAAGCATTCCACTCCACGCCACGCTGCTTTACAACATGGCTAAACGACATTGGCAAAGCCAATAGTTCTCACATTTGCGAACCTATTGGCTTTTCCAACGCTTGTTTTTAATGATTCTTCTCCCAAGATCAGGCCATTACTCATTTGTTAAGGAATACAAGCTTGGACAGTGGAACCCTACAAAGAACTAGCACCTGACCTGCTATCCCTATTTATAATACATATATTGGGAAGTACCCAAGGTTGTGTGTGCACACAGTTAGCGCACCCACTGTCACGGTGCAATCCAATACTGGAATTAACAATGTCTAACAAGAGCAAAAGGTGCACCACTAAAAGGTAAGTAATCACACAGCAAATTATCAGATCCGTGTCCAGAATTGTTTCTTCAAATTCTTCGTTTATTAAAAAAAAAAAAATTGATCAAGTTGAAATGAACAGCCGACGCGTTTCGTCCAAACAAATGGATTTCTTCAGGGCTATAGATTAACAGATATATACACACACATCAATATGATACAAGACAAAAGGACATTACAAAAGAACATGACACTTTACAGTATAACTGAAACAATAAGAACATAGCGACAGGACTGCTATATACATAGGTTATGACAAATTAATAGCCACATATACAATAGCTCACCAAGACATAACACATAACATCCCTATAGTTACCATGAATGTCCATAAATTTACATATATAACTGTATCATATATTAAAAGCGGCATCTATATCCCCCTAAAGAAGGAGGAATTTGAAAAGAAAAAAGAATAAAAGTGTCAAGAAAGGTATGAGAGATACCCCTGTGCAAAGAGCATCACTACAGGGATATAGATAAAAGGACAATCATGAGAATTAAAGAAAAAAAGAAGAAACGATAAGCAAACAAATTAACCCACCGGAGAGACAGCCCTGAGCGGTCGATACTAACGTGAGATCTTCAGTGTCAATAGTAAAGAACTAAGAGGAGAAGAGCATGAATGTGTAGTCAATAATACCCACCATCAATAAGGCACTCCTAACATGTAGCGTCAGGGTGTCCGTGATGGATGAAATCAGCAAGGAAGTTGGCAAATCCCGTCCACTCTAACTAGGCAAGAAAGGAAATAACATGACTCAGTAGCCCCCCAAGACATGTGATGGAGCAGGGGAAACGAAATATTTGTTTTGTACCCCTTGGCATTTAATGACCCCATAACGATTATTGATACTAACCGTTTGAAACGCATGAACTAATCAACAAATGCACCTTTTATTAAACATTACACATGGGCAACTTGCTGGCATTGCAAAATCTAATTTATTTACAAATATGAAGCAAAATAACATGAGTATTTTGATTTTGAGTAGTAAATAGAGTAAATTGCATGATTTGTGCTGTCTTTCCAAAGATTTTTCATGTGGAGAGAGGAACGAAAGGAATTCACAAGATAGGTAAACCATTAACCCGTAGGAGAAGGGAAAGCTTCTCAGAGATAATAGGTGACATTTTTGGAGCATTGATACCAGCAGTGGGTATATCTTTGAATGCATACAAAATTCGGAAATTGTCTACAGTAGTAGATCGTTTATCAACGAATACTGCTGGAGGGTTCTTGATGATAAATACTGAAATGGTAGCCATGAGAGCTATGGTAATGCAAAATCGACTTGCCCTTGACATTCTTTTGGCAAAAGAGGGTGGAGTCTGTGGAATGCTGAAGGTACAACATTGTTGCACTTACATTCCAGACAAAAGCCAGAATATACAGAAGTATATAAAGAACATTACTGATTTGCATAAAGAAATTGCCCCACTGGAGGTTGAAGGTGCTTGGGAGAAACTTGGTAAGGGTTTTTACTTCAATGAAGAAATGGTTCACCGAAATAGGTAGTTCCCTAATTGGAAAAATACTAATTCCAGTGACCTTAGTAGTAATGATATTAATGATATTGAGATTAGCATATGTGTGTATTAAAAGGAGAAAAAGACAAAATAAAGCAAAAAGAGAAAATGAGATAAATAAGGAAAGAGAACGGGAGATGGGAGAGATCGAATTGGAAGAGTTTAAAAAGAACATGTACAAAAGGTCTAAAAGACAATATGAAAAGAACACGATTGTCTAAAATAACAAATGCAAGTGAACAAGAAACATTTTTCTGATAAATTTTGTAGGGATAGGTGTTAGTGGTGATGTTAAAAATCACCAAAGGGGGGAATTGATGGAGCAGGGGAAACGAAATATTTTTTTTGTACCCCTTGGAAGTTAATGACCCCATAATGATTAATGATACTAACCATTTGAAACGCATGAACTAATCAACAAATGCACCTTTTATTAAACATTACACGTGGGCAACTTGCTGGCATTGCAAAATCTAATTTATTTACAAATATGAAGCAAAATAACATGAGTATTGTGATTTTGAGTAGTAAATAGAGTAAATTGCATGATTTGTGTTGCGTAGTAAAATTGCACCGTGGCAAAGAATGAAGGTGGTAAGTAAAATGGCTTTTAATGTCGCTTCTGCTAGGTAATACCTAACATGGGTCTTTAGAATGGCGGGTGGTAAACAGAAAGGCTTATTTTCCATGTTTTAATTTCTGTTGTGTTTGTTTTTATATTAGTTTCGTTCGGGCCTGCTAGGCCATGCTTCGAAAATGGCCGCGGGAAAGGACGAGATCGCGTGCGCTGAATAAAATGGCCCCGCGCATGAGCAGTGTGGATGCTCCAGTCACGTGTATGCGGCCTGTGCCCGGAGTGAGAGATGTCAAGGCCAATCTGACCTGCAACGAGGATCGTGCCAAGAGTTCAGCATATATGCATGGGAACGGATGAGAAAATCGAGCGACAGGGGATGAACTAATATGTGACCATCGGAGTTTGTTACAAAATAGATTAACAAATTGGACTACTTTTGGACATCGTTGATCATGAGACTTAGGGGCCGATTCCGATCTCGGCCGGTAGTGCTCCGAATCGGATTCGGATTTACCGGATCCGATTCGGAGCCCTGTTTCCCGACCGAATCGTACGCGGGTCCGGCCGAGCGAGTACGATGCAGGCACCCGTGAAATCTCCGACCGACTCGAACGCGGCTTCAACACGCTCCGACCGACTCGCATGGACACGACTCGCACTGCGCTATGGAGACGTATCCCGGCCGGGTAAGTACGATGCGCGCCGCGAGCAGTCCGACCGCATGCGCCGTCCGGCTCAAAAAAGCTGTCGGAGCCGGACTTTGGGGGTCCGCGTCGGACCCCCCTGTACGCGTAGGCGCGTGAGTCGCACACAGGGGGGACCCATGGGTCTCCCCTACCTGTGCATGTACGCCGTGATGCGCATGGACGCGTACACGCTGTAGGGGGCGCCCTTGTCCGCCTCGCACCCATTGAGTCAATGGGAGCCCGCGTACGCGTTGTACGACAGGCTCCCATTGACTTCAATGGGAGTCCGACCGACTCGAGTCCGATGGCATGCGTACGCATCGTACTCGTTCGGTCGGACTGCCAGAGTCCGATTCGGTCGGTAATCTCTCCGGGTCCTGCTCGGTCGGAGAGATTTCCGGCCGGAATCGGAATCGGCCCCTTAATGTGTGCGTTATAGTCCCCAAACCGGTTCGAACAAGGAGGGCAATGAGGTGACCATCACCACCCCTCCAATGGACCAATTAGCGTGATTTCTGCCCCTAAAGATTGCAACTTTAAGTGTAGCGAGTCAGAGAATAGGGTATAAGAGAGTCTGCTCTTATGTTGTCCGTGTTGTTCTATTCGCTTCTACTATCCTGATGCTGCGAGAGACTCTGTCATTTTGGACTACGAACTTTGACAGGGGAAGGAACGAGACCGTTGCGGTAGTTGCCCGGGAGGAGATTGCGTCCGAGGAGGTTAGCGGGACAGTCAGTCAGTTTTGGGAGTCCATCCTGTGATCTGCGGTTCATCTTTCTTTCCTGATGAACCATTCTTGTCATCGCCCTATGGCCAAGGGTAATGAGTATTTCCCATCTTTATTCTTAACCTTTTACTTAAATGCTTACTGATATAATAAATGTATTTGCCTAAAATGAACTTTTACTTATTTGCTTAAAGAATTTCGATAAAACTATATGCTAACTCTAAATGAGTCTGTGGTTCTTTAAATAAAATTGTGATTAATAAATGTCAAAGGATTTAATTGTGATTGAGCTGGACTTAATCGCCATCAACTGATTCTACTAGTTGGTCCATCGACCGAATAGCGGAATACCTTGATGTTTAGAACCGACAGGATCCGAAGTTAATGTATATAATGTATAGGTTATAATTCTGTCATTTTTAATAAGGTATCCCGCTTGTCCAGCAATTAATTTTTCCTTAGCGTTTGATCCAGAAAATTGAATGAATGTATGTATGCGGTGTTATGGGCCCCACCGACATAGGTTTCAAGTGATCAAGGTTGTATAGGTGTTTTTCTGGATTAGTGTCATAAGGAAAAATTTATATTAGCCGCGCTGGATCAGATTTCTTGGTAGCAGAGTTATGGTTACTATAGATTAGTTTGGTGATTATCGATTTTTTTTCATGCCTAACACTCTATGTTGAGTTTGTATTACGCTATGTGTAGTCAGAATTTTGAAGCTTCCGGGAAGTAGGAAGTGGACACGTGTGGCAAGAGAAGTCACACGGAATTGTGCATTGTCTGATTTCAAATTTGGTGATAACACAGGACTGTGTTATGTTAGGGAAATTTCACGTATGAATTGCATTTGAGTGAAATAGCAACAGGTTTTCTTGTGAAACTTTGGCCTTAATTCTCAGGAGCAGTGTAGTCTCCACATGTGTTTTATCCCCAGAGAAACGGGTTTACCTCTTGCTTGAGAGAAGGGTAAGGTAGAGAGAAGTGCTACACTTATCGAACGAAACAGTATTCTTGTGAGTGGGAATAAACTATCTCTTTTGTTTAGAGAAACAGACAAAGGTAATGTGTTTTACGTTGTAACTAATCGATTTAGTTGAAAAGAAAAGTTAAGAAAAGTGCTGATAATTTTTGTAAAGGAGGGGTCAGTAGAAGCAGGAGTAGAGCTGACATCAACAAGAACCGCGCCGGTATTGGCCAGTTGTGGAAGAACGAAGAGTTTCCTGATTGGTGCGTTAGTGTGAGACACGCTGGAATAGGTTAGTGTGAGAGTGACGTAGAGCTTTCTGATTGGTGCGTTGGTGTGAGACGCGCTAGGACAGGTCAGAATAGCCGAGCGGTAGAAATAACCGATTGGAGAAGAATTGTGTGAATTAGCTTTGGAAAAACAACAGTGAAATATGGCTTATTACAATGAACGTGATAGAGAGAAACCGTCATGGTTCACGAAGCTTAAAAATCTTTTTAAGAAAGATAAAAAGGTTGTGACTAGGGAAGGAGAAATACTTCCTCCGCCGAAAACACCAGCATCTTATATAATGGTGAAATATGGCTATCATACTTGCTTTTGGTTGGAAAATTGGGCGAAATATACCAAAGACGAGGGAGTATTGGCGTTTCCGGAAAATGCTTCGTTTAGCACAGCTGTACTTCGAAATTTGAGAGAAAAAATGATGAGACTTGAACCGAGACCTAGACTGACACAATTTGAAGCCTTAGGTGAATGGGAAAATGAGATGTATGAAAGGGAAAAATACAGAGGTGCAAAGAATTATAATTTTATTCATGGAAGAGTATGGGGTGTGAGTCACGAAGACAGGATGAGACGATGGCGGTATGCTAATATGACGGATGGTATGTTTCCTACCAGAACAGTTGAAGAATTTACAGGGAAAAAGTGTACGGAGAAAAAGAAGCATGCAGTACCAGAGAAATATGGGTATGGAGTTAGCGACACAGAGGATGAGTTGCTGGAGGACATTTTAAATAAAAGACCCCCTCCATATCAACAGGATTCTGTGGTGGTGACACCAAATGCACCGCCAATGAGAACTGTAATAAATCAAAGCCCTGAACAAATTTCTGAAATAAATAGTCTATTTAATAGACCAGAAACACCACAGACTGTAAAACATGATAATGGTAATTCGGCCGAACTAGCCAGAACCACAAGAGAGTTGACTGAAAAGATAAGAGAACTGACGAAAAATATGGAAGCTGTAACTGTGCCAGTAACTATAGGGCCAGTAATCCCAGTATTTGAAAATCAAAAGATAGACGAACATTCCTTAATAATTCCATTAAATTCTAGTATGCAAAAAGTAAGAGAAGGGACAATTCCAGAAAATAGAGGGACAAAAGATTCTATTGGTCCATTTAGGACAAGCCCACCTGTAAATCTGACAATTAATGAGAGTCCGATAAATAAGATTCCTATAGGAGCTGAGTCAGCAACTGAAACCCCGGAGAGAAGTGTAAACAGGGTAGAATTAACAAAAACCCCTGTGGGTCCAACTGCAGAAGAATTAAATGATTGGGTGAGGAGTTTTCAGAAAAAGGATGCTGAACCACAACCTTTGGATGTGGTCAGATTAAAGATAGATATGGAGGAATTGATTCTAGGGACTATTGGTACAGATCGATTGAAGTCCTATCAAGATGATGAATTAATGTTTATGTGTAAAAGCATCACTTAGAGAGCTAGGAACTTGCATGAAAAATTGGAAGAACGAACTAGGAGTAGATTTTGGAAAAATTAGAGGATTGCAGAAACCGTACAGGGTAGATTTTAGTGAAAAGGACATAGAAAATCTGAATACTTCAGGACGACTAACACAGATAAAAGAACTAATTGTTTTACTGAGAAAATGGGGAGATGTAGGCAAATGGGGAAGTAGGTGGATAAGAAGAAAAGAGGGAACAACTGATAAAGGATCATTGGCTTTTCCAGTAAAAGAGAAAGAACCAACGGTAGTAGAATGTCCAATGAGAGAAATTCCAGGAGGAGGTTATGTACACGTCCCATGGTCCAGACAAGATATATTGTCATTTACAAATGATTTTCCAAGATTGAGAGAAAAGCCTGTAGAGTGGTATAGACAGGTAGAAATGTTTGTGAAGGTTTCAAAAGTATTGTGGGAAGATCTGGATGGATTGTTTGAGATTCTTGTTCCTGCAGATTTATGGACAGAGTGTAAAATTACAATTGACTGGCCGAAGGAAGAATATCCTAGAGATGCAAAAACAGGAGCCCCAAGTTCAGAAGTAATGAGAAAATATGAACAGGCAATTACATTCCTGAAAAATAAGATTCCATCAAAAGAAACGGACTGGGTAAAGATTGATAGAACAACTCAGGAGAATAAAGAATCTGTACATGCTTATTATGAAAGGTTGCTTTTAGCTTTCAAACAGTATAGTGGATACGAGAATTTGAGTGAAAAAGACATGAGTCATTTTGTGTATCGATTTGTGGATGGTTTGAGACCTGAGATAAGTGAAATGATTAAGCAGCATATGTTATGTTGGCAGACTAGCACAATAGATGAGGTACTACGGTATGCAAAATATTGCAGTGACGATATTGAGTGCAGACAGCGTAAACTCAAGGAAAAGGCAATGTGGGCACAAGTAAAGGTTGCAGAAAAGCAAGAAGCTCAGATGAATAATCAGTCTAGTGATGCAGGACAGACCAAGTCCAAACCGAATATTGGTAAGGGAAAAGGTCAGATGAGTATAGAAGAAGCTAAAAAGAAATGGCCATGTCATAATTGCGGAAAATTAGGGCACTGGAGAAACGAGTGTTAATTACCTCTGAGAGTTAATACCGAGAATCAACCATTAAATCCACAGGTGCAGAATGAGGTGAGTTACCAACAGCCGCAACAGCCGCAGGTAGTTACTCAACAGTGTCAGGTGCCGCAACCACCTCTTCCAAAGAGTGTAAATCCTCAAAGATACCGTACAGAGGCAGGATTCTACGGAGGAGAGCAGGTAACAAAATTGCCGCGCGCAGCTGCTGTTTCACAATATTGGTTATGGCAAGATGGAGATGAATCGGATGAAAGCTTATGACGGTGTCTAGGAGAGGAAGAAGAGTGCGTACTTGGCGCAACTCTAGAGGTAGATCAGTCAGGTCCATTTGTGGATGGAAAAGTGAATGGTGTAAATGTTACTTTCCTTGTGGACACTGGCGCTACCCATTCTACTGTCAGGTCAGTGGACATTCCAAACCTTCCTCTCTCAGGAGAATACATCCAAGTTGTAGGTGTTTCAAACAGACAAATTAAAACCCCTCTTACAAAACCAGTAGAGGTGGAAATTGGTCCATTCAAAGACATGCACCGTTTTGTGGTGTGTGATTGTAGTCCTGTAAATTTATTAGGACGCGATGTGCTTTGTAAAATGAATTGTAACATCTACTGTACTCCAGATGGTGTTGCTTTCCAGACACCAGATGATGTTCTGTATAAATTGACAATGACAGAACTAGAACCAGGAATGTATGATACGTTTCCTGTGTTCGATGCAGAGAAAATCCATACTGAATTGAAAGAAACAGTCAGGTCTGATGTATGAAATTTCACAGGTGAAGATATTGGGCTAATGAGAGAAGTTGATCCTATAAAAATTACTGTAAAAGAAGGAACGAATTACCCAAACACCCCGCAGTACAAACTGACGCCAGAAATTATTGAAGGAATAACACCTGTAATTAATAAGATGATTGAACAAGGGATTTTGAGAGAAATAATGAGCAGCCCATGTAATTCTCCTATAATGGGATTGAAAAAGCCAAATGGAACATATAGAATAGTACAGGATTTGAGAAAAGTGAACAAAATTGTTATTCCTTGCTGCCCAATTGTGCCAAACCCTGCTGTAATACTGTATCAACTCCCACACGATGCAGAATGGTACACAGTTATGGATTTTTGCCATGCATTTTTCTCTATTCCATTGCACCCTGACAGCCAGCCATTATTTGCATTTTGGTTTGGAGAGCGTATTTTGGCATGGTGCCGAATTCCTCAAGGGTATACTGAAAGTCCTTCAATTTTTAATCAAATTCTGAAGAAATCCTTAGAAAGTTTAATAATGCCTGAAAAATCTGTGATGGTCCAATATATCGATGACTTATTGGTGGCATCAAAGACCAGAGAAGCATGTGTTACAGACACAATTGCTTTACTGAATCATTTGGCAGAAGGAGGACACAAGGTGTCCCCATCAAAACTGCAATTCAGTCAACAGGAAGTACAGTACTTAGGTCATAAGATTGAGAAAGGGATGAGAAAAGTGACAACAGAAAGAATAAGGATTATTAAAGGAATGAGAGCCCCAATGACACAAAGAGAGGTGAGAATGTTCCTTGGAATGGTTGGTTATTGCCGACAGTGGATAAGTGGATTTTCATTGATTGCAAAACCTTTACAGCGATTGACAAAGAGGGATGTCAAAGATCCGATTGCACTGGATGAGGAGGAAATGAAGGCTTTCGAGGAACTGAGAACAAGCTTGTGTGATGCACCAGCATTGGGAATGCCTGATTATGAAAAAGAATTTGAGCTGTATTGTAGTGAGAGAGACGGATGTGCACTTTCAGTATTAGTGCAGAGGCATGGAAGAATGAAACAACCAATAGCTTATTTTTCAGCTGTTTTAGACCCGGTAGCAAAAGCGTTGCCTGGATGTCTGAAAGCAGTAGCTGCTACTTGTGTGAGTCTGGAACAGAGTGAAGGCATTGTGATGGGATATCCTTTGAGAGTATATGTCCCACATTCAGTTGAAATCCTTCTAACCAGAACAAAAACACAATTCATGACACATAGTCGGCTGACTAGGTATGAAAAAGTGATCTTGGGTGCAGACAATGTAACCATTGTAAGATGCACGAGTGTGAATCCTTCCACCTTACTGCCAGATGCAGTAAATGCAGAAGTCAAAGATGACGTTGATCATAACTGTTTGGATGTGCTCGAATTTTGCACAAAGCCCCGCCCTGATATCAGAGATGAACCTCTAAAAGAGTCAGATTATGTGATGTTTGTGGACGGATCGTGCCTGAGGACAAATAAAGGAGTTTTAAGTGCTGCGTATGCTGTATGTACGGTGGCAACCATAATGGAAGCATCCTGTTTGAGAGGAATACGTTCAGCCTAAGTTGCTGAGCTGATTGCTCTGATTCGAGCGTGCAAACTGGGAAGGAATTTCCGAATTACTGTGATCAAGGATAGCCAGTATGGCTTCTGAGTGGTCCATGATTTCGGACAGATCTGGTCCCAGAGGGGATTCCTGACTTCCTCAGGGTCTCCTATTAGAAATGGTGAGTTTGTGAAGAAGTTGCTTGAGGCGATACAGCTGCCTAAACAGATTGCGGTGGTAAAATGCACTGCTCACAAAAATGGAACTGATTACATTGCAGTAGGTAACAATTTTGCTGATGAATTAGCTCAATATTGTGCCAGAAATATGACCTCAATGAATCGGAGAAGGGAAAAAGAAAATGTTTCATGTCCCTTGCTGTTTACTAACCCGGTTGAAACATGGGAAGAGGTAAAACAATTGCAGGAAGAGGCAAGTGATGAGGAAAAAGACGTTTGGATAAAATCAGGTTGCAGACGGAGAGTGGAATATGAAGTCTGGGTTTACAGGGATGAAAGACCAGTTATGCCTGATAGCATGATCTCTAACATGGCACGGATGTACAATGGACAGGCACACATAGGTAGAGATGCCATGATCAGACTTTTCAAACAGACCTGGTATAATCCAAAGTTTAGGGCTATAGCTGAAAGCCTTTGCCAAAGATGCCTTATATGCCAACAGATAAATCCTGGAAGGAAGACAGTAGTGAGTTTGGGAACAATAGGACATGAAGGAGGTCCTTTTACTAGAATGCAATTAGATTTTATTGAAATGCCCCCGAGTAACAGATTGAGGTATGTCCTGGTGGTCGTCTGTTTGTTTTCTCGTTGGGTGGAGGCCTATCCGACAAGAAGGAATGATGGAGTTACTGTAGCTAAGCTCCTACTGAGAGAATTCATTCCTAGATATGGCTTTCCAGTAACGATAGAAACAGATAGAGGAACGCATTTCCAGAATGAAATTATCCAACTGATATGTGAAGCACTAGACATTCAACAAAAGCTGCATTGTGCCTACAGACCAGAGGCTTCTGGAGTGGTGGAGCAAGTAAATGGCACAATAAAGAATAGGTTAGGGAAAATGTGTCAAACCACAGGACTCAAATGGCCAGATGCCTTACCATTGGTGCTGATGAGCATAAGAAGCATACCTGACAGAAAAACAGGTCTGAGTCCTCATGAGATAATAATGGGACGAGCAATGAGACAAGCATATGTACCTGTCAACAAACTGCTGACTATAACTGATGATCTCATACTGGACTATTGCAAAGGATTGGCTGATGTGGTACATTCTGTGTTTCATCAGGTTGGGCCGGATACGATCACTCTTGAGAGAAAACCAGCTCATGATCTGAATCCAGGAGACTGGGTCCGCATAAAAGTTCACAGAAGAAGAAATTGCTTGGTTCCACGCTGGGACAAGCCACGTCAAGTGATTCTGGTGACAACAACTGCTGTGAAGTGTGCAGGTGTGAAAAATTGGATTCATGCCAGCCATACTATCAGAGTTCCAGATCCTGAAGCTCGACCTGTAAGTCGACATCTGGAAATATCAGATACCAGTTCGGCATCTGTAGCAGAAACTGAAACGATCAGAGTTCTAGATCCTGAAGCTCGACCTGTAAGTCGACATCTGGAAATATCAAGTACCAGTTCGGCATCTGAAGAAGAAACTGAAACAATCAGAGTTCCAGATCCTGAAGATCGACCTGTAAGTCGACATCTGGAAATATCAGATACCAGTTCGGCATCTGAAGCAGACCAACCTGAATGCAGTGAAAGACAAACAAAAGAATCCGAAAATCAAAGAACTGATATTGAAACAGGAGAAACTAAACCAATAAACAGTGACGGTGAACAGCCAAGTACAAGCTATGGGGAAATTCCTCCAGAAATTATAGAAATAAATCAAGAAAGTTCAGATTCAGACAAAGAGACAGAGGTCATAAAGTTCAAAGTTAAAGAAAGTGAAGTGAGATCTGAGACATAATCTGAAGAAAGTGAAGAAGAAATAAGACAAAGAATAGGACCAAGAAAGAGAACTTGGAGAGCGGAATGAGGAGAAAAGGAAAGTGAACTGAAAAGGCCAAGAAAAGGAGACAATTGGCCCAACGAAATTAAAAGACTGAGATATAAGCTAATCAATTTGAACAAAGACAATGCAGAACAAGTAAATGAAATAACAAGTCAGGAAAGATAAAGGAAAACAAATAAAAGACAATTGCAAAGACCCAAAAGAGTGAAAAGACCTAACTTGAAAAACAAGTCACCTGAATGGGTATACATAGCACTGCCGGACATTAAAGAAGTGGATAGCAGTCACGAAACCCCAGACAAAGACTGTGGACAATTGGGTGAGAGTGAACTGCGCCAATCCTAAAGAGGAGAAGAGAAAACCGGACTAGACACACAGAACTGATAAAGACAAAGAATTTTTTTTTTTTCTGAAAGACTAAAAAGTGCGTCAAAAGCAATTGGTCCCAGTGAACATTTAAAGAAAGGGTAAAACGGCAAAAAGTCATTCTGGGGTGTGGAAACACATTTTCTGTACATATATTTAGATTATAATTCAACATGGTAGACACTGAGAATAGAAGATCTAGATGTGAGTTTTTCCGTAGATGGTGTAAAATGTGTTTCTATTGTACAGGTTTTCTAATGCTTATTTGGTTCATTTTAGCAATAATAATTCCACTTAGATTAGTTGGAGAAAATACATCTACAATCATGAATGACACGAAGAGTGACAAGAAATCTAACATAAAGGACACTGCCACACTGATAGATAGTACTGAATTTCATAGGGATAAGTCAATAACTGATTTCTCCAAAGATGTCTTCACAAAACTCTTGTATGAATATGTGGAGACAATGGATGTTCAGAGATTGTTATGTGTGTATGCAGTTACCTGCGTCTGTAACAGAAGGTGTGACGTATCATCACCTTCCTTTGAAGTATGGAATAACTTGTAGGGGCAGATCTACAAGAAAGTGCCGCAGCGTGGCGCTGCAAGCCCTTTGGCTGCGCCACGCTGCGGCACTTTCAGAGCACAGGAATGCGACATATTTACAAGAATATGTCGCATTCCTGTGCTCTCCCCTGCGCTGGCGCACAAACAGCTGCCAAGCGCCGGCGCAGGCACCCTTGCACCATGGTGCAAGGATGCCTGCGCCATGGGGAGATTGTTTTTGTGCAGGAAGGGGCACCTTTCTGCACAAAAACAATCAGTACAGGCTTTTCCTCTTTCAATGCGTGCTGCAGAATGCAGCACGCATTGAAAGAGGAAAAACGAGGAGAAATGAAAACATTTCTCCTCGGTGCGCCTCGCTACGCCACCTCTAGGGTGGCGTAGCATTCACACGCATCTCCAGAGTTACGATTTCTCGTAAATCTGGAGATGTGTCTTGTTCCATGGGTGTTGCGTGGGAACACCCACAGCAACACCCATGGAACGCCCCTTCAACGCAAAGTGCTGCGTGTGAAGGGACGGTATTTACAAGGAGAGGAAAAGTCACGCATGGTGGCTTTTCCTCTCCTTGTAAATATCGAGGAGCCCCCTGCGCCACCAGTACGTCACGAAAAGTGACGTACTGGTGGCGCAGGGGGCTTGTAAATCTGCCCCGTAGTGTTTTAGCTAGTTTATTTTACAAAACAGGTAAATTAGAGTATTACTACACTGACACAGATGCTGTTTTTGCTAAAGTTCCTGTAGTCCCTGAACTAAATATGGTGAAACTTGCAAAGCTTTTTGGAGAATTTTTCTTAGAAACGAAAGAATTAACATTAGATTATGCATTTAGACATAACCTTACTTGTAGGTTAAGAAAGGAAGAAAAGGTTTTTTTTAGACATGGTAGAAGACAGAAGGGTTAAGTTTTAAAGAAAAGCAACGGGAGAAAAGACAAAAACCCCACCTTGGGCGTTTGAAGAGGGAAGTTATGACAAGAGTGAAACGAATGCAGCCATGGTTTTAGATTGGCCCCAACAGGGAAAATTGTGTATTAGTAGAGATAACACTATGTATCATAACTATTTCGTGGGTTCTAGTGAGTGCCGAGATACATACAAAATATTAGGGGGATAGGGATTCAAAGGAGGAAAAGATCCAGTATTCCCAGGAATCTATTATATTTGCGGAAACCGAGCCTATTATAGGTTGCCGGACCACTGGTATGAAACATGCTATCTAGGCCTGGTCTTTCCAAAGATTTTTCACGTGGAGAGAGGAACGAAAGGATTTCACAAGATAGGTAAACCATTAACCCGTAGGAGAAGGGAAAGCATCTCAGAGATAATAGGTGACATTTTTGGAGCATTGATACCAGCAGTGGGTATATCTTTGAATGCATACAAAATTCGGAAATTGTCTACAGTAGTAGATCGTTTATCAACGAATACTGCTGGAGGGTTCTTGATGATAAATACTGAAATGGTTGCCATGAGAGCTATGGTAATGCAAAATCGACTTGCCCTTGACATTCTTTTGGCAAAAGAGGGTGGAGTCTGTGGAATGCTGAAGGTACAACATTGTTGCACTTACATTCCAGACAAAAGCCAGAATATACAGAAGTATATAAAGAACATTACTGATTTGCATAAAGAAATTGCCCCACTGGAGGTTGAAGGTGCTTGGGAGAAACTTGGTAAGGGTTTTTCCTCAATGAAGAAATGGTTCACCGAAATAGGTAGTTCCCTAATTGGAAAAATACTAATTCCAGTGACCTTAGTAGTAATGATAATAATGATATTGAGATTAGCATATGTGTATATTAAAAGGAGAAAAGACAAAATAAAGCAAAAAGAGAAAATTAGATAAATAAGGAAAGAGAACGGGAGATGGGAGAGATCGAATTGGAAGAGTTTAAAGAGAACATGTACAAAAGGTCTAAAAGACAAGATGAAAAGAACACGATTGTCTAAAATAACAAATGCAAGTGAAAAAGAAACATTTTTTCTGATAAATTTTGTAGGGATAGGTGTTAGTGGTGATGTTAAAAATCACCAAAGGGGGGAATTGATGGAGCAGGGGAAACGAAATATTTTTTTTGTACCCCTTGGAAGTTAATGACCCCATAATGATTAATGATACTAACCGTTTGAAACGCATGAACTAATCAACAAATGCACCTTTTATTAAACATTACACTTGGGCAACTTGCTGGCATTGCAAAATCTAATTTATTTACAAATATGAAGCAAAATAACATGAGTATTGTGATTTTGAGTAGTAAATAGGGTAAATTGCATGATTTGTGTTGCGTAGTAAAATTGCACCGTGGCAAAGAATGCAGGTGGTAAGTAAAATGGCTTTAAATGTCGCTTCTGCTAGGTAATACCTAACACGGGTCTTTAGAATGGCGGGTGGTAAACAGAAAGGCTTATTTTCCATGTTTTAATTTCTGTTGTGTTTGTTTTTATATTAGTTTCATTCGGGCCTGCTAAGCCATGCTTCTAAAATGGCAGCGGGAAAGGACGAGATTGCGTGCGCTGAATAAAATGGCCCCCGCGCATGAGCAGTGTGGATGCTCCTGTCACGTGTATGCGGCCTGTGCCCGGAGTGAGAGATGTCAAGGCCAATCTGACCTGCAACGAGGATCGTGCCAAGAGTTCAGCATATATGCATGGGAACGGATGAGAAAATCGAGCGACAGGGGATGAACTAATATGTGACCATCGGAGTTTGTTACAAAATAGATTAACAAATTGGACTACTTTTGGACATCGTTGATCATGAGACTTAATGTGTGCGTTATTGTCCCCAAACCGGTTCGAACAAGGAGGGCAATGAGGTGACCATCACCACCCCTCCAATGGACCAATTAGCGTGATTTCTGCCCCTAAAGATTGCAACTTTAAGTGTAGCGAGTCAGAGAATAGGGTATAAGAGAGTCTGCTCTTATGTTGTCCATGTTGTTCTATTCGCTTCTACTATCCTGATGCTGCAAGAGACTCTGTCATTTTGGACTACGAACTTTGACTGGGGAAGGAACGAGACCGTTGCGGGAGTTGCCCGGGAGGAGATTGCGTCCGAGAAGGTTAGCGGGACAGTCAGTCAGTTTTGGGAGTCCATCCTGTGATCTGCGGTTCATCTTTCTTTCCTGATGAATCATTCTTGTCATCGCCCTATGGCCAAGGGTAATGAGTATTTCCCATCTTTATTCTTAACCTTTTACTTAAATGTTAAATGCTTACTGATATAATAAATGTATTTGCCTAAAATGAACTTTTACTTATTTGCTTAAAGAATTTCGATAAAACTATATGCTAACTCTAAATGAGTCTGTGGTTCTTAAAATAAAATTGTGATTAATAAATGTCAAAGGTTTTAATTGTGATTGAGCTGGACTTAATCGCCATCAACTGATTCTACTAGTTGGTCCATCGACCGAATAGCGGAATACCTTGATGTTTAGAACCGACAGGATCCGAAGTTAATGTATATAATGTATAGGTTATAATTCTGTCATTTTTAATAAGGTATCCCGCTTGTCCAGCAATTCATTTTTCCTTAGCGTTTGATCCAGAAAATTGAATGAATGTATGTATGCGGTGTTATGGGCCCCACCGACATAGGTTTCAAGTGATCAAGGTTGTATAGGTGTTTTTCTGGATTAGTGTCATAAGGAAAATTTTATATTAGCCGCGCTGGATCACATGTAAACTATATAACTGAGTAAGGTGGTGTTTTGACAAAACATCTTAAATAGTCACTTATTATGAGAGCGAAGTACGCTTCACGTAAGTGAAAAAACCCAGAACCAAGGTAAGTCCAGGTAATGATATTCAATCAATCACACAAATGTAAAGTAGACCATATAATAGGGGCAATCACAGGTTCCAACCTATAATGAAAAAATTAATAATAAGCAAACCGCTTTTGGCAGGTATTGGTATATCCGATTCCCTAGCGAAATAAGTCAGCAATGTTCAGCAGCCATATCCACGAATGAAAACACAGTGTTCAGTCATAAGCCTAGGGCAATCTGGTAACCATAAATGTATAAATGATTCCGGGAATACTAAGGACGGTCAGATGAACATTGATAACCATTCAGAACTTCAGGATCGCAGTAAAGAATAAACGTTAACTGGGGAAGTGGAACACATCTATCTGATATCCCACGAGTAGCCATTTATATAATGCGACAGGAGGAAAACTCTAAGACCCCGCCAGATGGTCACATGTATAAAAAACAATACCAGGAACACGAGCAGGAGCTATCACTGACAGCGGGAAGTGAAAAACATATCCCCCATCTCCTGTCGAGTAACCATTTTTTATATATGTAATGCGACCGGAGGAAAAAATTAAAACCCGGATAGACAAATAAATATATAAACAATTGCAGAAATGCCAATAGGGGAAGTGAAAAACACATCCCCCATCTCTTTACGTGTAACCATTAATTCAGTGCGACGGGAAATGAAAGGCCAACCCTGCTAGTTGGACAAACGTAGTACGAGAAAACCTATTCCCACCCTGTGCATCTAGTAAAAACAACACCGGGGACACCAAGTCTGTCGCCTTACCGTGATAAGCCCGGAACCGCGGCCCAGTACTGCCTCTTTGTGAGAAGTCATCGAAAAAGACTAGCTTACGGATACTGTCCGAATTTAAAGTCCTGCGAAGTTAGAACCACTCGGGACAGCTGTAGGGGGTGTGTCCAGAAGCTACAGACATAACGTGGGGCCGTGGCAGTTTGTAGTTTAGCCGCCATCTTAGAATGGTGAACGAAGCCTATCTGAGACTAGTGTTACCTAGTTCAGAGAGTTCCAGGCGAAGTGAAAATTGTGACAACGTAAGAAAAAACACCTATTGGCTGAGGATGATAATCCAGGGGATATGAGACCATGTAACAAACCACAGGGGGTAAGGACAATAAACGGAGCAATAATATTGATCATGGTCCAAAGCAGTGCCAGAGCGCCAGTTTATAATTTAGGTGCACATGCTACCAAACCAGAACCATATGGTGCTGCACCATGATAAGAGATGTCAAAAGACTTATAAATGAATATTGTTATATAACTGAGGTAAATACTGACTTTGTTTCTAAACATTCATATTCCTATCAGTTTATCCTGATGCTTGTACGCAAGTGGGGGTATATAGATCATGAGTAGAGGACATACATGAAGTGCCGAAGGACAAAATGTACATTACTCAACATTTGACATTCAAAAAGAAACCCACTTGTCTACAATGATAACCACAAGAGATTGTTCAAATCGCAACCTCTTCCGTCAACATGTGAATTTCAGCGTGCTTGTAAAAGCGTCAGTAAAACCTAGATGACATTAGAAGGCTGATGGCAACTGTAATACAAATAATTACATAATTATCGGGACCATATTAGCCAAGAATCTAATTACACAGAGTAATGGTAGCGTACAGAGTATTCGATAGGTAAGCATGGCAATCCATATGACTCCCGTTTGTGTCCTTCAGTATGAGATACAATGGTACAAATCGCACCCTCTACAATCAACATGCGAATTTTAGCGTGCTTGTAAAAACTTCAGTGAAGCCATAGATGACATTAGGAGGCTGGTGGCAACTGTAATGCAAATAGATGCATAGTTTCTGGGACCATGTTAGCCAAGAATCTACTTATACAGAATATTAGTAGTATACAGTGTATTCGAAAAGTAAGCATGGCAATCCATATGGCTCCCATTCATGTCTTCCGGTGTGAAATACAGTGGTGAACATACAGAGTTTGGGAAGATGACCATAGTTTTACAAAAATAGTGCAATTCTTCATCACTGTTATCACCAAGTTCTACACTGTGAAGTTTGCTAATCCAGCCCGCTTCGGTCTTTCTTAGGGATAGTTCCCTATTCCCCCCTCTAGGGTTGGCCGGTATATGGTCAATACCCATAAACCAAACCTCATTGTAGGTGGCATGATTTTCTTGCATGTGAAAGGTCAGGGGATATTTGAGATCACCATTGCGTATCGCACGTATTTGTTCCTGGATTCTCATTTTCAAAGGTCTTATGGTGCTGCCCACGTAGATCTTGTTACATGGGCAGCCCAAAATGTAAGTGGCATATTTTGTCTTGCAGTTGATCAGATGATTAATATCATACACACGACCAGTGTTAAAACAATATCTTAGTTTTATCCTTCCCCAGTCTGCAGACATTACAATCTTTACAGGTGTAAAAACCCTTAGTTGTATGGGACAACCAGGTTTCCATCCTCGGTGTAGTGATATAACTGGGGCATAACAGGTTTCTCAGATTCTTCCCCCTTCTGTATGTCACTCTGGGTCTCGGGACTAGAGTCTTTTTTAAGCTCAGTATGTCGGTGAGAAGGTGCCAGTGTTTCCTCAGCACATTTAACACCCTATTGCTCCGATTGTTATATTGTGTATTAAAGGAAACCGGAGCCATCTTTGTTTTAGTGGGGGCCTTAAATTTCAAGGTAGTTTCTGTGGGCATTTTGGAAATCCTCCTTTCTGCCTTTTCCAAGTAACCTGGGAGGTATCCCCTCGCTAAGAAGCGTTGTTTGGTCTCATTGATATTCTTGGTAAAATTCTCATCAGTACTACAATTCCTCCTCATGCGCACCATTTCTCCATATGGGATGTTATTAATTACATGACGAGGATGATCACTACAGAAGTGTAGGGTGCTGTTACAGGCAGTACTTTTACAATGAGTGGAACTCTGTATGCAGTTGTTTTGAACAAAGAAATTGATGTCCAGAAAGTCAATCTGTTCCCCACTGAAGTTGATGGTAAACCGTACGTTAAAGGGATTCTCATATAAAAACGCATGGTATTCCAGCAACTCTGAGGCAGGTCCATCCCAGAGCATAATGACATCATCGATGTACCTGCCCCAGAAATTGATGTGTTCTGTCCAGTTGGCAGCCCGTCGGCCCCAGGCATGCTCCCGCTCGTACCAGCCCATAAAGAGCCCGGCATAAGCGGGAGCAAACCTGGAGCCCATCGCGGTGCCCTGTATTTGGTGGTACCATTGGGCATCATGCAAAAAGAAGTTCTTAGACAGAATAATATCTGTCATTTCCATTAGCACCTCATTATGCATATAATGGTCTGCAGTTCTCTGTCCCAGAAAAAATTCCAAGGCTTTAACCCCAAATTCCTTCTTGATACAGGTGTAAAAACTGGACACATCCATGGTGACAAAAAGAAGGTTCTCAGACCATGCCAGGCCCTCAAATTTATTGAGGATGTCCTTACTATCTTTGATGTAAGCTGGCAGGTTATGGACCAAAGGTTGTAAGAATTGGTCCACATATTCGGACAGTTTTTCTGTAGGGGAGTTAACCCCCGAGATGATTGGCCATCCCGGTGGAAATGGGCTCCCCTTATGTATTTTGGGGAGTACGTATATGCAGGGGAAAGAGGGTTCTCTAACCATCAGATAGTTCCACTCTTTATCACTTATTAAACCACTCTCCCGCCATTCCACTAGTCTCATATTGATATGAGTACTAAGTGCTTTGGTTGGATTCCCTGAAACCTTTGTATAGCAAGCTGTATCTGCTAACTGGCGGTCGATTTCCTGCATGTAACTCACCCTGTCCATCACCACCACATTCCCCCCCTTATCAGCTTCCCTGATTACAATGGAAGGGTCAGATCTCAGACCCTTCAGTGCCTTATTTTCTGCCACAGAGAGGTTGAAATTGATTTTATGATGGGGAATGGGATGTTCCAACAGTTTTGAAAGCCCTGTGTGACCTTCTCTCTGAAAAGGTCAATATTCAGGTGTGTTCCTACCGGGTAAATTTGGAATGAGTTTTCAGCCCACTGTCAATTTCCATATTCTCTGAAATATTCAATTCTGCTCTTAACATATTGACATCCACCGGTGTTTCATCCTGTAGTGACATCATCTGTTGTAATACATGAAGATCAGAGACAGTGTGAATCGGTGGTATGCGTTCCCCAGTGTTTTTAGTACACACAGACGGATTACGAGTAAAGTGATCTTTTAACTTTAATAGCTGGGTAAATTTATACAAATCAACAAAAATGTCAACATCATTTCCAAATTGGGTTGGGCAAAAGCCCAAGCCTTTGCTTAGGACAGATAAATCAGTTTCAGACGTTTATTCTTTACTGCGATCCTGAATTTCTGAATGGTTATCAATGTTCATCTGACTGTCCTTAGTATTCCCGGAATCATTTATACATTTATGATTACCAGATTGCCCTATGCTTATGACTGAACACTGTGTTTTCATTCGTGGATATGGCTGCTGAACATTGCTGACTTATTTCGCTAGGGAATCGGATATACCAATACCTGCCAAAAGCAGTTTGCTTACTATTAATTTTTTCATTATAGGTTGGAACCTGTGATTGCACCTATTATATGGTCTACCTTACATTTGTGTGATTGATTGAATATCATTACCTGGACTTACCTTGGTTCTGGCTTTTTTCACTTACGTGAAGCGTACTTCGCTCTCATAATAAGTGAGTATTTAAGATGTTTTGTCAAAACACCACCTTACTCAGTTATATAGTTTACATGTCGTGGGGGGCTACTGAGTCATGTTATTTCCTTTCTTGCCTAGTTAGAGTGGACGGGATTTGCCAACTTCCTTGCTGATTTCATCCATCAGGGACACCCTGACGCTACATGTTAGGAGTGCCTTATTGATGGTGGGTATTATTGACTACACATTCATGCTCTTCTCCTCTTAGTTCTTTACTATTGACACTGAAGATCTCACGTTAGTATCGACCGCTCACGGCTGTCTCTCCGGTGGGTTAATTTGGTTGCTTATCGTTTCTTCTTTTTTTCTTTAATTCTCATGATTGTCCTTTTATCTATATCCCTGTAGTGACGCTCTTTGCACAGGGGTATCTCTCACACCTTTCTTGACTCTTTTATTCTTAATTCTTTTCAAATTCCTCCTTCTCTAGGGGAATATAGATGCTGCTTTTAATATATGATCCAGTTATATATGTAAATTTATGGACATTCATGGTAAATATATGGATGTTATGTGTTATGTCTTGGTGAGCTATTGTAGATGTGGCTATTAATTTGTCATAACCTATGTATATAGCAGTCCTGTCACTATGTTCTTATTGTTTCAGTTATACTGTAAAGTGTCATGTTCTTTTTTAATGTCTTTTTGTCTTGTATCATATTGATGTGTGTATATATATCTGTTAATCTACAGCCCTGAAGGAGTCCATTTGTTTGGACGAAACGCGTCGGCTGTTCATTTCAACTTGATCGGTTTTATTTTTTTGAATAAACGAAGAATTTGAAGAAACAACTCTGGACACAGATCTGATAATTTGCTGTGTGATTACTTACCTTACTTACTCCATAAAAAACCTGGGAGTATGGTTAGATCACAACCTCACAATAGAAACTCAAGCCAGCAAACTTGCTGCCACCTGTTTCGGAATCCTGAGGATGCTCCGAAAAATCATGGGCCTCATCCCAGAGAAAGCGCAGAGAACCGTAGTTCAGGCACTGGTGGTGTCACGCCTGGACTATGGGAACATTCTCTTCCTGGGGTCACCTAAATACGTTCTCAACAGACTGCAGGTGGTACAAAACCCGGCAGTCAGACTTCTCCGAAAAATTCTTCGGCATGAATCCACCAAGCCAGCCCTGAAATCATTACACTGGCTGCCCGTGCATGCAAGGATTAAGTTTAAAGCGCTATGTATAGCACATAGGGTCCTAAAGGGAAAAGGCCCAACTTTACTGAAAACCTTGATCACTCCATACACACCAGACAGAACTCTGAGATCCTCCTCGGAACATCTTGCCACAACAACCAGAATAAGGAGATCCAGATGGGGGGAAGATCCTTCTCACATCTGGCACCGAAATTATGGAACTCAATGCCATCAGAGCTAAGAGTGACCACTGAGAAACGAACTTTCAGAAAGAAACTAAAGACCTGGCTATTCCCAGGCTGAGAGTCATCTGCACTTACTCCTGTTCTGCAGCGCTGGGAGGCCCACGGGAAGCTATGCGCTCTACAAAACCCATAAACATAAACATAAACATTACTTACCTTTTAGTGGTGCACCCATTACTCATTTGTAACTTTGTTTCATTCTCTCAGGAGCTGGGAAACGTTGTGTGTTAACTATGTGTGCTCACAGCTGAATGCCTGTAAAAACATGTTGTATGACTGATCATAGAGTCTTGTGCTTTTTGTGGAGGGGTAATGAGATTTCCATATGTATGTTTTGCAACTGGTGTTCTGTGTTGCAAATGTCCAACATTTTACTGAAACAGAAGAAACTTTGTGAAATGTTTTTTAATTGATGGTGGAGTTTGCAGGCCTCTCAACCTGTCACGCGTGAGGCATGACTAGGTCTCTTTTATCTTTGTAGTCCTGCATTTGAAATGCAAAAAGGAAACTGCAAGTTCCAGAATGCAAAGAGTGAAAAAATTAAAAGCTATTTGCGCATGGGAGACACTATAGTCGGTATGTTTTTCATCCAACATCAGTTTCCATATTAACACTTTCAATCTTGTACTTCCTCTGGGATCTGTATATCTACACATCCCAGAATGCAAAGTGATAATGCTAAAAAGCCAGGAGTGGTTGAAGGTGACACCCTTGACATGAGCATAGAATTTTGTGCAGACACTTTTTAATAAAAAATTTTGGTCGAGCCTGTGCGCATGCGCTGTTCTGGCTATCTGCTGTAGTAGAGTATGGAAGAGAAGCCCCGCCCACTCTCCGCCCATATTTGTCATTGGCTTCTGTGTTTGTCCTAAGTAATCGCTTTGTTAGTCCCTCCTTAGTACCGCCTTTTCTTCATTGGTAACCTCCCATGGCTACTTGGCCCTTTACTTCAGTTGTTACGGTACATGTTATTTAGTCTTCTAAGCACTATTTTCTTAATTGAGTTTCTCTGCCTACAAGCACAACGTGCTTTGCTTACATTCAGCGCGCCATGTGCCATTTAAAAAAAATCTTTGCTGGTGTGTGCGCGCGAATGTGTTACTTATACAGCCCCGCTTTTGTCTGCTCAGCCTGTAAATGGTTTGTCACTATGGGCAATACAAGCCCGACATTACTCCTCGCCCTTCCCCCTCCCACCTCGAGTGTAATGCAACAGCCCTTGTAATCTACAGGTTTTCTACTTCCTGTCACCACCTTTTGACGACATAAGGACACATTTCCAAGGACATGACTGGCACGGCTACAGGTAATGCATCTTTGTTGGCTGCAAAAGTCAGCGAAGTTGCTTCCCGCCCCGGTACAATCCGAACAGTACAAAGAGGCGCTTGTGATACCAGAAATATTCACTTCTAACCTCAAAAAGTTTCTTGTCACAGCAGAAATGTCTACGACTTTCATTAGAAAAGTATAATTCTAACAGCACAAACCGCTCCTAACAACAGAAATATTAAATGTTAGCTCTGTTGCTAATGCCGCGCTCGTTAGGCTAGAGCTTCAGATAAACCTGTGAATGTAATGCTCGAATCACTGACATAATATCGATTACAAAAATATAGATGTCCAAAATATCGATGTAAAAATATCGATAGTCAAAATATCGACATCCTATATTTAATATGTAATTGACAAAAATATCGAGAAAAAAAATATAAATGTAAAAAATATCGAAGTCCAAAATATCGTTTTTTTAATATATAAAAAAGAAGGTTAAAACACTTATATTATAAAATTAACTGAAAAAATAATTACTTAGGGGCCCATTACGATGGCGGGCGGAAGCACAACCGCCGTGCTGGCGGATGCAAAAACCACCAGTTACCGCCGGCACGCAGCAGTCCACACGCCCGCCCAATTACGATGCGAAAAGTAGGCCAAACACCGCCGGCAAGCCAGCAACACCGTCCGCCATCAAAGTGCGCCCGTACACGTAGCGGCGCAGCCCAACTGACACACACCGTCCGACGAAACACGTCCCGCCCGGCGTATAAATTACGATGCCGCAAACAAACGGCTCCCACGGCTAAGAGACACCGCACGTGAAAGAGAGGCGGTAACACGGACGCAGAGCACGGACAACGAAGAAGCGGCACCCCGGGCATGAATCCAGCACTGCAGGCCCTTCCCATGCTTCTGCTGATGCACCACCAAGGACGCAACGTACCGCGGAGACGCAGGTAGGCACACACACAACAAGTGCACGCAAACAGCGCACACAGTGCAAGGGCGGAAAAAGCGGACAACCCCCCACCAGCGCGTGTACACTACACATCTACCATTGCATCCACATATGACACACAGGCCAAATCCTAACATCGCGGAACACATGTGTACACACCACCTGGGACTAGGAACCAACCACCCCGTCACGGCCCCAAAGCGCCGATGACGCCGCCACACATGCGCACAACGCAGATGCCAACCGCAGCGCCATGCATGCGTCGCACACAGACACAGGGACACAACCAAGCAGCACACACATCAGCCCCACCCCGAACGCACATGACACGTGACAGGCCGGCCACAGACATGTCCCCAACGCCCAATTCACGGACAACACCCAACGCCACACAACCGACGCACACATGTCAGTGAAGTCACGCAACAGCAGGACACACCCCAGTGTAACAAACATGGCGTAGCACACAGCGGCGGCAACACCAACTAGGAGAAGCAGGGCCCCTTCGGGAAGAGGAACGCCAGTACCACACTGAAAAACCCATACCACCCTGCACATATGAACAAGACATATGAAACGGAACACCAAAGAGCCCGGGGACCGACAACAGGTGGCCCAAGAATAACATCCACACACAAGGCCCAACGCAGAGCGGAAAGGCAGCCTGCCGCCCACACAAGGGAGAGCAGACAGCACTGAATGACCTTCCATTCCAACTCCGAAACCACAGCCCTACGACAGAAGCCGGTGAATACAGCCATTGTCCAAGAATAGACCAACACAGGCATGCCGAGGAGACCGACCACAGGGCAGATAGCGCATATCACAGAAGCACACAACGGACGGGGAAGGAAGAAGCAAACACTCCCCCATGTCGGCCACATGCAAGTTAATTGGAAGGAGTCACACAGCACTGACCTTGAACTGTCTGAGAAGCATGTGGGAAGAGGGCCCGTGTCCTCCAAACATGCCAACAGAACACAAGTCCTGTCTCCCTACGACTACACAGAGCTCACAGCAACCCCGGAGCGTGCACATTGCAGACTGCACACACAGCCGGAGCACGCCACCTCAACGAACCGCTGCGAAATGGCAACCGCAACACACCTACCCAACTACGCCGAACAGCTCAAGCTGTACAAAACCAACCTGTTCCATACATTGGGATGCGATCTCCTGTCCCTGCTGAACGTAAGTTACCGACTGACTTACCGCATCACATTGTTCAGCTGCGTCATGCCCGTCTTCTACTGTCGGAGGTGTCCCTACCAGCATCCCGTCGAGATATGCCTCTCCAACCCGGCATGTCTGAAGGCGGACCTGCTACCACTACTCCTCCCTCTGGACGCACACGACAGGGCCTGCTCTGCCTATGGGGGCATGGCGTATGTGGCCAACATCGCACCCGCACTGAAATGGGACCACTGTGCCTCCACACGACGGATCATCGAGAACAGCTACATCGAATGTCACCCAGCATGCCCCATCATGCTCCTCCAAGGGACAACTTACGAACAACACCTTGACAGCCACCATCCGCTTCATTGGCTGGCAAACATGTACACCACCAATGACATGGAAGCCCTGCTGGACGGCATCGCATACCTGACAACCTGTAAATACGTCGGACCACAACGCAGGTTCCCCGAGTGACCTATGAAGTCCAACCCCGCACCCATGCTCAGCTTCCGCACGGACTGGCCAGTCACCACCACAACAGCCATACCAAACGACCGGCAACTGTAACCACACCATCAACGACATCGCCATGACATCGGATATGACCGGGACATGCACACTGTTCCCCATCACATCCAGGAACACCGCATGCATCGTGGGAGGCAGTGGCATGGGCTCTGTGAATCGCACCCACATGGACGGAACTGCACGAACAACCAGGACACGACATGGATCCAGCGCACATGGACACACACACCGCTCAGTGGACATGAATAGGTCGCCTGGAGTCTGTGGGTGCTGCACCCCTCCCACCCCCGCCCCGGGAATCCCATACCAGGACCTTCGCATGGACGACAAGTGCATACAACAACAACACGACCCCAGTGACTGTGACATGTCCAGTAACCACCACAGTGCAACAACAAGTGGCACGCCGCTGCATGCACGCAAGCACATGCCCTGATGTCATCACACATGCACGCGTGCATGAGGAACAACCGCAGCAAACCTGTCACATGGAACTGAGATGGACTGTGCCCATGATGCCGAGCGGTCTGGTAGGCTACATGTATACCGTCTGTGTCAAAGTCCGCAGCTCCGCAGCTATACGTAAATGTACATTCGCACAGCCTTGGCCAAGCAGATGTCACTCTGAAGCCCACATCCCACATGCAACAGCCAATCACATGTAACCCCACACCCTATCCCATTTGCAATCATGCTCAGTATATCCTCAACATGTATTCCGCTGCCAGTAGTGTCCACTATACTGCATCACAGAGGACAGAAGACTCAATATAATGTTTGAAACCAAAACTGTCTCCGCTGACTCATTTCACAAGTACGAATGAGAGAGGATGAGAGCATGTGAAGTACACGGCAGTCGTGACATGACCATGTAGTCCACTGGTATTGGATGTCAACGCAAATGAGTAGCACTACTGTGGAAGACACACATGTGTCGTGTGAAGTCGTATGGACGCAGTGCTCAGGTGGGTGGGTGCGACGGGTAGATGCGCACATGCCAAGTTGGAGCACGCCGTGTTGGGAGGGGTCATGAACAGTACACCACCGCTTCCCTGGGCATTGTGAGAGGACACCTGTCGGGGGGAGTGAACACGTGTGTGCACAGCAGCCGGGCACACGTACAAAGCGGTACCAGGCGCACCTCAGCCCACCCTCTGTGGACAAGCTGGATCCTGTTGTGCGCCCGCCATGCCCCTTGACAAGGCACACACAGCCCCAGTCGACCAGGTGTAACCCCAACATAGTCATTCCGCACAGGCGATACAGGGCACGGGATGGCAGTGGAGCATGGTGTGTGAGAGGTCTCCTCGCGCTCCTCCTGGTCATATCACGCAGGCAATAGAACCTCAACGTCTAGCATGGCACAAGTCAAATGGAAGTGTAGGGGGGACGCACCACAGCACGAGCAGCACTGACGTCACGGGAGGTGGCTCGCACCATCCCATCCATTGCCCATCATACCAACCACGCCACATGCCATTGCGACTAAGTGCAAGCGCGTGCGCCACCACCCCCGAGCCCTCCCCAGAGAGGCCAAAGAGTGAATGTGTGGGCCATCAGTCACAGACGGACGCGGCATGGCCGCAAGGGCAGCCACAGCCACTGGGTGTCGCAGGTGGCGGATCCGGAAGCCGAAGACTGTGATGCATAGTCCATGCAGGCCGGGTCTCCATTTGGGGCACCACGCAGGTGGACGGCGTCCCGCAACACATCATACCCTGAGACAGCCCACCCGTGCAACTGGACCCACACATACACTCCTTGCCCTCTCTGGTGCGAGCTTGGGGCTGCCTGTGCAAGCGCTAGCCTCGCAGGTGGGCATGCATATTGGGGGAGCGAGGGGAGGACATGAGGGCTGGGGCGAAGATGACTGTATCACTGTCAGTTAGTACAAGGGATGACCCAGATGTGGAAAGGAAGAGACGTGTCCCGTGTGTACTGCAACTAGTCGCCAATCCAACTACCCCCCATGTCCGGAATGTAAGCCCGCACCTAGGCCCGCCCATCCGCCACATCGAACATACCACCAGCACGACAACCTTCCCATTCGAAACACTGACTGGGGGTGGCGACCAGTGAACAATCATGTGTAGCCTACCCACGCGTACATGTGGGCCCTCCATGATCCATGTCACCTGCGGCAAAGACATGACATGCGCAATGAGGGAAGTGAGGAGAGCTGTCCGCCCCACGCACAGAAGGTGCATCAGCTCCACAGACCTAGCAGCGAGTCCAGCAGGGGTCACATGTGCAGGGGCAGCTGTGCCTGGTGTGAAGGCACATGCATATAGACAGCACATCGACCAATGTGTAGTCTGCCCACATCCACAGTCCATCATCATGCGGACATAGGAATTGAACACAGGGCAACACATCTTAGTTGGTGCACCCACCGTGACCAACAATGCGCAATCATCGACGTACCCGCCCTGTGCATGGCCCCCCACCCAACGGAGGCACATCCAGTGCCACCATCCCACACACACAAGCCTTCCACGGAACATGCTGTGTCCAATGGTCAGTACAGAGTCAGCGCCCATCTGGTGGATCCTGAACAGGAGACACATGCACACACATGCCAGCTCCCACTATGTACGTCTGCCACCTGGCACGTGCAATGTAACCTCTCACCTGTGACGTGTGACTGCAAGCACACAGCCGTCTTGGCATGGGGCTGTCAATGTGGACACCAGTCAATGTTTCGGGAGGTGTGATCCGTACAGTGCTGTACATAGGGTGCAGTGCTGACACCTACTACTGTCTCATATCCCCTCGTGCCACAGGTCCCACTTGTATTGGCCGCTCAGCCCGTGCCCACATCGTCGTCGTCGTGTGCCATACTCATCCAGCCTCGGAAGCAGTTCCATGCTCAGCAGACACTCATGTTGCCGTGGCGTTGCCGCTTGACGAACATGCAGTCAGTCCCCATCAGCACGCCCCGCAAGTCATTGGGGCCTAGATCACCATGTGCATGCACATGGCAGTGGTATGTCTCACTTGCCATTGCCATTGTTGGTAGACCTGTGTAAGTGTATTGTGGCCGTGCCGTCCCAGCTTGACAGCTGGGCTGTGGCTCATGTGCTTGCTCAGTCATGTCAGTGATGTGTATGCGAAATTGCTATGTGCCGTGTTGCTTTGACATGTGTCCTCTGCCATTTTCCCCAGGCGGAGACCGAACATTGACCGCCCATACCAATTGCTGGCGGACATGGACGATACAGAGGTTATCAGGAAGTTTCGGCTGGACAGGCCAACCCTGCATCGACTGTGTGCCATGTTAGAGCCCCATCTCCGTCCCCGCAGGGTGTACCCGACTGCTGTCACCCCCACGGCTAAGGTGATGGCCGCCATGCATTTCTTCGCCACTGGGTCATTCCAGCACACAGTGGGCAGTGGAGGAGGGATGTCCCAGCCCATGTTCAGCAAGGTGCTGAGGGATGTACTGGCAGCCATGATGCTGTACCGGAACAGGTACATCCGCTTCCCCAGGGCTCGTGAATTGGCGGCAGTGAAGGGTGCATTCTATGCCCTTGGCAGAATCCCACACGTCGTGGGAGCCATTGACTGCACACATGTTGGCCTTGTCCCACCACAGGCCACTGAGCACCTGTACCGCAACAGGAAGCACACGCACTCCCTGAATGTGCAAGTGGTGTGCCTTGCGGACATGGTGATCACCCACGTGTGTGCCAAGTTTCCAGGCTCTGCCCATGACGCACACATAATGCGCAACAGCATCTTGCCACGACTGATGGCCAATCTGCAACAGGATCGTGGCTGTATTGTCGGTGAGTATGTGGAGTGGTGTAGCGTGCTGGTTGTGCGATGCTGTCCCCTGTCCAGTTGGAATAGCAACGGTTCTCTGTGTCCCTCACACCCAGGTGACTCTGCGTATCCGAATGGGGCATGGCTGCTCAGTCCATTGAGGAATCCTCGCACCCCAGCAGACGATCGATACAATGAGGCACATGGGAGGACCAGACGTGTGGTCGAGCGTACCTTTGGCCTCCTCAAGTCCAGGTTCAGGTGCCTGGACCGCACCGGGGGTGCACTGGCGTACTCCCCACAGAAGGTGTGCCAGATAGTGGTGGCGTGCTGCATGCTGCACAATCTGGCCATTCGTAAGCAGATCCCCCTCATTGTGGATGACGGAGATCAACCAGGGCCCCAGCCCGCAGACCAGGACAGCTCGAGTGAGGTGGACAGCGGAGAGGAGGAAGCTGGGAATGTGCGCCAGCAGCTCATCGCCCGCTACTTCACTTGACGGTGAGTGTCCATGTACGACGGATGATGTGTCTGTATCTGTGCAGGTGTGTGTGTGCTGTGTCAGGGTGGCCGTATGTTCACTGCGTGCAGTGTGTCAACGCTCCATGGCCAGGGTAGTATGCCACTGTTGGTGACTGTGGCATTGTGCCCTATTGCTCTGTGCGATGTGTGTACATTGCTTGTAGTTGTTGACATGTACTGTGTGATGGGTGTGTGACACACTCATTGAATGTGCTCCTGTTCTGTCTCCCACCCCTAGGTCCCTACAGGCCCTCCGGATTCCATTGCCATGCCACGCATCAGGTGCCTTTCCGCCCAAGGTGGCCGTTGTATTCCGTACAAATAAAACACAGGGCACAAACAGCAGTTAGTGAAAAAGGTGCATTTATTCCAAACTGTGACATGTGATTGTGTGTAAGGTGATGACAAAAGTGGTGCGTGCAGTGACAATGAGCTGTCGGTCATGGCTGCGTGGAGCTCAGGGTGTACCCACTGGTTCTATGTCCATAGTCCAACACACACATGCCATCCAGCTGGCTGTGTGGAGTGGGATCGTAGAGCAAGTCAATGCAGTGGCTGGTCAAGGAAGGCTGGCGGAAGGCTGGCTGGCTGCCTCACTTGCGACTGGAGCGTGCGAAGTCCTCCCGGGAGACCTGTTTCCTCTTCGGACGGCCCCTTCCACGTTTGGGAGGGGGTGTGTGGTGGCGACCTGCTGGTGGTGGGTGAGGTGTGCTCACTGGCTGTGGACGCAGGGGAAGTGGACACTGCTGCCCGACCCTGCGCCCTAGCAGGTGGTGGCGGAGGTGGTGTTGCTGGCCTTGCCTGTGACCCCACCGCCACCACCAGCTGGCCCATGAGGTCCACGAGTTGGTCCATACGGGACACGAATTGGCCCATATGGGCGTCCATGGACCTCAGCACCCCCAGCACCTCCCGCGTGTCTGTAGCAGACCTGACCCATTGTTCTTGGGCCTCTTCATAGGCCCCAAGGACTCTGGCCATTTGAGGCAGGGCATGGCTCCCAGGGGAGGCTGGCGTTTCCCTGACCCTGCTCCTCCTACCAGTCCTGCTGCCACCGGCCTGCCCACTAGCCACATTGCTCACCACGGTCCTCGCTGTGGCTCCCAGGGTGGATCCAGTTGGCCGGGCCACCACCTGCGCTGGGGCTGGTGCCAGCGTAGACGTGGTGGTGGTGGCGGCGGCGGTGGTGGTCGGTGCGGCGATGGTGGCGGTTGCGGCAGTGGTAGTGGCCGCAATGACCGTGGGTGTGGCCGCAATGACCGTGGGTGTGGCCGCAACGACAGTGGCAGCAGGGGGCTGGGACTGTTCAGCAGCCCTGGATGATGGGTTGGTGGGTAGGAGGGGTCCTGGGGAGCGGCTGGGCCCTGCCACACCAGATGGGCCTGCTTGGTGGTCCGTGTCCGAAGAGGAGGACAGATCCTCCAGATCCGTGTGTCCTCGTTGGGGGCTTGTGGGCTGGCTGTGCTGGCTGCTGTCTCCATCCCCAGCATCCGGCAGTTCGTCACCTGTGGAGAGAATGAGATTTGTTATTGTGTTGCACCTGGCGAAGTATGTATTTGTCGTCTGACATTGGCAGTTCGTGCAATCTCGTACATGGGTTTCCCGGAGGCGAGTGTGTGGCTGTGGCATCTGTAGTAGTGTGTGCTAGGCAATGGGACTGTGTGCTGTGCACATGTGGCATGGGACGGATTGGCCATGCCGATGGGTGTGTTGCTGTGCCCCTACTCATTGTGACTCTGGTGTATGCGGGCTCCTGGCCCATCCTGGGTCTGGTTTGTACTTTGCTTTTGGGGTTCATATGGAACGCTTAGGCACCCATATGGCAACATGGGGGCCATGCCCCAGATTCGCATTTGGGAGGGGATATGCTTTTGGGGTACATGCTGTAAGCCATGGGTGCCGAACGTGACATGTGTTGTGGCAGCATGACAGTGCATGGTTTGAGGTGTGTGCATGCTTGACATGGCCTGCATATTTGCTGTCTGTTGTGATTACTGGACATGGCATTGGACGCATCGTTATGAGTGAGTGTTGGTTGTGTGCCAGCCAACGTATTGCAGTTGTCCCATCTCCTTGGTGTGCGTGCTGCCCTGTGCCATGTGCATCACTGCAGTGCTCGGGGGGGCCCATGTTGTGTGTTGTTGCTCACAGTGTGTCGTGCGCTTCATTGACTTCTGGCACATGGTTGGGCATGGGCATGTGTCTTAGCGTGACTGCTGTATATGTGGCAGCTGTGCGGATGACATGCCTTTCATGAGACTGGGGCTGACGGATGGGATGGATGGTATGTTGTATGTGCATGGTGTGTCTGTGTGTTTGATGGGTTCAGTGGTGTTCGTGTGCATTTATGTTGTTCCGCTCTGTTGCGTCTAGTGTTGTTTGTCTTACATAGGCGTAGTTGTGGGGTGTGTGGTTGACAGGCAGTAGGGGCTACATGGACTGGACTTCAATGGTGTTTCGGTTGTGTGTGATGGGTTGCACAGTGGCTGCCGTGTGGTACTATGTTCAGTGTGGCTTGTGCATGCAGACGTGGCTCCTTGGGTGTTGCTGTGTTTGTGATGGGTCATGTGGGGTGTGAGTCTGTTGTTCATGTCCGTGTGCACATTGTTCACTTGTTCGTGACGGTGGGCGGTGCTGCGTGTTCGTCTGCTACGTGACATGTCCCATGTGTTGGTCGTGTTACGGCCCTCATGCCTCCAGTGATCCAGCCCTGTCCAGTTTCCCACCTGCAAGTTGTTCGGGCGTGCACTGTACTGGATGCCACATGGTTCTAAGCGGGGGTGCTCCATGTTGCAGGTCTGTGGGGGTGGGGGGTGTTGTGGGTCGTAGTGGTGGCTGGACACCCACTGACACCGATTGCTGAGGACCGTGATGTCTACCTTTCGGCTGTCGTTGTGCACTGCGGTGGCTGACACGTGGCTGTGGGGTGTGGGGGATGCTCCTCCTTGCTGTACTGTGGGACTAGGGGCCTGGTGTGTGTTGTACTTGGGCTGTCCACCCTCCCACCCACTGCACTTTGTGTTCCTGCCACTTAACTGTTACTTGTCGGTTAGTGCAGCTATGGCGGACACATGGGTGTGGTGGGTGCTCGTTGTGGCGCTTCTAGCATATTTGGGGACCTGTTGGTGGTTACGTGGCTGGCTGAGTGTACACATGTCCCCACGCATCTTACAGTTGTTCTGTTTGGGCTGTGTGTGGTGGTGTCTGTTGCATGTGTGTGTGATGTGTTGTGTATTGTGTGCTGGACATGGGGGTGTTTGTCCCTGGGAGCTGTGGCATGGTGGTAGTGCATGTGAGTACATAGCGGTGTGCTGGTATACATTAGTTTGTACTTACCAGCCTCCACTCCCCCTGCTAATCCGGCGAGGATCTCGGGATGTATGATGACTCGCACCTTCTCCTCCCACGCTTTGAAGGTCTTGAAGAGCGCGGGATTCCCTCCGCCAGTGACGGCAGCCAGCTCTCTGTTTTTGCCCTCCTTCTTCTTGACCAGGCTCTTGACGTCATTCCACCGTTTGTTTATTTCGACTCTGTTCCTGGGCAGGGTCCCGACTGCATTGACCTGGTCTACGATCCGGTTCCACATTCTGTTTCTGGTGGCTAGTGGTGTGTGTTGGACCATGTTCCCATAGATTTGTGGGTGCACCTTGATGATCTCGTCGACCATGACCGTCAGCTCCATGGGCGTGAACTTGGGCATTCTTTGTGGTGCCATGGTGTTTGTGGTGCTGGTGCGGTGTGTGTTGTGTAATGTGCAGGGGGTTTGTGGTGCCGGTGTTTGGTGGTGGTGGTGGTGGTGGTGGTTGTGATGTGTGCGTTTCTGTGGTGTGCTGCTGTCCTTGCTGTGTCACTGTGTCCTCTCCTCTCCTCTCTGGTTTGCAATGTTGCAAGGGGTTGTGGTCTGTGGGAGTGCTGCTTTTGTACTTACCTATGTGGGTGTGTCCTCATGGTCTGTTGTTTTCAGGTGTGTTGTGTCTGGTGTTCTGGCCTTTGTATTTTTTGTTTGTCCAGGGGGTGTTTTCGGGATGTGTACTGTGCTTGTGTATTTGTGCGTGCCTTGCTGTGTGGACTTATTGGCCATGTTGTGTGCTATTGGTTTTGTGAGCGGATGGTTTCTGTGCAGGGACGTTGGCGCCATGGTTTCTGCCGTGTCGATTTGCATCGGCGTTGTTTGCGCTGGCGGGCGGTATATTTGTGGTTTTCCCGCGCTCATGGCGGTGCGATCGTAATTTCACGTGCGGTGTGTCGGCCGTGTGGGCGGGCGGTTTTGTGTTGTCGTGCGTGTTTCCGTCCGTGGCGGGCGGTTCGACTCCGACTCGGACGATGGCGGGCGGTATTTTGTGTGCTTTTTCCGCCGATGGCGGTTTTCGGTTTGTGTTATCGTAATGGCGTGGTCGGTGTTCGGACGGTGTATGCGGGCGGATTTTTGCCGCTTCCATGCCTGGCGGATTTATTTACGCCGGGTATCGTAATGAGCCCCTTAGATATAATAAACATTAAAAAAATATAATAACAAATTTAATTTAACAAAATGTAAACAGATATATAAAATTAAATATATAAACGTATATTTACTTAAAAAAATGAATAAAATAATAACTAATTTATTTTAAGATAGTATAAATATATAAAAATTAACTATAATATATATATATATATACATAGACCTATAACATAAAATATAATAATAAAAACATTATATTATAAAATAAAATACCAAAATATTTATAATTTTTTAACCTTACATTTTGCACTCCTTTGAGTGCAACAGTAGGATCATTTTTGAATAGAGTAGGGGTAAAAATTTACTATTCCCACTGCAATTACTGCAACAGTAGGGAAGGTTTTGGCTAGCGTAGGGGTAAAAATTACTATTCCCACTCCACTAAGTGCAACAGTAGGGAAAGTGTTGGATAGCGTAGGGGTAAAAATTACTATTCCCCCTCCAGAGAGTGCAACAGTGGAGAAAGTGTTGGATAGCTTAGGGGTAAAAATTACTATTCCCACTCCAGTGAGTGCAACAGTAGGGAAAGTGTTGGATAGCGAAGGGGTAAAAATTACTATTCCCACTCCAGAGAGTGCAACAGTAGGGAAAGTGTTGGATAGCGAAGGGGAAAAAATTACTATTCCCACTCCAGTGAGTGCAACAGTAGGGAAAGTGTTGGATAGCAAAGGGTAAAATTTACTATTCCCACTCCAGAGAGTGCAACAGTAGGGAAAGTGTTGGATAGCGGAGGGGTAAAAATTACTATTCCCACTCCAGTGAGTGCAACAGTAGGGAAAGTATTGGATAGCGTAGGGGTAAAAATTACTATTCCCACTCCAGACAGTGCAACAGTAGGGAAAGTTTTGGATAGCGGAGGGGTAAAAATTACTATTCCCACTCCAGTGAGTGCAACAGTAGGGAACGTATTGGATAGCGTAGGGGTAAAAATTACAATTCCCACTCCAGACAGTGCAACAGTAGGGAAAGTGTTGGATAGCGGAGGGGTAAAAATTACTATTCCCACTCCAGTGAGTGCAACAGTAGCGAAAGTATTGGATAGCGGAGGGGTAAAAATTACTATTCCCACTCCAGAGAGTGCAACAGTAGGGAAAGTGTTGGATAGCGAAGGGGAAAAAATTTCTATTGCCACTCTAGTGAGTGCAACAGTAGGGAAAGTGTTGGATAGCAAAGGGTAAAATTTACTATTCCCACTCCAGAGAGTGCAACAGTAGGGAAAGTGTTGGATAGCGGAGGGGTAAAAGTTACTATTCCCACTCCAGTGAGTGCAACAGTAGGGAAAGTGTTGGATAGCGGACGGGTAAAAATTACTATTCACACTTCAGTGAGTGCAACAGTAGGAAAAGTATTGGATAGCGTAGGGGTAAAACTTACTATTCCCACTCCAGACAGTGCAACAGTAGGGAAAGAGTTGGATAACGGCGGGGTAAAAATTACTATTCCCACTCCAGTGAGTGCAACAGTAGGGAAAGTATTGGATAGCGTAGGGGTAAAAATTACTATTCCCACTCCAGACAGTGCAACAGTAGGGAAAGTGTTGGATAGCGGAGGGGTAAAAATTACTATTCCCACTCCAGTGAGTGCAACAGTAGCGAAAGTATTGGATAGCGGAGGGGTAAAAATTACTATTCCCACTCCAGAGAGTGCAACAGTAGGGAAAGTGTTGGATAGCGAAGGGGAAAAAATTACTATTGCCACTCTAGTGAGTGCAACAGTAGGGAAAGTGTTGGATAGCAAAGGGTAAAATTTACTATTCCCACTCCAGAGAGTGCAACAGTAGGGAAAGTGTTGGATAGCGGAGGGGTAAAAGTTACTATTCCCACTCCAGTGAGTGCAACAGTAGGGAAAGTGTTGGATAGCGGAGGGGTAAAAATTACTATTCACACTTCAGTGAGTGCAACAGTAGGGAAAGTATTGGATAGCGGAGGGGTAAAAATTACTATTCACACTTCAGTGAGTGCAACAGTAGGGAAAGTGTTGGATAGCGGAGGGGTAAAAATTACTATTCACACTTCAGTGAGTGCAACAGTAGGGAAAGTATTGGATCGCGTAGGGGTAAAACTTACTATTCCCACTCCAGACAGTGCAACAGTAGGGAAAGTGTTGGATAGCGGAGGGGTAAAAATTACTATTCCCACTCCAGTGAGTGCAACAGTAGGGAAAGAGTTGGATAACGGCTGGGTAAAAATTACTATTCCCACTCCAGTGAGTGCAACAGTAGGGAAAGTATTGGATAGCGTAGGGGTAAAAATTACTATTCCCACTCCAGACAGTGCAACAATAGGGAAAGTGTTGGATAGCGGAGGGGGAAAAATTACTATTCCCACTCCAGTGAGTGCAACAGTAGCGAAAGTGTTGGATAGCGGAGGGGTAAAAATTACTATTCCCACTCCAGAGAGTGCAACAGTAGGGAAAGTGTTGGATAGGAGAGGGTTAAAATTAATATTTCCCAAAAATTTAAATAAAAATAAAAAACAAACAAAATACCAACCACAATACAAAAATTGTTAATAACACAAAAATAAAAAACATATAAAAATATAATAAATTACAAAACATAGAAAAATATTTAATGTTAAAAATTAACTACAAACCTTAATTTATAGAAGCTTAAAAACATTTTACAAACAAATAACTATATTTAATATAAATTAATTATAATAAAAAATTAATTATTAATGATTAAAAAAAATAATTACTTCACACCATAGTCCCCTATAAATGCACAAAAAACTCCTACATAATTGACATAATTAACATATTTACCAATTAATTAATTTTAAATCACAAACAATTAATAATTAATTAATAATAAATAAATTACCACAAACACTTTAAAAATCAAAATATAAAATAAATACTAATAAATAAAAATTATGAATTACTTTCTTCAAATTAAATTACATCCCACCCTATTCCCCTATAAACCCACAACCCGCTCCTAAAAAAAATAACACAATTTACCTAATTATCACAATTAATTAATAAAATTTGATAACCAATTAATAATTAATTAATAAAAAGTTATTTATAAATACTAATAAATAAAACTTATTAATTACTTTAATATAATTAAATTACTTCACACCCTATTCCCCTATAAACCCACAACCCGCTCCTAAAAAAATTAACATAAGTTACATAATTATCACTTTAATTAATTAATAACAAATAATCACCAATTAATAATATTTTTTTTTATTTTTACTATTAATACTAACAAATAATTTTTTTTAATTACCTTATTATAATTAAATTACTTCCCACCCTATTCCCCTATAAACTCACAACCCGCTACAGAACTAAAATACGCAAAATTTAATTGACAAAATTACTCACTTATAAAATTTTCACACATACATTAAAAAACAGCTTACTTATACAAAAAACATTAGATTACATACTTTTAACATACATACTAAAATACAAAACACTAATATAAATATCGATATTATTAACAACGATATTTTTACAAACGATATTACTGACTTCGATATTACAGAAAACGATATTTCTTACCTTCAAGTCGATATTCTGGTCAACGATATTCTTGTAATTGATATTCTGCCACTCCGATATTTCCAACTTGATATTCTGGCACTTCGATATTCCAGACTCGATATTCTGTCTGTGCACCGTAATGGCTCATCTGCAGGTGCCTGGGTACCCTTCTTCTTCCGTTCCCTGACATCACCCAGGTGGAGGGGCCTTTTCAAGCTGCCAAAATCGAGGAGGGAGTTTGGTAGATTGTGAAGACCTTGCCAAGGGAGTTTCGGTCAGTTCAAAGTAATCTTTTAAGTAGTTCCTGTAAGGCAATCCTCAGGGAAAAGTTGCAGACGGCAGCCTGGCGTGGGGGTTGGCGTGAAGGTTTTCCTAAAAGACCAGTGTATCGAAAAGACTGACATCACTGACTCTGTACCAGCCCTGATATTCAACCACTCAACCAGCAGTGGAGGCTCCAAAGGACAGCTTTGTTGATGTGGTTTACGTTTTTACTCAGATGCTTTAATAACTAATGAATGCGATTAGAATAACATCCTGCAGGAGGAGAGTTGCAGTTCTTTTTCTCCGTCGCCCTGTTACCTCTCTTGGCTCCAGAGATCTGACTGCTATTTATATATTGTTCTGTTTGTATGCTTCCTTTACATTCTGATACCTCCATACTCACTTGGCAGGCTAAAAGAACTGAAAGTGGTAAAAACAGGGTTTCTCCCGAAATCCCCCACCCTACTCTAAACAGTAGAGGTTCTGCAACCAATAATTGAATAAGATTATTAAAAATGTGAAAAGATGAAAATATAGGACACATATTCAGTTCTGTAATTTTTCTGTGGGAATGTCTGTCAAGACCTTGTGTCATGGGGATATGGCTAACGGCCAGAGCTGCCGACTTTGGAAGTGGGGAACCGGGCTCAACATCCTTTGAGCGATTTGCCCAGAATCAATCTCCCCGTGCCTACCAAAAATGAATGTGTCCTTGTGTGATGTAACCGGTGCTTATGTAAAGCGCTCCAATACCTTCTGGTCGAGTTCGCGCTATATAAATCTGCAACTCCACCCCCCCCCAAAAAAAAACAGTAAGTATGTGGCAGGATAAAGGTGGTCAGACGCCAGACACCCTTTGTTCAGGGCAGAAACGGCGTTCCTTTCCTACTCCTTTATGCTTTTCCAAATATACATCTCTGCCCACCTCGGTGCAGCTGTTTTGGTCACGTTCTACTTCTTACTGTGGCAGATCATGCAACACACCCCAGTACCCGTTCTGGCTTTGCACAGAAGGCACGACCATTGTGGTCCTGTGCGGAGACCTGGTGTCATTGAATCATGTTAACAGGAAGCTCTTCCTCACCACCACGGTGGCACCTAGGAAAGAAGATAGTTTGTCTTCCAATATAGTTTTGTGTTTTTCTCTTAAAGTTCCCCAGCGTGAAACGAGGCTGAGGAGGACATTGGAAAGGGGTCTTTGGTGTGGCATTCATTTCACTGTATTGTCTCTTGGTTTTAAACTCGCCTGCTCCCTACCCAGAGGCTTCAGAAGGCTGTTTGTTCACTGGTATGGATTCCTCTCAATAGATATTCTTGAATTACCTTCACGATTAAGTTCTTTCTCAGGCATGGGAGGTGTTTGCCATTGTACAGACCTTTTTTCTTATCTGTTAAAGCTTGAACCTCTAAGACTACCTTCATCCCAACTCCCTTGTGACGCTCATTAAAGAAGCTTATGAAGGAGCCCCAGGAGCCCTACTCCGAATTAGGAACATCCCTTCTAGACTTCTTCGTCTGTTCTTGATGCTCCCTTTGGCCCTGCTTGTTGCTCATTACCTCTATTGCACTTCCATTGGTGGAGTACTCAGCTGTCCAATGTAAGTACTAGAAATTAATGAATGAAACCCTTTTGGCATCCAATATTCCTGCATAGTGCGTCCGCTTTGATCCCTTGTTCTCCCCCTCCCCGCTTAGGTTGAATATGTTGCAGCCTGCCATCTCTTCTGTGGACTGTACCCCATTCTGTCATTCAATTTCAAGGGTATCCAGCGTCTGTCTAGGAGGCACAGGGTCAGACTGATTTGCATATGGCCATGTCTGAACTGGGGTGGTGGAGTGAGCTAAAGAATGATGATGGATTAAACCCAGATCAGTTGACTGGGGGTGAGTGTTTGATTGGCTCAAACGTTCCGTCCATCATCCCCTTTTGTATCGCTTTGTTCGCCCTAAGTTGGCGGGGGTATGCCCAGACGTGGGTCCCTTGCTCACTTTGCCACTGGATTCAAGCAAGCCTGGCTGATGACGGCTGGAATGCCAGAAACCGGTCCTAGGATGCTTGTTTCCGGTCCAGGGAAGACATGGCTTGGCAGTTCGGGCTGGACTGTTCCCATGAGGCACAGGGTCAGACTGATTTGCATATGGCCATGTCTGAACTGGGGTGGTGGAGTGAGCTAAAGAATGATGATGGATTAAACCCAGATCAGTTGACTGGGGGTGAGTGTTTGATTGGCTCAAACGTTCCGTCCATCATCCCCTTTTGTATTGCTTTGTTCGCCCTAAGTTGGCGGGGGTATGCCCAGACGTGGGTCCCTTGCTCACTTTGCCACTGGATTCAAGCAAGCCTGGCTGATGACGGCTGGAATGCCAGAAACCGGTCCTAGGATGCTTGTTTCCGGTCCAGGGAAGACATGGCTTGGCAGTTCGGGCTGGACTGTTCCCATGAGGCACAGGGTCAGACTGATTTGCATATGGCCATGTCTGAACTGGGGTGGTGGAGTGAGCTAAAGAATGATGATGGATTAAACCCAGATCAGTTGACTGGGGGTGAGTGTTTGATTGGCTCAAACGCTCCGGTCCATCATCCCCTTTGTATCGCTTTGTTCGCCCTAAGTTGGCGGGGGTATGCCCAGACGTGGGTCCCTTGCTCACTTTGCCACTGGATTCAAGCAAGCCTGGCTGATGACGGCTGGAATGCCAGAAACCGGTCCTAGGATGCTTGTTTCCGGTCCAGGGAAGACATGGCTTGGCAGTTCGGGCTGGACTGTTCCCATGAGGCACAGGGTCAGACTGATTTGCATATGGCCATGTCTGAACTGGGGTGGTGGAGTGAGCTAAAGAATGATGATGGATTAAACCCAGATCAGTTGACTGGGGTGAGTGTTTGATTGGCTCAAACGTTCCGTCCATCATCCCCTTTTGTATCGCTTTGTTCGCCCTAAGTTGGCGGGGGTATGCCCAGACGTGGGTCCCTTGCTCACTTTGCCACTGGATTCAAGCAAGCCTGGCTGATGACGGCTGGAATGCCAGAAACCGGTCCTAGGATGCTTGTTTCCGGTCCAGGGAAGACATGGCTTGGCAGTTCGGGCTGGACTGTTCCCATGAGGCACAGGGTCAGACTGATTTGCATATGGCCATGTCTGAACTGGGGTGGTGGAGTGAGCTAAAGAATGATGATGGATTAAACCCAGATCAGTTGACTGGGGGTGAGTGTTTGATTGGCTCAAACGTTCCGTCCATCATCCCCTTTTGTATCGCTTTGTTCCGCCCTAAGTTGGCGGGGGTATGCCCAGACGTGGGTCCCTTGCTCACTTTGCCACTGGATTCAAGCAAGCCTGGCTGATGACGGCTGGAATGCCAGAAACCGGTCCTAGGATGCTTGTTTCCGGTCCAGGGAAGACATGGCTTGGCAGTTCGGGCTGGACTATTCCCATGAGGCACAGGGTCAGACTGATTTGCATATGGCCATGTCTGAACTGGGGTGGTGGAGTGAGCTAAAGAATGATGATGGATTAAACCCAGATCAGTTGACTGGGGGTGAGTGTTTGATTGGCTCAAACGTTCCGTCCATCATCCCCTTTTGTAGGAGGCTATTATTAAACATAGGAAAATAGACCTACATTTATGTAAATTGAGCTTATGTACATTGTAAGAGGTATTAATGAAAATACTGCCAAGGGTTTGGTCAACTTGGACAAACATTTGACACCCCCACCTGAAAGGTCATTGGCTTTTGATGAATAAGCAAATGAAGTTCACGAAGCTGTGCATTATTCACTGTGTGCACTATGAACTGTGCGCCCACTTTTCAATCGGCATGTTCCCTTATTCCTGCCCTAATGAATTGCCATCGTAATACCATCCTACAACAAGACACGCAGCCACATCCTTTCCTTTCATGTACAAGCAGCCAAGTTTCACTTCTACTCCCATCACCCTGAAGGCAAGTGAGGGTTTCAAAAAATAATTAAAAACAGAACTTGAGCCTCTATCTCTGGTTTCTCTCTTTCAGATTTACTAGTGTTGCGAGGCCTTCTCCGACACTTCAATGCATTCAGGGAATGAGCACAACATCCCGAAGCGCAGTCTTTGCTTCGGTCACAAGACTCTTTAGGCAGGGGGAAAATGTCACCCTACTGTTTGTCAAGCTACACCAACCTTGATGCTGCATTGATAACTCTAGGAAAAGATTCTCCCAGAGTTGACGTACCCCACCGTTTACCTTGATTCTCCATATACTTCATATCAGCCAGTGGAACATTTAATGGGGAAGCAGGCCTTTGATGTGGAGGAGGTAAAGTTAATACTTGTTCTTCCCCAATATCTATGTGCCCGAGCCCTATTCTGTTTCTTAGTGTCACCCAAGAAATTTTTTGTGGTCATGTTTAAGACAGCCAATGTCTTTGGATTACAGACATATCCTAGGCCAGCATTCTCAGTCAGGTGGGAATGGGAGAGTGATTAACTTATGTAGGGTGCTCCAAGAAGCATTTTCCCTTTCTTTGCTACATTGCGTGTTCATTATGATAATGTTGTTAAAACTGCTTTAAGATTGAGGGGGTGGGGATGTGCAGCACATAGTGAAGGATAATTTCTCTAAGAGCTCTGGTGCAGCTCCTTTGTTTCCAAGAGGTGATCAGCGACTATGCCCGGTGGACTGATGCAGAATGTGGCAGAAGTGCCTCCAACAAATCAACAAGCAGTGCGGGCTTAGAAGCATGCGCACTGGTGTGTCTTCCTGGTTATTATTTTACTGTTAGTTGAAGCGCACTCTACTCTCAGTAGTTCCACCGCCACTGGGCCATTTATTTTCCTCAATATAACCTTAGTCCAAGAGGAGCGCCTTGATTGATCAACTTTCCAAGTTTATTGCTTCATAGTAACCATATTCACAGAAAGTCCATAGGTAGTCTTCATATGTATCCAAATAATATGTTTTATTTCACAATTTTCATTTAAAAAATCCAGATCACACCACAATATTCAATGCCAGCCTGCGCGTTTCGTCCACACGACTTCGTCAGAATTGAAAATTGAAAAAACATATACATCATTGATCTCTCCAAAATGCATTAAATCCACATATCATAATTCAAACAATACAATCCATATTGCTTCCAATCCTGTCAATCCATAATAGCGATTCCTGCCTATATCCAATCTTAAAACCACAATAACATGTCTGTGACTACCTCCTGAGAACACATCCTAATATAAGCCAGTGCACATACTGCACCCTAATGCCTATAGTGAGCTTTCATTCTAGTTCTTCATGAACATGTAATTCCTTTATTGCCATGGCCTTATCGTTCCTCTTAATCTATGGCCTCAATTCTAACTGTATCATTTCGTCCTCTGTGCCAACCCAACACTCCCCTACAATCCACTTCCTCATTGGTTTTAACTCATACAGAGATAAATATATCCAACTAACCGTATCAAACCAATACTTCATTCCTTGAACACATACTCTCAATGACAAGTATTTATAGTTAATTACCTTCCAAAGTTTCTGGTGTTTGATTATTTCAGGATACCCCTCTGGGCAGCATCCATCTGTCCCTTCAGTCAGATGCTTAATCTGGGAAAAACATGAATAAAGTGCGTGTATCAATCCTGTGTCAACGGGTGATAGCTGAAGCCCTAATTAAAATTAGCATTTGGTACTGTCCCCACCCCTTTTCCTCAATAATTGCAAGACGTTTGGCACACCAAACCAAGATTAAAACTTTCCATATCATTCCAATAGCCAAGCAGGACCTGCCTACCCTGAGTCCAGGCCAGCCCCCCTCCCTTCTGAGTAGTAACCCCTTCTGATCCTCGTTCTGACCTTAAATTCGCCCATCCACATCCAACGCTTCGGTCCGTTTGGCCGGTGTGATCATTCCCGCTATGAATTCTATCGTACAACTTGGCTGCTATTTGAAGAACCCATCCCTCAATTAGGAGAGACGAATTTCAAGCCTCCACTCGGCCTACTCGCAAACGTTCCCCTCTAGTCCTAGCCTTACGTCAGTCCTCACCGGCCAATCACTGAGCCGTATTGGCAAACCTTCGTTTACCCTTTCCCGTTGAGGTTTCCCCTCTGGTCGTCACTTTTCTAGAGGCCTGATTGGCTGTCTATTCTCTTAGCGCCTGCCAATGAGAAGTGAGTAGGCCCTCACGCATCACGGATCTCGTCAGCCCGTCGCAAAAATCATCTCCCTCCTCTGTTGCAGGGAATCTAAAATCCACATAGCCTCATGTTCCTGCCACGCCAAATTGCAATCACCAAAGTCCATGTCCCTGACACTCGTATCACGGGATAGCCAATTACCGACATAACGGCAATGTGGCAATTATTTCAAGAGGGGCGTGACCAGTCCTTACTCATCATCTATTCTTCCTGCCCTTGCCGTCTTAATGGTGACATCAAAGTTTGTACATCACCATACATACTGTCTCTACAGACCATTTCTGCAGCGTCACTCCCACGGTTCAAAACTGCGTTAATCCAGAACCACAACTCCATTATTCTAACACCCTGAATGAGAATGTCAAGTTACAGACACCTCTATCCATTCTTATCGTGCTGGTTTCACTTTATGGCAAATTGACGCCAACGCCGGGATTCAGCCGATCATTCTGTGAGTGGCACGACCAGTCCTTCCCTAGCCTATATTCTATGCCTTCTCAGTTTTCCTTTGTTTTGACAATATTTATAGATTCCCATACATTATCTCTCTACACACCTTATTAGCCCCGTCATTCCCTGGGTTTGTTAATGCATTCCACTAGAACGCTACTTCATTATTACAAAACCCTCCAAAAAGATGCTTGCTGTAAACTATCATGCCTTTTTAGAATCTTAATCTTTAATTGTGGCTCCCACAGTCCAAACTATTCCATGATTCTCTGCCATGCACAACCTGCTTATGTCACTATTGCCTTCCATAATGTCTCACATTTCACCCCAATGATTCATCAGCATCAACGACCTCAACCTGCTGCAGGTGGATTAGTAGGTTGAGGTCCGTAGAACATGATTTGAATAGTGATAACGAGTTCCATTACTTTCTGTAGACAGAGAGTGTTGAGGCATCAATACAGCAGAAGGAGACAGGGTAAAGAATTGATGTGCCCATTAGGTGGTCCTGGTAGAATGTGGGAGAGATGTTGGCACCAATGTGATTTAGAACCAGGGTGCATTTTAATTCTGGTTGCAGGCAGTGTTGTGATGGACAGGATATTGCTTCTAGTTGATGCTGATGAATCATTGGGGTGAAATGTGAGACATTATGGAATGCAATGGTGACATAAGCAGGGTGTGTATGGTGAGAATCATGGAATAGTTTGGACTGTGGGAGCCACAATTAAAGATTAAGATTCTAAAAAGGCATGATAGTTTACAGCAAGCCTCTTTTTGGAGGGTTTTGTAATAATGAAGTGGTGTTCCAGTGGAATGCATTAACAAACCCAGGGAATGACGGGGCTAATAAGGTGTAGAGAGATAATGTATGTGAATCTATCAATATTGTCAAAACGAAGGAAAACTGAGAAGACATAGAATATGGGCGTGGGAAGGACTGGTCGTGCCACTCACGGAATGATCTGCTGAATCATGGCGTTGACGTCAATTTGCCATAAAGTGAAACCAGCATGATAAGAATGGATAGAGGTGTCTGTAACTTGACATTCTCATTCAGGGTGTTAGAATAATGGAGTTGTGGTTCTGGATTAACGCAGTTTCGAACCGTGGGAGTGACGCTGCAGAAATGGTCTGTAGAGACAGTATGTATGGTGATGTATAAACTTTGATGTCACCATTGAGACGGCATGGGCAGGAAGAAAAGATGACGAGTAAGGACTGGTCACGCCCCTCTTGAAATGATCGCCACATTGCCGTTATGTCTGTAATTGGCTATCCCATGATACGAGTGTCAGGAACATGGACTTTGGTGATTGCAATTTGGCGTGCCAGGAACATGAGGCTATGTGGATTTTAGTTTCCTTGCAACAGAGGAGGGAGATGATTTTTGCGACGGGCTGACGAGATCCGTGACCCGTGAGGGCCTACTCACTTCTCATTGGCAGGCGCTAAGAGAATAGACAGCCAATCAGGCCGCTAGAAAAGTGACGACCAGAGGGGAAACCTCATCGGGAAAGGGTAAACGTAGGTTTGCCAATACGGCTCAGTGATTGGCGAGTGAGGACTGCCGTAGGGGTAGGACCAGAGAAGGAACGTTTGTGAGTAGGCCGAGTGGAGGCTTGAAATCCGGCTCTCCTAATTGGAGGGATGGGTTCTTCAAATAGCAGCCAAGTTGTACGATAGAATTCACGGCGGGAATGATCACACCGGCCAAACGGACCGAAGCGTTGGATGTGGACGGACAAATTTAAGGTCAGAACGAGGATCAGAAGGGGTTACTACTCAGAAGGGAGGGGGGGGCTGGCCTGGACTCAGGGTAGGCAGGTCCTGCTTGGCTATTGGAATGATATGGAAAGTTTTAATCTTGGTTTGGTGTGCCAAACGTCTTGCAATTATTGAGGAAAAGGGGTGGGGACAGTACCAAATGCTGATTTTAGTTAGGGCTTCAGCTATCACCCGTTGACACAGGACTGATCCACGCACTTTATTCACGTTTTTCCCAGATTAAGCATCTGACTGAAGGGACAGATGGATGCTGCCCAGAGGGGTATCCTGAAATAATCAAACACCAGAAACTTTGGAAGGTAATTAACTATCAATACTTGTCATTGAGAGTATGTGTTCAAGGAATGAAGTATTGGTTTGATAGGGTTAGATGGATATATTTATCTATGTATGAGTTAAGACCAATGAGGAAGTGGATTGTAGGGAGTGTTGGGTTGTCACAGAGGACGAAATGATACAGTTAGAATTGAGGCCATAGATTAAGAGGAACGATAAGGCCATGGCAATAAAGGAATTACATGTTCATGAAGAACTAGAATGAAAGCTCACTATAGGCATTAGGGTGCAGTATGTGCACTGGCTTATATTAGGATGTGTTCTCACGAGGTAGTCACAGACATGTTATTGTGGTTTTAAGATTGGAAATAGGCAGGAATCGCTATTATGGATTGACAGGATTGGAAGCAATATGGATTGTATTGTTTGAATTATGATATGTGGATTTAATGCATTTTGGAGAGATCACTGATGTATATGTTTTTTCAATTTTCAGCCCTGACGATGTCCAGTGTGGACGAAACGCGTAGGCTGGCATTGAATATTGTGGTGTGATCTGGATTTTTGAAATGAAAATTGTGAAATAAAACATATTATTTGGATACATATGAAGACTACCTATGGACTTTCTGTGAATACGGTTACTATGAAGCAATAAACTTGGAAAGTTGATCAATCAAGGCGCTCCTCTTGGACTAAGGTTATATAGAAGCAGAAGTGCACCTGGAGCTAGCGACTCTGGCCAGCAAACAGAACTTGCAGCAGTGTAGGCCCCTGTTCATGTGGGCAAGGTGTGTACTTCCAAGGGGAGCAACAGAGATTCAAGGTGTGTCCTCAGCAGAGCCTCGCCCACGTAGCTTGACGTGGGATCCTCAGACACCACCAACAGCACAAATGTTCTAATCCCCGAAGGGCTCTGGTACAAAACCTGCATCTCACCAAGATTGCCAGAGCCCCATGTGTGGCTCGGAGAGCTGACCCAGGTTGGCAAGGAAGAGATTCAGATGAAAAGCAGGCCAGCACAGATCTGGCGGGCTAGAAGCCCCGACCACTGCCCGCTGCTGCATCAACCAGCATCCCAAAAGTATTGTTACAGAGGGGAGCTGTGAACATTGCAGGTCTCTACAGGTGAATTGCTGGGAAGACGTACCTTGGAATTTTAGTATGCTACATTTTTAGGTCGAGCCTGGGCAGCGCATGCGCTGCTCTGCGAGCCATGCTGTATTGGAGTATGGAATAGAAGCCCCGCCCACTCTCCGCCCATATCTATCATTGGCTTGTGTCACTGTCCTTCACGAATGCTGGCTTCTGATTTGTTCATAGGCTTGTTAGTCCCTCCTTAGTACCACCTTGTCTTCATTCGTAACCTCCCAAGAGGACTGGCCCATTTACTTCGGTTGTTACACGGTATGTCTTTTTTAGTCTGTAAGCTCTATTTTCCTTAAATAGTTTCTCCTACTGCAGGCGCGACATGCTTTCCTGCAACATACAGCGAGCCATGCGCGCTTTCACTTTCTAAGCAGCCTGGGACAATGGCGGCCGCTTCTTTGAATAGGTCTCGCATTTACAAGAGCTTGAGCTATTGGCATTGTACATGACAATGCATTTTATTTATGTTAATTATCAAAACATATAAATAAAAGGCATTGTCATTTACAATGCCTATAGCTTATACTCTCGCAAATGCGAGACCTATTGCATTGCAAATGCTTGTTGACTGAGGATTCACCTTTATTCAAGCATGTGCATTTGAAACTCAGTTTTTGTATTTTTGTATTTGTTCGCACTTGTCTGCAGTATTTCACACCAGTAACAGCTGCAATATGCTGACTGGTCCGATACAAAACAGATTTGCTTTCAGATCTGACTTTCCAGTAAATTAAATTAACCAATTAGAAACATTCCTTCGATTATAACTTAGATAATCGTAAAAGTACAAGCAAGCAGTGGAACAAAAAGAAAAATTACCAGCTCTCTTATTTTAGGCAGTCCTGTAAATCTATGGGAAAAATTGAATTTTTCTGAGAATCCTACTTATCCTACTTTCATCTATGTGCAGGACAAACTTTGGGCAAAGAGAACCTTCCTTGACATGAGACGGCATGAACATGAATGAACCAAATTAAGTAAGCCCAACATATGTCTAAATATAGGCCTAAAGACTACGCCTTTCACTGAACCCTATCTACTATGCAGCATCTGCCATAAGAGCTGGTGCTTTCATTCAGATTCATGTCGGGAACAATTCGCCATATGTTGGGTTTTCCCTGGGTCAGTATGTCAGTTAGTTAGCATTGGCATTTGCTCTCCAGATGATGCCTCAAAACAGACGTTGCTGCATTTTATGTTTGTTTGTACACTTTATGAATTATACTCCAAAAGGTTTTTAATTCCTCTTTTGAAACAAATACATTTTAGAAGATGTATTCCAGCCCTACAATTTTTACAGCTACTCAGTGATGATGAGGTCTGTTCGATGGTAGAGTCTTTCCTTAAATGTATTGTGCAATGTCGCAATTCTGTGGGTGATTTAATTATTTATGGGAAGGCAAGATTTTAACTGTTCTTTTTGTGGTACTACTTGTACCTTTATGATTATCTAAGTTGTAATGGGATAAAGCTTTTTGAATGAGAATAAAGTAAAATGAAATAGAAAAATTGCTTCAAAGTACTCTAGGTCAATTATGCAAACAAAGGTCATTTAGCATATTGACGCACATGATAACACTGAACAGGCCACCAGTACTATATTTGCTGGAGTGTGCAACTCACACCATGACTCACAGCATTAAAACAATGGTCTAAATTAGTTTGACTTTTTAAGCCACTATTGCCTTGCTGATTTTGAGACCTTCACTATTTACTTTGTAAAGGAGGTATATTTTTGTATTAAGATTAATTTCAAGATCAGCAGCTTTTTTTTGTCAAAATTATTAGCCAGCTTGTTGCAGGGTTATTGAAACGCAATAGATTCAGTTGATTATTGGGGAAAGCTGTTGTCAAGCTGTCTCTTTTGATAAAATGTCATAATTGTCATGGTGAGCAAGCTGATGATTGGTGGGCTATATGTTCGCTTGTGTGCAAATGGGGATGCACAATGTGGCACAATGGTGGTGCAGTGACCAGTAAGTGCATCCAAGTCACTGAGGGTTTTAATGCATACATGTATGATTGCTAGTAGTCCAGTTTGTTCCTTCAAGTGCGCTTGCCGTGGACCTTGTCAGAGCAAAACCGTGTCATCTGTTTCCACTGGTCCTGGTAGTTCATACAGCTCTGCTTTATGTGATGGTCGCACAGCATTACTAGGTGAATGGACACGGGTATATCTTAAGGACTTTTCCACGGCTAGGTTCTTGTGGAAATTTCATATCCTCCAAATAGGTTTCAGATTGTCTCCATATGTCCTAGACTGTTCACAATACATGTCTCAGATTTTGCCCAAAGAAAGTGTGATTTTCCAAATTATGTCACAGTTTATCTCCAAGGTATGTCTCAAATTATCACCAACCAAGACTATGACTCTCCACAATGTATGTCTCAGATTGCTCCTAAAGTATGTCCCAGGCTGTACTCAAAGTATCTCTTAGATTACACCTAGTTTATATCTTAGATGTCTCCAAAATATAAATTTGATTGCCCCCCCAAAGTAGGTACCAGATCAGCTCCAAATTATGTCCCAAATTACCCCCAATATTTGTCTCAGACTTTGCAAACGTGTGTCTCAAACTGTTCCCAAAGTAGCTGCCCCAAAGTGTGTAGCACATTATCCCCAAAATATGTCTGTCCATCTCAAATCAAGCAACAAACTATCTTAAAAGTTTATCTCAGATTATAGTCGACGTCACTGACTGTCCTCAAGTATTTTCGTTAGTTCCTAAACTATAACTCAAACTGTTCCCAAAGTATATCTCAGATTAGCCATATGGTGTATCTCAGTTTATCCCTAAAGTACATTTTAAATTATCTGCAAAGTATGCATTATATTGTCTTCCAAGTATGTCTCAGAGTATCCCAAAAGGATATCTCATACTGCCCTCATAGCAATGGTCAGACTTTGCCCAAAATATATCTCAGTTTATCCTAGATTGAGTCCCAAGTGTCTCTCAGATTATTCCCAAAGGATTATACAGCGCTAGAGTTGGAAACCCTTCAGCATTTTGTAGAAATAGGGACTGGAAAAGTTTCTGGTCTCTAATTGATCAGATTTTAAAGGACCACAGGGATGAAACTGAAGGGCATATCAGTGTGGGAGAAAGGTTTTCCCATTCATCAAAACTCTATGGGATTGTGGTGCCAAACTGCCTCACTCGGGAAAGATAGTGAAAAATTGATTATTTACCTTTTGAATCTCTTCCCGTCAAACTACTGATGAAGTAAGAAGCACACATAATAGCCAAAACAATGGAAAAGCACCTGGGCTAGATATGATGTCAATTGACTTTTTCAAATTTGACATACATTTATGGATAAGATCATTATGGTTTACATTTAATGAGGTATTGACAACAAGTGCAGTTTTGAAAATCTGATATAATTGCCCCTATCTTCAAAAAGAGAGGTTGGATGTCACCATTGTATTATTAATCGATTTTACTTCTAAATGGTGTTGGTAAGCTTTATCGTAAAAAAATTGGCTGACTGCCTATTGAAAGAGATTGAAATAAAGATGATGGTGGTACTGTGCCAGGCTGTGTTACAAGCAGAACTGGGAACAATTGAACAAGCTTTTCAATTTTCTATTGTGATGATGAATTGAGGCCTTTCTCAACTTCAAGGCTAGAGTGGATCGCATGGACTGGGTCCTCCTTAGAGAGGCCGTCATTCCTTCTAATATCAGCAGGAGTTTGACTGATGCTATTTTCTATCTGTTTCTCCAGTACAGCTTGTGTCTGCTTTGGTAACACAGGGGAGCTGACAAGGCCCTTCAAAGTCATTAAGGGATCTAGACAATGACTTCTACTCATCCCCTCTACCTTTTTATTGTTTGTAATAATGGTTTGGATTCATGCCTAAAGCTTCAAGAATGTGACTGCCCAAATGATAATGGAACTCCAGATCCCTGTTTGCATTATGTTGATGCTCTCTGCTCCTTGTGAAAACTGAGAATACTTTACGTAAACTTATATTTGCTTTTTAAAGTTACTTTAAATGAAATACTTGGACCCAAATGTTGACCTCCCAAGAAATCATTCAAAATAAATGAATCAATATTGCAAATCATTGATGAGTTTGATTACCTGGACCTCTGGTTTAGTAGGCTTGGGCTCCACAAGACTGAAAGAGGGCCCATATGTTAATAAATACCACCCAAGTTTTATCATTGCTGAGGGCCAAATTGAGAAAATAAATATAAGAGCTCCATTGGAAACATATAAAGCAAAACTAGAAATTGGTGCAATATTTGGGGTGAATTATGGGGTTGCACGAAAGTAGATGATTTGTTAACAGTGCAAAACTATTTCCTGAGAAGAATTTGCTACCTGCCATAATTGGCCGCAATGAAGTTATTACCGCTGGAAAGCGGCATGAGGAATATGCTATATACTGATTCAATTAAAACGATTCTCTTTTGGGCTAAATTTACCCAGATGGGCTCAGTCAGCTTTTAAATATGGCAGTGATCTTAAAGTGCCCTGGTTGCACATGTGCGAAGGACGTTCCTGGACATTGGCCTACCATGAGCTGTGGGCCGATCCAAAACGCATCGCTAAAGCCAGTACCCAATTAATTAAATCAACATTTTGAGAATACTGTATTGAAAAGGTTTATACATCCTTGAATCCGCCCTGTTTGTGCTACAAACTCTGAAGCATATTTATTCAATATGACACGTGATGCATAGCCTAGATTTTAATTCCATCTAGATTCACTTCCACTACATAGCTTTAATTCCAAATCCAATCCAGTAACAGTTTATGTTCCCCAAGTGCACATGAGAGTGACATTCAAATTCTCTTTCGTTGTCCTTTTATTTAAGACTGAGAAAAATCTGGATGATGTTCAGTGTAGTGCCGTGATTTATTTTATTTAGAGCGTGGTGACGAATAAAGATTTTTTCGACCTGAGTTTGTATACCGTTCGCTGCTGTCCAGTCCAGCCAGCAGTTTTTTAATTGCTCTCAATTGTGATGAAATTGTATGTATAAAAATTCATGAGGTGTAACGTTTCCTTGAATGGGGTTTTGACTAAGAACACACCTACATTTTACCAGATGAAGTTGCCTTTACTAATCTAACTGTCCTTCCCAGGATGATGACTATGCTTATAAATATATTATAATGCATTTAAAAAAAAAAAAAAATCTTGAAGGCAAATGTACATTTTATGTTACCGCGTGTTTTATGAAAATCTTAGATTCCAGAAAACAGTTATTGATGGCTCGTCTCAATCTGCACTTTCACAAAGCGCCTGGCTGTGCGAAAATACAGCTCTTATTCCCGACAAAGTGTATCTATATCTTCAATGTATGCCCCAGGCTGCCCCAAAGAATGTTTCGGACTGTTCCCAGACAACTTCTCCGATTGCCGTCAAACATGTCCCCAAACTATGACTCAAACTGTTCCATATACGTTCCAGATCTCTGATCACACTCCGTTCCCCCAAGATATGCACTGGCTTTTGCCAAGCAAGGTTTAGGTTGCAGTTAAATGTCATCATCCTCATTCGGTACAAAGAGGCTATTCTCGATGTATTTGGGAGCACCAGTCGTACTAATGGGTTGAAACGATATCCCAGCCCTTGACATTTTCAGTCGTTTAGTCGGGATTTTTGGTACCATTAAAACAGAGCTAAAGTAAAAGCCAGCATCCAAAAACTGCGGGTTTACTGAATTATAAAGTGGAAAATGCTGCCCTCTAGTGCCTACTACGGGTAAAATAAGCTACGGGCATGTTGTTTTTAAATACATGCAATTTGATGGCGAGATCGGTGTTTAAAAAACGCATTTTCAGAATATTAGTACGCACACAGTCACATTGAACATTGGAGTGAACTTATTAGCAAAAAGTAATCACTTGTCCTGTTCTCTATTATTATTATTATTATTTAGTCTGTGGTTTGAGGGTCATCTGTTTTGAGTTTGAGGACCGGTACTTTATCCGTCATGGTGGGTGTAGCGGTCTAGTTTATCCCCGCACACCTTCCCACAGTATGCCCCCGGAAGAATACCCACACATTGTAACACTCTCTGGCCAGGCGTGGCCAGAGAGCTTAAATAAAGGGGCCGGGGTCGCTCGTGACTTCCGGCCGGCACCCAGCACCTGTGTGGTTGAGTGATATTAATTGCGCAGCGCCACAATCCATGGACAGCGCGCTGCCGGCATAAACGCACCTTTGCTGACCATCACACTGGCGACTGAGGGTGGGATCACGACGCCCACACAAGCACATCAGCTGTTTTTGTGCCCGTCAGCACAGCAGGACATCGCACATCAGGAAGCAGAGCAGCCATCTGACCGCCGGGTGAGTGAAAGGAAGGCTCAGCCCCCAGGTCCTGTCAGCGACAGTAAACCGTAGCGCTGGTGCTCCCGGTGAAGCCCCAGTCGAGCCTGCGCTCAAATCAGCTGTGCGCGCATGCGCAGTCAATCCCTGATGCTCCCAATCCTCGTAGCCTGAAGCGTGCTACTGACACCTGGTGGACACAAGGGGAAATACACCCTGAAAACCTCTGCCTGCTCAGCAACGTGGACAGAAAGCATTGCCACGCTCCACTGCCACCCCGAAACCTTCAATCACCAGATACTGGCCCAGAGTAAGGAAAAAAAAAACCTTCAACAACTGAAAAACCAAACAAGCATTAGCAACCGCAAGTGCAGAGGGCCACGAGGTAGACACACATCATGACAGATCCAGCAGCAGCAGCAGCCCAACAACCGGCGGCAACACCAACTCACCTACACTCCCAAGTCAGTGCACTTCCCCTTTCAGCGAACTAATTGATCCGGCCACAGCGTCGCCCAGGTGGAGAATATGGATTAGCCGCCTCGACAATTACTTTATAGCCACGAGAGAAACTAATGATGCGGTCAAGAGGTCATTGCTGCTACATTTCGCAGGGGACGAAATATACAAATTGTTCGCACATCTACCGGACACTGGAGCACCCGCTGATTATGACGCCGCAGTCCGAGCTTTGAACGCTCACTTTGACCCGCAGCTTAATCCCGATTACGAGCGTTTTAAACTCCGACAAGCCCGCCAGAGAAGAAGAGTCCATGGACACGTTCCATGCGCGTCTAAGAGAGCTGGCCAGCACGTGCACCGACGATGATCAAACCAAGGAAGTAAGAGCACAGGCCATCCAGGGTGCCGCAACAAGACCCTGCGGACCCTGATTCTTCGACAACCGCGCATCTCCCTCGGAGACATACTCATTCTAGCACGCTCCCATGAGCTATCAGAAGTCAGAGCAACTGCCATGAAGCCGCGCTCCACCAACAGGCAGAACCAGCGGTGACAGTCAAGACGGAGCGAGTAGATGCCATCCGCACGCCGACTCGCGGCGGGCGAGGAAGATGGCCTAGCAGAAGCTCGAGACGACCACAGTGCGGGTACTGTGGGAAGGAAGAACACTCCCAAGACGAATGCCCAGCCCAGAGCAAGACTTGTGCAAAATGTGGAATCCCCAACCACTTTGCAAGTGTGTGTAGAGGAGGATGCGAAACAAAGGAATCCCCGGACGAAGACCACCGTCGCGAGCAGTGAGACACCTCTCACTAGAAGAACCCACCACATCAAGGACACCAATGACAGCGGCACACCGCAGACAGTACCTCGAAGACTCATCCACAGACGAAGGAGAAGAATGCTACCTCATATCCTTTGCTAATGACCTAAAACGAAGACGACGGCCACAGCCAACATGCACGATTGAAATCGCTGGGTCGCCCGTCACAGCTCTCATTGACACCGGGGCATCCGTGAACGTTATGGGGTGTCAACACTACAAGAAGCTAAGCCCAAGACCAGCGCTTACACCATCTAAAGTCAGAATACTCACGTACGGAAGTCAAACACCGCTACCCCTAAAAGGGAAAATGTCCGTCCAAGTAAAGTCAGAACACCAAGAAGTCACGACCACGTTCCATGTGGTTGACAAGGAAGCAGACATACTCGTCGGAAGCCACACTGCGGAGGATCTGAACCTAATAACATTTGCAAACGCTGTGAAATCATTCCAAACAGAAGACATCCTAGAACTGTTCCCGCAGCTATTCGTCGGTCTGGGAAGCATAAAGAGGCCACCAGTAAAACTACATATAGACACAGCAGTAAAGCCGGTCACCCTACGGCACCGGCGTGTACCGTTTCACTTACGACCGCTGGTAGAACAAGAGCTACTGGAGCTTGAGCAACAGGGAGTAATAGAAAAAGTGACAGGACCGACCCCCTGGGTATCTCCCATGGTCATCGCCGAAAAGCCAAAGCAACCTGGGAAAATTCGGATTTGCATCGACATGAGGATGCCCAACCAAGCAATAAAGAGAGAGAGACACCTGACACCGACGGTCGACGACATCCTGGCCGACCTCAACGGCTCCCAGTGGTTCTCTAAACTCGACCTAAACGCTGGTTATCACCAGCTGAAGCTAGCGGAGAGTACCAGATACATCACCACATTTTCGACACATCTAGGGCTTCGACGCTACAAAAGGTTAAACTTTGGAATATCATCAGCAGCAGAGATATTCCAGAACGCTGTAAGAGAGATCCTGTCGGTACTTCAGGGTGTCCTTAACGTCAGCGATGATATTTTAATACACTCAGCAACAATGGAAGACCATCATCGTCGGCTCAGAGCGACCCTCCAACGCCTCGCAGAATATGGAGTAACTCTCCACAAGGAAAAATGCCAATTCTTCAAAAAGTCAATAGATTTTTTTGGATATGTATTTAGTCAGGAAGGAGTGAAAGTGGACCCCAGGAAATCACAAGCAATACAACTCGCTCCAGCTCCCACAACGGCGTCAGAAGTCAGAAGTTTCTTAGGTATGGCAACATATTGCGGAAGGTTTATTCCGAATCTCGCCACCATTGCAGAGCCACTACGGAATCTAACCAAGAAAGAGACTATCTGGCGGTGGACTCCGGTGGAAGAAGAAGCCTTCTGTAAAGTGAAAGCGGCGCTACTGGAAAGCACGACCATGGCCTATTTCAACACAGCGAGACCAACAGAACTGATAGTAGATGCCAGCCCGGTGGGGCTAGGAGCCTTGCTGACGTAAGAAACCGAACCAGGGACCTGGGTCCCGTTAGCCTCGCGAGCAAAGCGCTGACTGCGACCGAAACCCGATACTCTCAGATTGAACGGGAGGCACTCGCCATCAAGTGGGCATGCAACCATTTCCACCTATATGTCAGTGGGAACCCATTCAGAGTAGTAACAGACCATCAACCACTGCTCCCGCTTTTCAAAGGGACTGCGCCCCACCCACCGCCCCGAATTGAAAGATGGGCAATACAACTTCAGCACTATCAACTGGAACTGGTGTACAGGCCGGGCGCAAAGAATCCAGCCAATTTCCTATCACGCCACCCTGCACACCCCGCAGAGGAAACCTCAGACCAGGAAAAGATGACGGAAGATTTCATCAACATGATTTCCCAGTGGTCGTGCCCACGAGCCCTATCCGTGGAGGAAATCAAGACCCACACGAGTGATGACATAGTCCTCAAAAGAGTGGCAGACGCCATACAGAAGGGATCTTGGGAAGGATTTCTTCATGATGTTCATGGATGGAATGAGCAGGACCGAGCTCGGTTAGGAAAAATCTGGAGAGCACGAGATGACTTGAGCGCAGCCGAAAGCGGCGTAATACTGAGAGGATCTCGCATCGTCATTCCGCAAAGCCTTCAAGAAAGGGCGACTGTTTTAGCGCACGAAGGCCATCAAGGAACAGGCAGAATGAAGTCCCGAATGAGGGAAAAAGTATGGTTCCCTGGCCTAGAAGAAGCCGTAGACGCTGTTGTACGGAACTGCAGAGCCTGTCAACTCACAGGGAATCCAGAGGCACCGGCTCCTGTGATAACAGAAGACCCTGCTCCATCGCCCTGGTCGTGGGTGAGCCTCGACTTCGGGAGCTTCCCGGATGGGAGAGTCACGGCAGTCTTGGTTGACAGCTACACAAAGTATCCCCTCGTGGAGGTCCTGCCGTCCACCGCATTCAACCACCTGCAGCCAGTACTGGAGAAAACCTTTGCGCTCTTCGGACTACCCCATGTAGTCAAGACAGACAATGGTCCTCCATTCCAGGGTAGCGAATTCAAAAACTTCCTAACTCAGCTGGGAATAAAGCACCACCGCATCACTCCACAGTGGCCACAAGCCAATGGTGAGGCAGAACGCTTCATGCGGACTGTGAACAAAGTGCTACGCATAGCAGTGGCTGAACAGACAGATCCGGAGGCTACTCTCCAAACATTCCTGCGAGAATACCGGAGCACTCCTCACTGCACAACTCAAAGGTCTCCGTGGTCACTAATGCTAGCAGGACCCCGACGGGACACTCTCCCCGTAGCTGACAATTGGGAGCAAGAACCATATGACCCTGCAAACACCCAAGCCAGGCGGGTGTCAACCAATGAGAAAGCCAGCCGACATAGGAGAGCGCGAACCCGAGCGATGACGACTGGATGCGCTGTCCTCGTAAGGAACCGTTGGGGCGGAGGGAAATTCCGCACCCCATATGAATCTGGACTATGGACTGTCAAGGCGATCCGAGGAACCGCCGTCACGGCCCGAGCGAAATGGGAAACAATAACCCGGAACATCTCATGGTTCAAGAGGGTCCCAGGAGAGGAAACCGAAGGGCAGACCTCAGAACAAATTATGAGAGAAGAGGTCACCAGTGAAACAACAGGACCCAGCCCCGGTGAGGATCTAGCTGACACGCCTTCAGCTTCATCACCGGTTACGAACACCAGCTCCAGAGCCCCAGCTGTTGGACCGGAGGTGGTCAGCCAAAGAGGAAGCCGAAGTGGTCGCCAACATCGATACGACCTAAGACCTAGCCCGAGACCGAACCAGAGACTAACTGATTTCGTGTGTTGATTTGAGTTTTACGTTTTGTTAAAGAACTGATTTAGGATGGGATGTAGCGGTCTAGTTTATCCCCGCACACCTTCCCACAGTATGCCCCCGGAAGAATACCCACACATTGTAACACTCTCTGGCCAGGCGTGGCCAGAGAGCTTAAATAAAGGGGCCGGGGTCGCTCGTGACTTCCGGCCGGCACCCAGCACCTGTGTGGTTGAGTGATATTAATTGCGCAGCGCCACAATCCATGGACAGCGCGCTGCCGGCATAAACGCACCTTTGCTGACCATCACAGTGGGGATAACATTACCTCCGCCAGGGGCACAACTAGACCGAACTGTGGGAGGAGCTAGTACTTCAAGCCGCAGTGGTGGGACTACCACGTCACGTAGAAACGTCCCCAGAGTTAGTATGAGAGCACACATTGCCAATATGTTTGGGTTCAAGGAGCTAACTCATGCAAACCACATTTGTGCATGTCCTTATGTTCCTGTTCCAGCCAATAATTTCCACCCAGACACTAAGCACCGCTGGAGCTTCAAGAGTATTCACCACACCTCTGAGCTTTGGATGTCTGCAAGATAGATGGTGGACACCAAGCGAGTCTTGTGCATGCGTTGCATGTCTGACGCACAGAAAAGAAAGCACTGAAGCCATATTGGAAAAGTGTTTCCTGTTAACAAAAGCAACTAAAGACACATAATAAACAAATACTTCCATGTGTATGGGGGATCTCCCAATCAACACAAGAAAGTGCTCCCACAGACATCAAGAAGTAGACTTACATGAACCCTAATAAAAGTGTAAAGCATTCTGGGATAAAGAAAATTTTGCGGGAGTTCTATCTGAATGTCACAAAATGACAGAGGTTCACAAAGAACTCAAGGAAAGTGCATTCACAGAGTGAATTAATCATGATAACTTTACAATGTAAAAACATATATGCGTTTATATAGATTTATGGCACAGACTTAGCTGGGGGGCAACGGAGCATTATATATTCAAGATTACATACATCAAGTAAGGCTTAAATGTTTGAATTACACACAGTTACACACAATCAAGGCATCGCCAGAGATTAAGTGATTTGCCCAGTACTGCTCAAGAGCCATGCTGGATTCAAAACCAGGTCCCCGTGTTGAGTTAGTCACTACACCAAATCTTCATCCTCAGTTGATGTAATAAAACATTCAAAAAAAGGTTAACAGTGGGAAATGATCCCAAAGTTCATCTTCAGCAATCCTTGTGAATACTACTTATATTCTTTTGATATTTTCCCATAGGGATTAGGCTGTATTCCCCATGATGTCTAGTGAGTAGAGTGAATGCAAATTCTTGTGGTATGTAGTTATTATACAGGGGTCACATCTTGATTACGTTGTCTCTTGTTTAAGGTTCAGTTTTGCCTATGCGCATTTGCACTATGGTTTCACTTTTAATGTGATATATAACATAAAAAGTTACATGGTTCTAAACATTGTTATGATTTATTAATAGTGAAACATCTACATTGTATCCATCAGGGTGAAACAGAGATCATGGTCCAGATGATGAGTACCTTTTTACTGCCGTATTTTCTATTATTTAAAATAGTATACAAAGGGTTGATGAATCTTTTTCAGTCTTTGGCACTACAGTCCTTTCTTGAAATAGCTATGTGCTGCTGTGACAGGAAAAGCACCAAAATTGCAAATTACAACTATAAAGCCAGTTTCTGTTTGAAAGCTGAAGGCTACATACCTTTTACAAAAAAATAGGTATGTTTCAAGGCCAAATTTGCACTCAGCCATATTTTCTTTTTCTCTGAATAAAAGAGGGTTGGCTAAAGATGCCAAAATTTAAATGTGCGCATGCTGCCCCAGAAATTAATTATGGTAAATAATGTTGTCAGCCATTTATGAAGGAGCTGTGTAAAGGTTAGACTAAACCTTGTTATTGTGAATATCAACAGCGCAAGACACACTGCTGAGGGATTAGAATGAGAGAAATGAGGATAGCCAGATGGAGACCTGGGCACAAACCCATGTATGTGGGAAGGTTTGAGCATGCCCATGAACTTGCGGCCCCTCACACTGGGATGCTGCAGCTCCAGCTGGTTGGCATCACCTGCACCACCAGCCAGTAAGGAACTCATGTTCCACCACCTGAACAGATGCCGATGATCTCTCGCTGGAAGATGGAAGGAATAGCTCGCAGTCTAGGGGAGTGCTTAGACCTTTTGTTTGCTGAGGGAACCCTGATCAGAGCCTGAGGCTGCTGAAGAAAATCCCTCCTCCTTTATCCCTGAAGTTGACCTACTCTCACAGGCTTTATGCTTCACACATCTAGCCACTCAATTTATGCATGATGTCCTGAAGAAGCATGGCACTGGCATGAGTTATATCCATTGACAGCAGTACTCAGAGTGAAAGGGGCAGGAACTGACAGTATATAATAGCAGAAGAACCCGCTTGCAGTGACAAGGGCACACATCACAGGGCATGGCAGCATTAAGACCTGCAGGCACTGAAGGCAAGACTCAGTAAATTAAGAGCAACAAGGCTCAAGAATATGACAAAAGTAGAAGTTGTGGTAACAGTAAGACTCAATGCAATGGCTTCAGAAGTTTCAGGATGTATCAGAAGCATCTCTAACAGCATCTAAAGTAAACAAGTGTGACTACACATGTACTGTCAGAATGCTGCCGCAGTGAGAGTGGCAGCAGCACTCACACTAGTTTCGCCAATATACCCATTTCAATGGATTTAGAACCCGCTTCAAGACTGTGTGTAACCTGCATCCTGTGCTGTACATGTTCTGCCATGATAATAGTTTACACTTTAGCTGCCTTGTTGTGTCTTTTCTAAATGGATGTTGAGCTTACACTGCTGCTACCTACTGCGAGCAAAATGTTTGTTTCTGTCAGGGTGTACCTGTTCTGTGAGGAAAAAGCTTCCACTGAAGGGGCCAAATACGTAGTGAAGCTTACAATGCTGCTGCCAAGGACAAGCATGGTCTGTAAGAGAGGGAGGCTTACCCTGCTGTCACCTAAGTTGCACCTGCTCTATAAGGAAGTGAAGCTTGCACTGCTGCTGTCCCAGCTGGACCTGTTCTGTGAGAGAGACACACGTTTCTACTAATGCTTGTCTTCTACTTGTTCTGCACAGAAGCTTCCTCAATAACTGTCCTTTTTGTACCTCCTCTGTTTGACAGCATCTGTGCTGCTCCTACTTCTGTTGCCACGTGCCCTGTACCTATTCTTTGTGCTAGGGATGCTACCAATGTCATGATGGGCCTCTGGTGTGTTTTAGTGATCCTTCTAATATAAATTAACTTTACAGAAGCAAAGAAAAGGGCTTGATAATGCATATTTTTATGTGTGATCTTAGTAAAAGACCAAACTCACCAAAATGTGAAAGGTTAATGCAGAATGTCCCATGTTAAACACAGTTCCAAAAGTAACTATACCACTCTGTAAAATATTAAAACATCGCTCCCAAGTTAAATGTACAACTGCTTCACCCCCGCACAGTGCTTCGTTTTAAAAACACGTATTATTATTATTATTACATCTTGTAAAGCGCACGGCTACCTCCAACGGAGGTGTCCCGGCGCTGACAGCGATTACGGGGTGGTAGTACCTGATGGAGGAGGTTCTAGGGAAGGCTAAAGAGCCAGGTCTTAAGAGTCTTCCTAAATAGAGGTTCTGAGTTAGCCTTTCGGAGATCCTCGGGCATGGAGTTCCAGAGAGAGGCGGTTTTATAAGCAAATGATCGACCGCCCAGTCTAGCTTTTTTGAAGCGGGGGATAGCTAGGAGTCCCTGGTGATTCGATCTCAGAGTCCTATTTTGATTATATTTGGGCAATCTGTGCTTTAAGTATTTGGGGCTGGTATCTCTGGAGGACCTATAGGCAAGGGTCAGAGCCTTAAACTGAATCCTCTTTTTCACAGGTAGCCAGTGTAGGCTACGCAGGTGTGGGGAGATATGATGGCGGAGTGGTACATTCCTGATGAGCCTAGCGGCCGCATTTTGAATGATCTGCAGCTTTCTGATGAGATAGTCTGGGAGACCCAAGTATAGACTATTGGTATAGTCTAACTGTGAAGTGATCAGTGCATGAACTACCGTTTTCCTGCAGTCCATAGGTAGGAGATGTAGGAATCTCCTCAGGGTTTTCAGCTTCCAGAAGCATGAGGATGAGACTAGGCATATCTGGGCTTTCCCTGAGAGGGCGGAGTCAAATTTGAACCCTAGATTTCTCGCAGAGAGGACAGGCAGAGGAGGGGGATTAAGTTCCGTTGGCCACCAAAGTTCAGCTTTAGGTGGTGATGGCTGGTTAAAAAACAGAACTTCTGTTTTAACCGTGTTTAATTTCAGACAATTGTCTGTCATCCAGGATGAGATATTAATCAGACATTGTTTGAAGTTAGTGAAAACTGCCTCAGCGTAATCCCTGAATGAAAACACCAGCTGGGTGTCGTCAGCATACGAGACCACCTTGACACCGTGTTGTTCGATGATTGAGGCAAGTGGGGCGAGATAAACATTGAAAAGGGTCGGACTCAGGGCCGAGCCCTGAGGGACTCCACAGATCAACGGGCGAGCAGAGGAGACATATGGGCGTAGAAAGATTTTCTGGGAGCGGCCCTCGAGAAAGGAGCAAAACCAAGTTAGAACGGTGCCCCCCACGCCCATCTGCTCAAGCCTCTCCAGAAGGATCTGGTGTGAGACAGTGTCAAATGCTGCGGACAAGTCCAACAGCACCAACATTGCATAATTACCATGGTCCAAAGTTTCTCGTATTGTTTCCGCCACTTCCAGTAAGGCTGTCTCAGTGCTATATCCTGACCTGAATCCTGATTGGGAGTCATGTAAAAGATTGTTCGATTCTAGGTAGGCTGAGAGTTGTTTCTGCACTTCCTTCTCCAAGATCTTAGCCGGTGCTGGCAAGAGGGAGATCGGCCTGAAATTCTTTAATTCAGTCGGGTCAGCATCTTCTTTCTTAAGAATGGGTTGTACTAGTGCAGTTTTCCAGATAGATGGATAGGTGCCTGAGTTTAAGGATGCATTCCAGATCTGGTTAAGTGAGGGGTTTAGTAATAGGGCAAGTGAAGTATAAAATTTAGCCGGACACGGGTCAATAGGGGATCCAGATTTAACATTAATAAGTTGTTTAAGGGAGGCTTCAGAACTGAACAGGTGAAATTCACACCAAGTGTCTGAGCAGTGAGGTTTAAGTGGGGATGAGGTAGGGGTTTTTGTTGAGGTAAATGTAGAGTATATTGTTTGTATTTTATCCTGGAAAAAGGCAGAGAGTTCCTCACACAAGGTGGCAGATGATGCAATAGTGCATTTCAAGGCCTCTGGCTTGATAAATCCTTGGACAATCCTAAAAACTTCTTTGGCAGAGTTGTCAGAGGCTATAATTTGATCAGCCAGAAAGGCCCTAATAGTGTGGCATTTGAGTTTTTAAGTTGTTTTAATGCTGCTCTGTAAGCATTCTTAGTCTCAGCGTCATATGTTTTCCGCCATGTCCGTTCCATCTTTTTACAGAGGCTTTTCTCCTTGCGGAGTTCATCTGTAAACCAGGGGGCGGATGGTTTGGTTCTAATTATTTTCGTGTTTTTAAAAGGGGCTACTTTATCAAGAGCTGTGGTAACCCAGCCATTGAAGGAGGAAGCATCACAGCTAGGTTCCCCTGTGAGTAGCAGAGAGGTGTTTGAAAGTGCTGGTCCCATTGATTCCAATGAGACTTTCCTCCAATTCCTTTTATTTTCATATTTGGCTTTCACTGGATCTCTATAACTTGGACCAGTGAAAGTAAAAGGTATTAGGCTGTGATCTGACCAGGTAAGGGGGATAGGATCTGCCACATTTAAAGTAGGGATATTGGTAAAGATCAGGTCTAGCAGATGACCGGCTTTATGAGTAGGAAGAGTAACCATTTGGGTAAGGTTTAAGCCCTTAAGGGAGTCGGACAGCTGAGAGGCTAAGGGACAGTTGTTATTGTCCATATGGATATTGAAGTCACCCAGGACAATGAACTTTGCATGTCTCAATGACAGATCAGCGATGAAATCGCAAATCTCCAACAGCTCAGACGACTCTGAGTCCGGGGGCCTATAGACCAGCAGTCCTGCCACAGCGAAGGTGGGGGAGATTTTGATACTAAAAGACATCGCTTCAATTTGTCTGGTCTGATCAATTCTTTTATATGAGATCTCCCAGTGGTCTCTTATGATCATGGCAAGTCCACCCCCATTCTGCTGCCTGTCCGGTTGACTGTAATTATTCTGTAACCTTCTGGAATGGCCAGCAGTATATCAGGGTTGGAGCTTTCCCTCAACCATGTTTCAGTGAGAAACATGAGGTCAAGGGTTTTAGATTCAAGTGTTAGCCAGATTTCATCTCTATGTTTGGGGAGAGATCGACAATTGATTAGACATGCGTTGATACTGGGCCCATCGGCTGATGTCCAAACTTTGAACAATGTTTCCGTACTAATGCCCTTATGTCTGCATCCCTGGGTCTGTCCTTTACTAAGAGAAAAGGTGCATGCCTTACAATGCCACTCTTGGCCTTCACCACCTAATTCGATGGTACTTGGATTAAAGCTTGTTGGTAGGGTGCAGCTTCCCCCGGACAGCTCAAGGAGTTTATGCCTGGACAAGACAATTCTTGTAGTACGGTCCAGACAGGCAGCGTGGCTGACACTGGACGCGGGCAGGACGCGGACGGGCGCAGACGGGCTTGCCTTTGGCACGCCTTCGGCGCGCCAGCGGCGCGCCCACTGCGCGTCTGCTGTCCCATCTGCTTAGAATGGGAAGCGCGCGTTACAAAAGCTCCGCCCACTATGGCGTCAGAGAGCAGCTGAGCTGCGTATTGCTGCCAACCCCGCCCTCCACACAATCGGCAAACAGCCGCGGTGGACCGGAGCGGGTGGCAGGTAAGAAAGTTCAAAAAGAATGTGCAAAATGCAATACAGGCTAAAAAGTATCAAAAAACCACACTTTAAAAAAAAAAAATAGACCGCTTTTTCCCTCAGAAGTTCCCCACAATCGGTACCCGCGAAGCAGTCCTACCGTGAATCGCTGCGTGTCCGCTGTCCCATCCGCTTTAAATGGGAAGCGCGCGTTACAAAAGCTCCGCCCACTATGGCGTCAGAGAGCAGCTGAGCTGCGTATTGCTGCCAACCCCGCCCTCCACACAATCGGCAAACAGCCGCGGTGGACCGGAGCGGGTGGCAGGTAAGAAAGTTCAAAAAGAATGTGCAAAATGCAATACAGGCTAAAAAGTATCTAAAAACCACACTTTTTTTTAAAAATAGACCGCTTTTTCCCTCAGAAGTTCCCCACAATCGGTAGCCGCGAAGCAGTCCTACCGTGAATCGCTGCGCGTGCGCTGTCCCATCCGCTTTAAATGGGAAGCGCGCGTTACAAAAGCTCCGCCCACTATGGCATCAGAGAGCAGCTGAGCTGCGTATTGCTGCCAACCCCGCCCTCCACACAATCGGCAAACAGCCGCGGTGGACCGGAGCGGGTGGCAGGTAAGAAAGTTCAAAAAGAATGTGCAAAATGCAATACAGGCTAAAAAGTATCAAAAAACCACACTTTTTAAAAAAAATAGACCGCTTTTTCCCTCAGAAGTTCCCCACAATCGGTAGCCGCGAAGCAGTCCTACCGTGAATCGCTGCGCGTCCGCTGTCCCATCCGCTTTAAATGGGAAGCGCGTGTTACAAAAGCTCCGCCCACTATGGCGTCAGAGAGCAGCTGAGCTGCGTATTGCTGCCAACCCCGCCCTCCACACAATCGGCAAACAGCCGCGGTGGACCGGAGCGGGTGGCAGGTAAGAAAGTTAAAAAAGAATGTGCAAAATGCAATACAGGCTAAAAAGTATCTAAAACCACACTTTTGTTAAAAAATAGACCGCTTTTTCCCTCAGAAGTTCCCCACAATCGGTAGCCGCGAAGCAGTCCTACCGTGAATCGCTGCGCGTCCGCTGTCCCATCCGCTTTAAATGGGAAGCGCGCGTTACAAAAGCTCCGCCCACTATGGCATCAGAGAGCAGCTGAGCTGCGTATTGCTGCCAACCCCGCCCTCCACACAATCGGCAAAAAGCCGCGGTGGACCGGAGCGGGTGGCAGGTAAGAAAGTTCAAAAAGAATGTGCAAAATGCAATACAGGCTAAAAAGTATCAAAAAACCACACTTTTTAAAAAAAATAGACCGCTTTTTCCCTCAGAAGTTCCCCACAATTGGTAGCCGCGAAGCAGTCCTACCGTGAATCGCTGCGCGTCCGCTGACCCATCCGCTTTAAATGGGAAGCGCGCGTTACAAAAGCTCCGCCCACTATGGCGTCAGAGAGCAGCTGAGCTGCGTATTGCTGCCAACCCCGCCCTCCACACAATCGGCAAACAGCCGCGGTGGACCGGAGCGGGTGGCAGGTAAGAAAGTTAAAAAAGAATGTGCAAAATGCAATACAGGCTAAAAAGTATCTAAAACCACACTTTTTTTTAAAAATAGACCGCTTTTTCCCTCAGAAGTTCCCCACAATCGGTAGCCGCGAAGCAGTCCTACCGTGAACGTAGGTGCTATCACCCAAAATGTTTAATTGCAGCTGCAGCACCCACAACTATCAATGCCACTGGGGACTAACAAGGTGACAGTCAGCCTTCTGGTGAAGAAGAGAGCAAAAGTAACAGGTGAAATGTGGAGAAAAGTTTGCCTTAGCATAATTTCTTGCTGCTTGTTCACACGTCACTCACTCTGCCATCTCCCGTTTCATACGTTTTCTCTCCTCTTACCCATCTCAGTCATATTTCCCTCTCATTTCTTTTTCCTCTCTTTCATCCCTCCTTATTCTCTTATATGTTCTCTCTCTTCTCTGTCACAATTCTCCTGACTCACTATCCGAGACTTGCTATGTCAGACACTAACCACTCCCACAGATTAGGAGCTGGTGACTGGTATCTCAGTCCCCACAGAAGTTGAGCTTTTACATTGAAGGAATGTATACTGAAAGATCTGAACTCTGCCTGTGAATTGGCTCAAAACAATTTATGAATCAATACGACTCTTGCTGTGCAGGGGCTCAGCTCTATGCATACAGGGACTCTGCTCTAATTCAGTGCAAGAAATAATCTGTCTGCAAAGGAACTCAGCATTGGATCTGTAGAAGCTCAGCTCCATCTTTGCATAAACTTTACGGTATCTGTGCAGTGGTTCAGCACTAAGTATGCAGGGTCTCAGCTGTAGTGTTACGGCCAAAGCTGCAGACTTTGGCACTGAGGCACCAGGTTCGAGTTTTGGCACTGACTCAGACTTTGGAACTGAGGCACCCGGTTCGAGTTTTGGCACTGACTCAACATCCCCTGATTTTGGGCAAATCTATTAGACTCCCCATGCTGAAAATGCATAAATGTGACCTTGTAAAATGTCAGTGGTGCTCTTGTTAAGCGCTCAACTGCCTTCAGGTTGTGTTTGAGCTATATAAAACTGTGAAAAAAGGTCAACTCTATCTGTGAATGAGCTCCACTCTTCAAGACGATGGGGTCTGTTTATGACAGAGTCCTACTCTCTCTGCATATGCAGGAACTAATTTTATCTAAGCAGGAACTCACTTATGTCTTCTAGGTACTCAGGCGCATCTCTAGAATTGTAATCAACTTCAGTTTTGAGTTTTTGGGAGTGGGAAAAGGAAGCGGTATATGGAGAGCATGACTACAGGGACAGAGAGTAATATGAAAGTATGAACAGTGCTGAAGCCCAGGCCCACTGCCTATGGACAATGTGGTAGAAGTCTAAATGCACTGCAGTACATGGTAAGGAAAAAGAGGACCTGGGCAAAAAAGCAAAAGTCAAACTAATATGAACAAAGGGGGCTCCATGTTGGAGCCACCCGCATTTAGGCAGGGGCCAGTGGGAGGTGAGAGATATTGCCCAATGACAGTTCTTGTCATCGTGTGGGAAACTCTCAGCAGGAGCCAGAGAGAGGGCAACAAAGCCTGTGAAAACGTGAAACCTATAAGGTCAGGTGAATTTTGGATTTGGCTCTAATTATGACCCTAGGGAGGTGTAGTGGAGCAGTGGTCTGCATGCAGCTGCAGTTTGCGTGCTACAGGCACTAGGTGCTACTATGTGCCTGATTTAGATCTCAGTGAACGGGTTACTCCATCACACAGTGACAGATATCCCGTCCGCCGAAATATAAATCCTATTGGATATATATTTTTTTGCGAACAGGATATACTTCACCATTGTGGCAGAGTAATCCGTTCTCCGAGTTCTAAAACAGGCTCTGTGTTTTTGCTGCCAATGGCTGCTCAGTAACAATACCTAGCGGGGATTTAGGACATAGTCTAGCACCAGGGGACCAAGATATGGCCAGGTTACCCAGGTTTATCTTCCAAAGGGTGCCAGGGGTATACTATTTTGGGTTGCTCTGGAATGGTTTAGGGTCTGAAGGGGTGGCTGCATTCACATTGTCAAGTACTAAGTAGGGGTTATAGTGGAAATCTGGGGGGACCAAATTGCATTTTCTTGGGGATGTGTGTACAAAACTTTTTAACTTTTTTAGGGAGTTTATGAACATATTTTAAATTCTCATAATTCCTCCTAGAGTATGGTTGGCTCTGCATTTATTTAGCTTTTTTATAATATAGCCCCTAAAGTCCCGAGTTTCCATGTTCTCCTTGGTTATTTGAGTTTATTTCTCACCTGCGGAAAGTTTGCATTTGTGACTGCTGCTATCTCATTGTTGTTTGCACATAATTGGGTTTTTTACCTGTTTTTATATACGTTGTTAAGGGAAAAGACTTTGCTGCTTTATGATGCACTTTCTATAAAACATGTTTCAATATGATGCTACTATGGTATGTGACTTTCGTGAATTGTACTTGTATTTAACATGATCTTTTTTTTTAGCCGCACTATAGGTTCTAACTGTATGATTGCTGCTATTTTGTTGCTGCTATATGATGCACTTTATTTAAAAAATGTTTCTATATGAAGCTGCTATTTTTTGTTATTCTCTCAAATTGCACATGTTTTTACTTTGACTGATTTGTTAGGGTATCTGTCTTATTTACTCGTTGACTGTTACTTAATTGCCCTTGTAAAATTTGTTTTAAATCTTTGTCATCAGGGAAACTGTGCAGTCGGTTCAGTAGGTGATTAGTTTCTTAGAATTTTTACCTGGCTCATAACCTCACTGCTGGCACTTGACTGATCTTATTCATTTTAGGACTTAATGTGAGGCTTCTATAGTAGGATACCTATTAGATTTTATAAGCCCTGATTTGCGTCATCTGCTGGGGTAAAAATATTAATCAAATTATCGCAACTTTGCTCTCTGTTACAATAATTATATTATTCTATTTTGTATTCTGCTCCTTCCGTGCCACTATTGGTATTTCCTTATTGTGGGTCTCCAGTTGCTGTCTAAAGGAGCTTCCAGTGCTGACTTTGAAGAATTTTGATATCTTTAAGATGAACTAATCTGTACAAAACTGTTGTAGTGACGCAGATACAATGGTTTTTAATGAAGTGATTTTATTGCAATTATTGTTGGTATTTTTAGCATGTCTATTCATGTATGCCTTAAGTGGACCTCATTAGAGATCCAAATTCTTAATAAACATATTGAATTGAATTGGGGATGGGGCTTGAAGTGCCAGCTTGGTGGGTAACCATGACTTTGACAATTTCAGACACATTTTTTATGTCTAGCCTTGTATTGATATGGATGTTCAATATACATGATATTAATATTTTTAAGTGTGAAAAGTTATTTTTGAAAATTTAGGAAAATAAATATGGCCCAAGAATGTTTAATTCTCAAAACCAAGTTTGGTGGCCTCAGGCTACTTCATTGCTTTAATGCTGTGGTGGGGAATGGGGCTGTTTTAGTGTATTCACCCACTCAACCTCTGAGAGTCCCTCGCTTGTGTTAACGTGAACTTTTGTCTCCCGAACCATGCTTGAGCTTTAAAATCCCCTCTTCAGGTAGACATTCAAAAGATGGGAGGCATCTGGACTGTATCTCAGCGGAAGGTGCATTAACGCATACGACTACAGTTGCCAGATTGAAGTTGGCATAGGGTAGTAGAAGGCAGGATGGGCACCAGCTGCTGCAACAGAATTGGTGGGCACAGTTGCAGGTGCTGTCCATACACAGTGCCACGCAGATCCACTGGTCAGTCTATTACATTACCTTCTTCTTCTGGGATAGTACAGGCAGCCATGAGTATTTTACTCAGACTGCCCATAGGATCATCTTTTAGTCCCTGCTCCCGCACTAATAAGTGCTGTTGCCACCTACCATCAACCACTAAAACAAAGTTACTGCTGCCGAGACCCCTATAAAAATGTTCTTCCCTTTTTTGCATTCATATAGCATTTGCTATCCATTGTCAAAGGTAGTAAGCGCTATATAATTTCAATTACATACAATCGGTGCCACTGGCAGAATGCGACAGGAGAGGGCCAAATTATGACGCAGGGCTGAGTAAATTATGCGGCAAGAAAAGGCAATTTATGCGGCATAATGTGGCACATTTTGTGACACTATTGCTTCCTTAATTTTACATTTTTACACTTATTAGGCATTAGTTGCACCTCATTAGTAGCAGTATTTAGTAACCTTTGAAATGTTTGAGCTAGAATTATTTTTATGCAAAAATCCTCAGATTATGCAGCAGTGATGGATTATAGGGCAAATGCGGTAAATCTACAGTTATGTGGAAATCGACATGGCCGCACAATTGCATAAATGCAATGGCCCTGCATAAAGCTAATTTGTCATTTTACCTTCTTTGTTTGGAAGGACTCAGGTTAACAGTCAGGTTGGGAACAGGGTGGAGATTGCCTTTCAAGTGCAAATGCCGCCTCCATCATCAGTGTTAAATGTGAATCATTGTCTCTCCTTTAAAACAGTGAGGAATGCTAAATAACAAGGCCGTGCACAATGAAAGCCTCCACCATGGGGTCTGTGAACAAGCATTTTATAAATTACTGGTGACCTCCACCTGTTCTTTGAAGACACTTTACAACAGGAGGGGAAGCTGAACGTGTCTCTCTCAAAAAAAGAAAATGTTTTCTCCAACGCTTACTACCCAAGCAGTGCCTCGCCCAGGCAAGCACCTGAGACAAGCCCCCATGAAGCTGAGCCCAGGCTACGGCACATGACGGTAGGGCAGGGCGGGTGAAGCCCTTTTAGCCCAATGGGCATTGCACGTCTGACTTCCGCCATCCTGGCAGATTTCCGACCGTCAAATTGAGAGAAGAACAGAACATTTTCCAGCATATGCAACAAGAATTTTAGATTCTATGAAGGACACAGAGGCGAGGATTATGCTTCTAAATCTTTACTGCATAAATTAACAGCAGCCAATGAAAAAACAGTAACATATAAAAACACTACAAATCCCATGTGGCTTTGAACCACGCCTCCTTCAAACACCAATCATATTAGTCCAAAGTCTACAAAATAGCAAGGCACCAAGCTTCTGCCTCTTTCTTTGCACAAACAGTCTTCATAAACGAAATCACACACAGGATACAGTTCCTGCTCTCAACGGAGAGCAACTCCAAAACAGCAGGTCCCAAAGGGACAACTTATCCATGAGGATGCGGAACGTTCATTGTCCAAGTCCATTCAATTTTGTTTGGAATCCGTTCCTGAAACCAAAAAGAAGTTTGAGTATCATAGAACCCAAGAACCTTCTTATTTCAAGGGAGGGAAAAACAACATGTCAAGCAATCATATGACATCACGGCAGTTAAGAACTCTTTCTTACCTGTCCTACTGGGTGGGATAATCCTCGCCTCTGTGTCCTTAATTGGATCTAATATTCTTGCTGCATATGCTGGAAACTTTTCTATTCTATGGCAGGACCGGAAGCTCAGATTATACTGGTTCAAAGCTGACCAACCACAACAGAAGACACATGTACAATTGGTTTGTAATAAAATATTTTAAACATTGAGTCAGACGACCAATCAGCTGCCTTAAGAATATCTTCTATTCTGGACCCCATCACAAAGGCTTTTGACGCCATAGCGCCTTTTAGTCGAATGAGCCCCAAACACAGAGACATCTATCCCAGCTTCAGCCATGACCCAACGAACCCAGTGAGCTAAGGTAGCTGTGGATACAGGGAGGAAAGGTTTTCGAATTGATAAAAGCAAAGGCCCCAAGGGTTCTGTTCTGTGGGACAAAGTACGTTCTTCGTAAGTTTTTAAACATTTTACAACACATAACTTGTCATTATGAGGAAATAATGGATAATCAATTGAACGTGACATAGTTTTGATTCTTCTGGAAATGATGAAAGAAACCCAGTGTGGGGAAAATAACCTACCTGCAAGGTCCAGGGCACATACATCTGACACTCTCCGACAGGAGATGAACACAACAACATGGTAAGTTTCACTGAGAGTTGTTTTAAAGTCAAATCTTTATTATCAGGCCAAGATTCCAACAAAGATAGCACATTAGAAACATCCCAGAGAGTGTTATACCTGGGCTTTGTGGGTCGAGCGACCCTGATGCCTTTGAATAATTTACAGACCACCGGATGGACACCCACCGGTTTCCCATCGATGTGATTGTGTCCAGCAGACAAGGAAGATCTAAAGTTGTTTACCGATCTGTAACATAATCCGGACTTTGCACACTCTGATAAGAAGTTTAGAACATCTTTTAAATCAGATCCCACGGGATCCACTTTCCGTTGAAGGCACCAACCCGCCCAGCGTTTCCACGCAGCAGAATATCGTTTACGGGTGGAAGGAGCCCAACCTTATTGTGTAAACTCGGCAGCCGCCGATGAAAGGCCTTCAGTTTGTTCATGTTTCCTGAGATTTTCCACACCATTAGTGTCAGTTCATCCTGCAAAATCAGCAGGTGGGGTAACCAGACTGGGTCCAGGAGCAACTGTGGAAATACAGGAAGTTGAAATGGAAGATCTATTGACAACTCCAAGAGTGTCGGAAACCACGATTGTGTTTTCCACAGAGGTGTGACTAAGACCAACGATGTTAGTTGACGGCGGACTTGGTCCACTACTCTCTGGATCATCGCGAAGGGAGGAAATGCATAATGCGTCTGTGATCCCTACTGATGAAGAAAGGCATCTGTTCCCACTGCCATTGGATCCGTTCTCCAACTGATGAACCGAGGAAGTTGAGCGTTCAGTCGAGAGGCATACAGATCCATGAGACATGGGCCTCGAATATCCATGATCTTTTGAAATATCGAAGGATTTAGCTTCCAGTCGCTGAAGTCTCTCTGGAATTCCAATTGGCCACTAAGTTGTCTTTGCCGGGGATGTATTTCGCCAGGACTGTGATCTTCTGTGATAGGCAGAAATGCCAGAATTCTTGAGCTATGTTGGCTAACAGTCGAGATCTCGTACCGCCTAGGGTATTTATATATCGCACCGCTGACACATTGTCCATCCGGAGAAGGATGCAACAATTGCTCTGCAAGGGAGAGATCGACTTGATGGCGAAGGAGCCCGCTAACAGCTCCAGACAGTTGATGTGCAGATTCAGTTCTTCTGCTGACCGTCGACCGCCAGTAGCGAATTCTCCGCACCTTGCGCCCCAACGACTGGCGTCCGATTCGATGACTACATCTGGGGAGACTCCAAAAATGGCTTTGCCATTCCATGCTTCCATGTGGGCCAGCCACCATTGAAGTTCTTCTTGCGCCTCTAATGGCAGAGCAATCAAGTGATCGTAGCCGAAGTTCCGTTGTAGATAGTGAATCTTCAGACGTTGTAACGCTCTGTAATGGAGTGGTCCCGGAAATATCGCTTGGATCGAGGAGGCCAATAGGCCTACAATTCGTTCTAGTGATCTCAAAGAAGTCTTCTGGCTTGACAACGTCAATTTGATGTCGCTCTTGATGGATTTTATTTTGGCCGGGAGAAGGAGAAGTTGGGCTAGCACGGAATTTATTTGAAATCCCAGGAAGTTCACTTGTTGCGAGGAAGTCGTCATGGACTTCTAGAGATTTATTACAAATCTTAAGCTCTGTAGTAGAGAGATCATCCATTGTAAATGTGTCAATAGCAGGGAGCAATCTTGAGCTAGCAGAAGCATGTTGTCTAAATAGACAATCATGCAAACTCACATTTCTCGTAATCGTGTTACCACAGGTTTCATCAGCTTGGTGAATACCCACGGGCGGATGAGAGGCCAAACGGCAGGGATAGATATCTGACCCACTGGTCTTTCCATTGAAACTGTAGGTACCGTTGGTGAGGGGAATAGATCGGGACTGTCAGATGAGCATCTTTTAGGTCTAATCTGACCATCCAATCTTTCTACAGAAGGAGATCTCTGAGAAGGTGGATGCCTTCCATCTTGAAATGACGGTAAGTTACAAAGGGGTTGAAAGCTCTGAGGTTTAATACCAATCTCTGACCACCTCCTTTCTTTTGAACTAAAAAGACGTTTCTGCAAAAACCCTCTTGTAAGAGAGGTCCTGTAGCAATGGGCAGTTTTTTCAAAAGGTCTGATAGTTCTGAGTCTATAAAAGACTCTTCTTGTTGGGGAAAAATGGAGAGGAGGGGGAAAGGTCTGTTGAACATGAATAGAGGTTAGTTCGATCTGGAACCCTTGGACCATGTTGAGGACCCATGTATCTGATGTGATCTTGCACCAATTGTGTATGAAATGCTTCAATCTGCCCCCCAAAGGAATCATAGGGAGAAAAGGTTGAAGTAGTACCTGAGGGTTGGGCATCATTATTGCGGAAGCCTCTGTTGATGCCTTTGTTGAAGCGGCCCCGGAAGCCTCGAGATCTGGTGGGATAGAATCCCGCTTGAGCCGGGTCTTGCGCATATCCTCTGTGCCTGGGGTTATAGCCTTGGTGAGGACCTTGTTGGTTGAAGCGGCCAGTCGAGCTTCCTCTGCCACGACCAGCCCTGTGAGAGAGGGGATGGAAAACTCTCTTGAGAGAGGATTGAGACTTGTCTAAAGACGTAAATGTATTGATGACTTTTGCGAGGTCTTTGACAAATTTATCGCCAAACAGTTGACCTTCCGCCAGGGGGCCTGGTTCTGTGGAGGCCAGTCCAGCTAGTTGTGGGTCAATTCTTAGTAGCACCGCTTTGCGTCTCTCGGAGGATATTGTGCAGTTAGCATTGCCGAGGAGGCAAATGGGTCATTGGGTCCACCCACCAAGGACCTCGGGGTGAATTGCTGCCCCTGTCTCTTGGGCCTGAAGAGCTAGATCTAGGATCTTTGCTAACGGGCCGGACACATCTAGTAATTTGTCCTGACATGCCCTAAGGGCTCTGTCGATTCCCTTTTTTGGGTCTTTTCGGAATTTCTTCAGGAATGTTTGCATGGACACATCTATATCAGGAGTGAGAGCCGTCTTGTTAGGGAGGTCGGGTCAGGGACATTCAGACCGAAGTCGGGATCAGACTTCCTTATCAAAACTTTTCTGCAGATTAATCTGCATGTACTCAGCCACTGCCGGGGCTGGGGCCCAGTCAGAAGATCTGGGGTGGACAATGCTGGCTGGATATAAAGTGAAAGGGGACTGAGTCAAAGGGGAAGATGGCCACTTGCACTTCTTATCGCGTTTGCAGAATCGTGATTCCTGGGAGGAGGAAGAGTACGTGTCCGTGGTGGGGGAAGGGAGGGGAATAACAGGTGGCGGTAAGGACAAAGGGTCCGGGGTGTAGTCATGGTCCTTTGCTCTCTTGGTGACCTTAGAATAGATTTTAACATGAGGCCAGGAGTGTCCAGGGGTCTCTGCGGGGGCAAGAGGAGTGGATGGGGGGTTAAGGGTGACAGGGACGGTTTGTTACCAACAAGTTTGTCGAGACATTGGGCGATGGGAAGTGAGGCGGAGGACAAAGCTTTGTCGAGTTTCTTGTCGAGGGTTTTGTCAAAAAGGCTTTCCATATTCTCATCGTAGTAGAAATCCTCGTCATCATTTGGACCATACACTGCCAGGCCCTGCTCACACACCTCATAATCTGACATGGTGTAAGGAAGAGGGTACTTCCTAGATCAATATCCCCAGAGGGAAGCTAAATTATTGCAGCCCTAACACTGACGTAGGGCGTTAGGAGCAATGAGCTGTATAAAATCGGTACCCTAGCTTGATTCCGTAGGACTTAAAAGGGGGGGCCTCTGCCTGGGAAAGAGCTAGAAATTTCCAGAATAATTGGTAAACCTAGTTAGGCTGTGATCTGAGTCGATGGTTAGAGAAAAACGTCCGATTCAGGAAAATATTTAAAGTGGCCCGGTACCGTAGTCAATTTCAATGAGGAAAACACCCTATTGTCCAAGCCTGGGTCAGGTGTCACCAGCTCGTCGATCAGGATGTCGCCGTGTGCACTCTCACATGCAGGCTCCCGTGGTACGCGTAAGCCGCCCAATTGGGCTGCTTATGCGACCTCGCTCCTGGGAGGGGCCGATCCCGAGGGAACAGCGCTGCGTGCGTCCGCCTCAGCCCGGCCGCTCAGACCACGGTCGCGGGCAGAAATCTATCTAACAGAAGGGAAGTGAAGGTGCAACACGCACCAAGGGGAAAGAATCAAACAACCACGGGGGAAGTGGCGTCTGAAACGAGGAGAAAACTCCTAAGCTGAAAGAATTAGGCCACACGGCCAATTATGCATTAGAGCGAGCAATCTTGCCAAGCATAGCATAAACATAGCATAACATTTATATATATGCAATATAACATCAATATAAACCGTACATAAACCCTAAAGGTAAATCAAGTATGCAAAATAATGAGGCACTTATCTTGACTGCGGAGCAGCAAAGAAAGAGGCAGAAACTTGGTGCCTCGCTATTTTGTAGACTTTGGACTAATATGATTGGTGTTTGAAGGAGGCGTGGTTCAAAGCCTCATGGGATTTGTAGTGTTTTTATATGTTACTGTTTTTTCATTGGCTGCTGTTAGTTTATGCAGTAAAGATTGAGAAGCATAATCTGAGCCTCCGGTCCTGCCATAGAATTGGAGTTATATCAGCAAATTCCCTTACAAGCACTGGGTAGGATGGACGGAGATTTGTATGAATTGCCAAGCCAAATATTTTCCGAAACACGTTGGGCCCCTTGGGGCAGTATTGAAGGTCATGAACATATACTTCTAGGTGTGGTGATCGTTCGTAAATGTACCAACTGCTGTTAATAGTAATTGGGAGGTCTGCTGTAAATGGAGTAACTGTACTACAATCATTTCCCACCAGAGTAACCAGACATGCAGCTTATTAGGATAATATCAAAGATGAATTAAGATCCTATGAGCACTGCAATGAAAGAATTTTCAATAACTTCAAGTAAGATGTTTATGGGGACCTAAGTGCATGTACGTCTATAATGGCGCGAGGATGTGTATATCACAAGGTCAGATTGACATGTTTTGTATGGTTGTCTGTAGAGTCCTTTTGATTTTTGAAAATGTTATACTTATGATTTTGTTTAGTATATAGTATGCTAGTTTAGTAATTGGATTTATATACTGCTTACTAACTGTGATGAAGGGTTGAAGTGCTTTACGGCGAGTAGCACGCTATTATAGAACCCATGGTTAGTGGTTAATCTGGTGGTTATTGTTAATTATTGCAATTAGTCATGAGCTCTCAAGAAAAAATTGCATGCAAGAAAAAATGTTATGTTATGCATTTACACTAGTTATTTTGTGATATATTAATTCCAGGTAGGTGTGATCATCAGTGGGGGCTATGTGGTGTCAGGTAAATGATCACTGTTTTAATAACCTTTGCGTTACATAGTTTAGAATCTCTGACCTATCCCAAATGTACGCAAACACTTCACAAACAAGCACTGGCAAAGCCAATATTTATGGCGGTGCCATAGTCTTTGCAAAACTGGTGAGTGTCTAGCAGCTTCCCCAACAATAATAATTTAAAAAATAATTTAAAGCAGAAGTAGCTTTGGTTTCAAGTACAGACTGCCATAATAGTCCCTAACACTTAATGGTAACTGCTTAATATTTGGATATGCTTGTTGTGAAATGGCAGAACATCGTCACTCACAGTGAGGTTACCCAATTGTTAAAGTAGGCTGACCCGCTGCAATGAATTCACAAGATATAGAGGAACACCCTGCAGGAAAAAATGAATATAAAAATAATGATTTTAGGAGTCACATGTTACTCTTGAGATTACTGAAGATAGGAAAGGATTGAGTGGTGGGAAGAAACCTCCCTACAGAAATACATAGACATGGGCTGTTTTCCTAGAGAGTTTAGAATCTTTAACATTCCCTCATATGAAAAACCTGGCCCGATGAAGTTAGAGGAATGGTATGAGAATAGCCACAGCTGCTCCATGAGAGTGCTGGAAATGTTGGTGAAATATGGTATCAAAGATCGATGCTATTTTGATAGAGTTAAAAAAATCTGAGAATCAGTAGATGATTGAGATACGTAAAACTAGAATCTACAAGACGTTTGGACATTTTGAAGAATGATATCTAACCTAAAAAACAAAGAAAATTCTAAAGGGATTTATTTGATTATAAAACAGGATGTGCAGTACCTTTTAGCAAAACGTATGATGGTATGAGAGCACAGTCTGGCAGAAATTTGGTACAAGAAACTGAAATTACTACACCAATGGTTAGTTGGGGGGGTACAAAAGAACCTCAGGTGTAACAAAAATATAAGACACCTGAGGAGAGAGTGGTGTGTCTGACTTGAGTGAATAAGAAAGAAGTAAGAAGTATATGGCACCCAACAAAAAACCAACAAATACATTTTTTAATGAGTTCTTACTTATGAACAGGGGCAGGACTCAAACTTATGGCAAAAGAGGAAAACCAAGCGGTGGAGGAGGAAAATGCAGAGGAGGAAGATTAAGAGAAGCAAAAGAAGCAAACAACCAAGGCTCAATGGGAATGATTACAGTGGCTGCAAAATGAACAAATAATGGAGAATAATGATACCCTCTCGGAAATTAACTTATCTTCTAGAAAATTAAGTAAAACTAAAATACGAGTAGAGGGTTGTCATTCTGCCCCACTAATACTGGGGATTATAGTCAAACCCATATAGACCTTTACAAATTCATGCGTACACTCAATTGAAGAAGTGTTTTGCCCTGAAAGCTGATGGTTTAAGGAAAAAGGACGCTAGGGCATGAATTGGACTGGCCATCTATACTGAACTTTCAATGCGGTATGTAAAGAAATACATTAAATATTTTGGTCTCTTTAGCTAATGAAAATAATGTGAATTAATTAGAGAATGGTGACGTTGTATTAGGTGAACGTTGTCCAAGTGGCTTTAAAATGGATTCTACTTTCACACCTATATTACAACATGATCATATTGATACATTTCATGAAGTAGTTATCAGAGAGTTAAAAAAGTTAAGACGTAAAAGGTTTCAGGTAAACAAAATCTGAAATAGTTCCAATGGAAAGCCTTAAGGCCCTTGAGGATGATGAAAGTATTGTGATCTGCACAGTGGATAGGGGGACAATGTGGTGATTCTACCCAAACAGATGTATCTGGAAGATTAGCTACAGGGTATGTGCCACTATTTTGACAAACTCGAAAGATACGCGTCTTGATTGAACCAGAAGTATATGATTTTCTGAGGTGTGGCTTTCATAATTTACCTATTCTTTAACTCTTACCTTAAGTACATATGGATACCAGTAATGCCCCAGGTAGACCTATTATTTCTTTTAGGGCGGAGGTTTAATAGAGAAGACATCTAAATACACTGACCTTTTCCACATCCTTTTGTCGAAACTTTGCCATCCTATCTAAAAGATAGTTTTGATTTTCTGAGACACATTGATCACATTAATTGGAATTACAGTTATATTATGATGATAGATGTGAAATCACTTTTTACTAGTATTGATCATGTTAGGACTGACTGCATGTAGACATTTTTTACAAGCCAGACTATCTGTTTTTAGCTACATACTGAGATGCCTATAAGCATGATTGAGTTTTGCCTGAACAATAACTTTTTTGGTTTGATGAAAAGATGTATGTTCAAACTCAAGGTACAGCATGGGCCACCTGTTTTGCCCCCAGCTATGCCAATTTGGTGATGTGTTTTTGGAGGAGCAGGTGCTTTGGGGACCTAGCAATGCCAACTTTCATGACAACATCATAGAATGGTGTAGATATATTGAGGATTTATTTGTTATTTAGGAAGGGGATTCCTCCACCACAACAGAGTATGTTGAGACATATAATCACCAATTCACTAGTACACTTACTCAAAATACGATTGACTATTTGGAATTAAGGATCAAGATAACTGACAGCCAAATAACCACTTGTATCTTCAGCCAAGAGACTGCATTCAATAGCCTACTACATGCCAGCAGTGGACCCCCCTCCCAAACTCAAATGGTGTATCGCCAGTGGGGAATTATTATGTGTTAAAAGAAACTGCAGCAATCATGAGATTTGGAAGAAAAGAAATTGATGTTGAATCGTTTCATTGATAGGGATTACCCTAGTAATGTATCAGAGAGTGCCAAACAGAAAGTCATGTTTAAGGATAGGAAGGAACTTATTCATCCTACAATTACTGACAATAATAAGGATGATTGTGATGTTGTTAAACTCATTATCACTCTACTGAGATTTGCAGAATCCTTAGGAAACACCGGCACATAGTGTGCTCAGACACCTTGTTGGAAATGGCCTTTTTTGCAGGGCTACCCCAAACCTTTTGCCTTACTCCTCCTCTTTTCTGACCTCCTTTTTGTTGGCTTTAGGACTCTGAGCACTTTACCACTTCTGACCAATCAATCACTCAATCAATCAATCAGGGCTCTTATAGAGCATGAATAACCACTCGTTAGGGCCTCAAGGCACTGGTGCTAAAGTGCATGTGCATGGTTTACCTATAAGTCCCTAGTAAAGTGCACCACCTGTGCCCAGGGCCTATAAATCAAATGCTACTAGTGGGCCTGCAGAGCTGGTTGTGCCACCCACCAAAGTAGCCCTTTAACCATGTCTCAGGCCTCCCATTACAGAGCCTGTGTGTGCAGTTTTAAACTGCCAATTCGACATGGAAAGGTCACCTACTTGCACGGCCCAAACCTTCCCTTTTATTAGATATAGGTCACCCTTAGAGTAGGCCCTAGACAGCACATGGGTAGGGTGCAGTGTACTCTAAAGATAGGGCATGTACTTTTAAGTTCTACATGTCATCCTAAATTCATACTTCACTACCGCAAGGCCTATCTCTCCTACAGGATAACATTAAGGTTGCCTTGTAACTTTTTACAAGTGTAACTTTTAATTGGGAAAATATATGAAAAGTAAGTTTGTTGTCTCTGGACTCACATCTTTTAGTGAAGTTAGTTTTTAAATTGCAGGTCTGAAAATTACACTTTAGGAAAGATGGAATTTTCTTACTTAAACACTTTAGTGACTGCTTTCTGCCTGTCTCTAGAATACATGTCTGAGCTGGGTGACAGATGGCTTCCTGCATTCCCTCTAGACAAACACACAAAAAGGAAGGATAGGTTTACCTGAGTGGTCATCTGCATGTTGATGGGTCTGCCTGAGCTTGATGATTGGAAGGGGCTGAAAGTTCTACCTGAAAGAGCTAGGTTCTGTCCTCACACAAAGAGCTGCATATCCCCCTGTAGTGAGTTTGGAGCCAGGGCAAGGAAAGGTAAGGTCTTGTGCACTATAAAGACTTTTCTTTGAAGTGTTCCAACTTCGAAGACTAAAAAGGGTATAAGTACTGAACCTCTGACACCATGTACTCAGTTCGTTTTGGATCCTAAGGAGACTTTGCCAAGAAAAGGAGCTGCTCTGCCAGGAGAGACTGCCACTTTGCTAACTGCTTTGCTGTGTTGGCCTGCTGTTTGCTGATTGCGGTGCTGTAGGAGGGTCTGCCACTTTGCTACTTGCTCTGGTGTGGTGGCCTGCTGCCTCTTGATTGACAGTGAGAAGGACTGCCTCTTCTCTCTGCAACCTCTATGCACCTAAGTGACTCCAATGGCTTGCTGGCTTGCCTCCTGAAGTTTCAGGGTCATCAATGTTGGGTTTTAGGAAGGTTCTAGCAGTTCAGGGTCATTTTAAAAACCCCCACTTTCTATTTCTAAATGGCCACATTCATGATCGGGTGCACTTGCGGGTGAATCCAGCTAGTCGTCGGCGGGTATATAAGATCCTGCCTGCTTGACGTCTGTGCTTGGTTTCTCTTCCGGTTCTGGTCACCGGAAGGTCTTCGCCGGCTGTTGCTCCTGGATACGCTCTTGGAATCTTTGGATCCTTGCCCTGCAGCGGATGCGTGCCTTGGAATTCAGACAAGAGTCTTTGGGACCCGTGTTGGGACATTGTGTAAATCCTGCCTTCCCTTCCTGTTTTCGGGTTATTGTTTTTTACCCTTATCGGGCTTGATTAGTGTTAGAGGAAGTACGGGTGAAGCAACGCGGCTGCGTTCCCGTCATCCCTTCACTATTTCCTGTATTTTGTTAACCGGTCTACGTCGTTATGGAAAAATCGGGCATTTTCACTGAGAAGTTCTAAGCCAGCAGTTATCGGGTGTTCTTTTTCCTTGATCTTTGTTTTGGGTGTTTTGTGGCTCACCTTGTCTTTTTCCCCCTATGTTTTTGGTTTAGAGTAGGTGTCATTTTTGGGGTTCAGGGATATGGGACAATATTGGAGGCCTAATACCTTTCTTCATGGAGAAATCCTTCACTGCTTCCTGATTTGACCAACGAGTAAGAAAAGTTATATCATGAAGATATAATCTCTCTCAAGACTCCACGACCAACTGGAAGGGGTAAGAGAACGTTAAACCTGCATCCATGTGCACCTGATCATGTATGTCTGCTATTGTGTATAGTATCTGTTAGAAATGGGATCTCTGGTTGGCTAAGGCTTGCGCCAAAGCCAGGTAGAGACCACCACTCTAGTCAGGGCGAGGGAGTTACACGCCGAAGATAACCCCTGCTCACCCCCTTGGTAGCTTGGCACGAGCAGTCAGGCCTATCCCGGAGGCAGTTTGTTAAGCGTTTGCGCACGCACACAGAAACAACATCCCAGGCACACCACAAAAGGAACTCCACACAAGGTTATATCAAAAATAGCCTTTGAATTCTCATAACACATTAGAATAGTACTCACATAATATACATTGTGCTACCTGGCACTAGGTAATATCTACAAGGGATTATGTACACCTGACAGGGCCAACTGGACCACTGTCAGAACCATCACAAAGTGAACTTAGTAAATGTAGGACATATCATAAACGTAGAACACAGCCAGTAAACACTGGCAACCTCAGCATCATCCTGTAACATAAACCCTATTATGCACAGTATCACATTTAGGCGTGAAATACATTCTGCGCCAACCTCACCAGCATAAACACATTATGCAATCATCTCATAAGTCTAAACGCATTAGACCCTAACCTCCTAAGCATAACTCACATTAGGGGTAAAACTCACAGTAGGAAATAATCTCACTAGCATAAACCACAGTATGCAAATAACCTCATACATAAACCACAGTTAGGGGCATAACACAGGGTGCGTAAATCATAGTACATGAATCACATTTCCTAGCACCACATAAATCACATAAGGGCCTGGCGCCCTATGAACCTCACAGTCCCCCTGGCCAACTGGCCTTCTCAAAGGGGCTCAAATGCCCTATGTCCAACAAAGTCAGGGCTTGTGGCTGCCACTGCAGCAACCTCACAAGGTGCGCCATGGCGCAGACCTACACGGTACAGCTGACGCTAATTGCCGTGCAGCTGTGAACATCAAATGGGCCCTGGCACGACTGTGCCCTCGGGGCCCCACTGGGGCTCTCTAATTAACTCTGCCCCCATCGTTGCAGCTGCCTGCGCTCTCGCAGGACGGCTGGGATCATCGCCAAAGGGGCCCGGCACCACGGTGCCCTCTGGGCCCCCACAGAGCTTTTAAATAAGCTTGCCCACATGTTGGAGCGGCCCCCTAGCAAGCAGGGCAGCTGGAGCACCTCGCCAAAACTGGGGGCACGGGCACTACCGGCCCTCGTTGGAGCGGCCCGCTGCCTTACGGGGCCGCTCAGATTCCACCAGAACCGGTGCTGTGCCTCGACGGCACCACCACCATGGAGAAGCTCCCCCACTCACTGGCTCTTGGCGGCGTGCACCAGGAGAGCCCCCCCTCCTCGGGGGCTCTCTCCTCACTTGTGGCCTCGCTCTCCTCTGCCGGGCAGCAACACGCGGGGGCTTCCTCTTCACCACGGGAGCCCCGCTCGGGATCCTGCACTGGCGCTGCCTGCTCCGGCCTTGCTCCTCACTTCACCCGGGCCCCCTCCTGGGACCCGGGACTTCTCTGGCATACGCGGGGCTTCCCTTAGCTCATGGGAGCCCCGCACGACCGCAGTCTACTTCTCTGGACGCGGGGCCGGGCTTCCCTCACAAATGCGGAAGTCCCGCCCCACGTCAGGCGCCACGTTGCCTGACTTCCTGCTCGTGCTGGCGGCGGTGATTTCTCTCTTGGAAGCAAATGAGGGGTAGGCTCCCTCTTAATTTAAAACATAAAGCGGGGTGGGCACCCGCTCAATGTGGCAAAAATGCGGGATAGGCCCCGCAAAAAATGCAGCATAAGCGGGGTGGGCACCCGCAATTCAGGCATCACGGGGGTATCCCTCACACCGGGATTCCCTCTCCAAGGGCTGCAGCGCCGCGCTGCAAAGCCCACGCTCTCTCCCTTCAGGGAATAATTAACATATAGCGCTCACGAGGCACTAGCTGCACAAGTCCTGAAGGATAAAGAAAAACGAAGCAAAAGGTCCCTGGGGCATAGCTGGGCCCAGGGAGGCAGCCCTCATGGCAGTTCCTCCTGGGCCCCAGCAGGATCAGGAACAGCACCAAAGTACAGAACTGAACTGAACATCATCATGGGGTCACAGCCCCTAGATTTATATCACATAATCCTTTTGTCTTAGTGCAGGGCTTGGGGAACCAGATGCAACTGGTTCAGGGGGGATTTGGAGCACTTTGTTTTGCAAGCTCCTCTTCCCCTTTTTCAGGTGGGGGCTAGGTGATCAGACACACCACAGGGGGCGGAGCCAGCATTCACTAGGGCAGGCACCATCCTATTCAGAGTCAGGGGATTACTCCTCCCACTACTCCCAGTCCAGGTGTCCTATTCAGCCCAGCGCTGACTCACCCTGCCCCACCTGGAGCCACACACACCTCTCAGCCCCTGTCACTCACAAGCCAGACATGCAATTCATATCAGGCAGGCAGACACATAGCACACAGAAATGCCAACTTTTAACAGTGGCATTTCTCCACCAGTCATCATAAATCTGCGCACACCATTGCGCAGCATTTATTCTCACGATTTCATACATACCAAACTCGACCCTGCTGCTCCTCTCATACCAGGAATTACCACGGACACACTTATCCCCAATGCATTCCTATGGGAGGGCAGGCCAACTTCACCAAATGTACACAGAGAGTGCACACACTTTACACTGGACCACAGTGCTAAAGTGCCCAGAGGCCTAAAACCACCAACACCATGTCAGAACTTAAGGCAAAAAGTTTAGGGGTGAACCTGCCAGAAAGGGCCAAGTCCAACACAACCCCCTTCCAGCCAAAACGCAGGGTAGACCAATCACTACCTTGATGGGCTTCCCTGCTTCGGGCGATAGAACACGGATGCGGGCCCTCACTGCAGGGACACTCTCCGGTTCTACGCCACTCTGAACCCACGTGGTTCCCTCTGAAAAAGAACTCTCAAGCCCAACTAGGCTACCCCACTGGTACTCCCTAGTTGTCCACGGCCAGGACCAGGCCCTAGGCCACCCAGACATCACTGGTCCTTGCCAATCCACAGAGTGGGGGGAAGTAACCCCTGGCACATAATAGCCATTCTCCACTCTCCTTCTCAGCGTAGTTCCAAACTACCACTGATCCTCCAACCTAGGGTCCGCACCCTCAGGCTGACCAGAGGTCACGGGCGAAGTGTCTCCTCACCCTACCTCTAATTCTGGGGTTCTGTGCTCTCCCAGGAGAAGCACCCACCAGAACACAACTCTCCCACCAGTTCAGGACCTCTCTCTATCAACTGGTCTACCACCTGGGATCTACATTCACCGGCTACACCGGGGTCAGAGGCGAGGACTCCCTCCCTCTGCACCCCCTTCCAGAGTTCTGCACCCTCCCTTCAGAAGAGCAGGGTCCCTTCACTTAAGATGGGCCCCACCTGCCTTCAGGGTAGTACTACCACACTCAGCCAGGGACCCTAAAGATCCCGGCTAGGCCTGCACCACCCCTCTGGAGTGGTACCCCTAGAAGGCAAACCGGTCAGGACACTGATTACAGTAGCCCTGCTGTCCAGGTCAGGAAACACCTGCTCCTGGCTCCCCAACCCAGGGACGGTACCCTTTGGTCAGATGCCCGGCGAAGCAGGACTTCACGGGGAGCATGCATGCCCCCCTTGAGGGTGACACATAACTAATGTGTCGTGTGACAGTCTGCCTAGCGCTGATCTCACGACCTCCTGTCCATCTGACAGTGCGTGACGATCCCCCAGGACAGAAGTGGCGTCACCATGGCCAATCATTGGCCCCGTGGCCCAATCATTGGAACGTGGCCCCTTCTGGCTGGCCCCTGACCCACTGGTTCTTCCACTGGGGACTCTTTCCCTCTCTCAGCCCTCCATCTGGACTTCTGCACCATCCACTTAGGAGTGGCTCCGCCAGACACCAGAACCACTGGAGCTCTGCTTACAGAGGCTCCACATTCTCCAGACACTGGGAGATCCCCCACAAATGGCCTATCAGTACAGCCTAGGATCCCAACCTGGTGTTCCCCTCTGGAACCATCCAGGTCCTGAGACGGGGTTTCGGGCACCTTGAGACACACAGCCCCACACTCACTCCTTCTCCTCTGAGACAGGACGTGAGTCCCTACACCCCTCCCACTACACTGGGACCTAGCTGGGTTACTCTGAACCTCTTCCACCACTCTGGGTTGGAAGACACCTCAGCCACTCCTTGTAAGATCACTCTCAGCTCACCTACCACGGGGAGATCCCCCACCAAGAACAGTCCAACAGGACAGACTAGGCTCCTTACCTGGTGTTCCCTCTAAGAACCATCCAGTACTGGAGACTGAGGTTGAGGCACGGATCACGGCCCAGTCTCACACCTTCCCCTGCGGGACAGGATGTGAGGCCTTGCAACCTCCTCACTATAAGGGTACCTAGTTGAGTTCCTCTGAACCATCTCCGCCACGCGGGTTGGGAGACACCTGCACCAGTCCTCTAGGGTCACTCCCCAATGCAAGCTCCTTATTCAGAGAACTCACACCCAATCGTCCAGTGCAACACACCACTCATCCGCATACGCCCCCCCAGACTGGTGAGACGGCTCCTCACTGCCCCTGAATCTCAACCTGACCCCGTCTTAACCGGGAACCAGGTACCATACTCTGGGAGCTGGGACTGGGACTTCGTGCACTGGACTTCATCTCGCTGCCACCACTGGATCCCACCCTTACTGGGGATTCCAGAAAACTCACACTGCACTTAGGGGATAATCTACCCTCCCGAGCCAGTTACTCCATGCCAATTAAGTCACCACTGTAGGCCAACCCTTGAAATAGCAGACAGCACAGGGGCAGTCACTTCTTCAGCTTCAGCTTCAGGCCAACCCAAGAAATAGCACGATGGCACAAGGGCAGTCACTCCTTCAGCTTCAGGCCAACCCAAGAAATAGCAGCCTGCACAAGGGCAGTCACTCCTCAAGATTCTCTGGTTTCTGTCCTTGGCAGGACCCCCAACTCATAGTGCAACACTAAAACACATTTCAAAGAAATGATACTTAAACATACTCAGAAACAATAATCCCCATCCATGTGACTATCTAAAATGCAGAGCTTGTAGTGTAACCAGTTGTCGCTGTGGTACTGCGCAAACGCAAGTCCTATCCTCACCGCTGACAACCAATGTTAGAAATGGGATCTCTGGTTGGCTAAGGCTTGCGCCAAAGCCAGGCAGAGACCACCACTCTAGTCAGGGCGAGGGAGTTACACGCCGAAGATAACCCCTGCTCACCCCCTTGGTAGCTTGGCACGAGCAGTCAGTCCTATCCCAGAGGCAGTGTGTAAAGCGTTTGCGCACGCACACACCAGCAACATCCCAGGCACACCACAAAAGGAACTCCACACAAGGTTATATCAAAACTAGCCTTTGTATTCTCATAACACATTAGAATAGTACTCACATAATATACATTGTGCCACCTGGCACTAGGTAATATCTACAAGGGATTATGTACACCTGACAGGGCCAACTGGACCACTGTCAGAACCATCACAAAGTGAACTTAGTAAATGTAGGACATATCATAAACGTAGAACACAGCCAGTAAACACTGGCAACCTCAGCATCATCCTGTAACAGCACAGTATCACATTTAGGCGTGAAATACATTCTGCGCCAACCTCACCAGCATAAACACATTGTGCAATCATCTCATAAGTCGAAACGCATTAGACCCTAACCTCCTAAGCATAACTCACATTAGGGGTAAAACTCACAGTAGGAAATAATCTCAATAGCATAAACCACAGTATGCAAATAACCTCATACATAAACCACAGTTAGACGCATAACACAGGGTGCGTAAATCATAGTACATGAATCACATTTCCTAGCACCACATAAATCACATTAGGGCCTGGCGCCCTATGAACCTCACAGTCCCCCTGGCCAACTGGCCTTCTCAAAGGGGCTCAAATGCCCTATGTCCAACAAAGTCAGGGCTTGTGGCTGCCACTGCAGCAACCTCACAAGGTGCGCCATGGCGCAGACCTAAACGGTGCAGCTGACGCTAATTGGCGTGCAGCTGTGAACATCAAATGGGCCCTGGCATGACTGTGCCCTCGGGGCCCCACTGGGGCTCTCTAATTAACTCTGCCCCCATCGTTGCAGCTGCCTGCGCTCTCGCAGGACAGCTGGGATCATCGCCAAAGGGGCCCGGAACCACGGTGCCCTCTGGGCCCCCACGGAGCTTTTAAATGAGCTTGCCCCTATGTTGGAGCGCCCCCCTAGCAAGCGGGGCAGCTGGAGCACCTCGCCAAAACTGGGGGCACGGGCACTACTGGCCCTCGTTGGAGCGGCCCGCTGCCAGACGGGGCCGCTCAGAATCCACCAGAACCGGTGCTGTGCCTCGACGGCACCACCACCATGGAGAAGCTCCCCCACTCACCGGCTCTCGGCGGCGTGCACCAGGAGAGCCCCCCCTCCTTGGGGGCTCTCTCCTCACTTGTGGCCTTGCTCTCCTCTGCCGGGCAGCAACACGCGGGGGCTCCCTCTTCACCACGGGAGCCCCGCTCGGGATCCTGCACTGGCGCTGCCTGCTCCGGCCTTGCTCCTCACTTCACCCGGGCCCCCTCCTGGGACCCGGGACTTCTCTGGCATACGCGGGGCTTCCCTTAGCTCATGGGAGCCCCGCACGACCGCAGGCTACTTCTCTGGATGCGGGGCCGGGCTTCCCTCGCAAATGCGGAATTCCCGCCCCACATCAGGCGCCACGTTGCCTGACTTCCTGCTCGGGCCAGCGGCGGTGATTTCTCTCTTGGCAGCAAATGAGGGGCAGGCTCCCTCTTAATTTAAAACATAAAGCAGGGTGGGCACCCGCTCAACGTGGCAAAAATGCGGGGTAGGCCCCTGCGAAAAATGCAGCATAAGCGGGGTGGGCACCCGCAATTCAGGCATCACGGGGGAATCCCTCACACCGGGATTCCCTCTCCAAGGGCTGCAGCGTCGCGCTGCGAAGCCCACGCTCTCTCCCTTCGGGGAATAATTAAAATATAGCGCTCACGAGACGCTAGCTGCACAAGTCCTGAAGGATAAAGAAAAACGAAGCAAAAGGTCCCTGGGGCATAGCTGGGCCCAGGGAGGCAGCCCTCATGGCAGTTCCTCCTGGGCCCCAGCAGGATCAGGAACAGCACCAAAATACAGAACTGAACTGAACATCATCATGGGGTCACAACCCCTATATTTATATCACATAATCCTTTTGTCTTAGTGCAGGGCTTGGGGAACCAGATGCAACTGGTTCAGGGGGGATTTGGAGCACTTTGTTTTGCAAGCTCCTCTTCCCCTTTGTCAGGTGGGGGCTAGGTGATCAGACACACCACAGGGGGCGGAGCCAGCATTCACTAGGGCAGGCACCATCCTATTCAGAGTCAGGGGATTACTCCTCCCACTACTCCCAGCCCAGGTGTCCTATTCAGCCCAGCGCTGACTCACCCTGCCCCTCCTGGAGCCACACACACCTCTCAGCCCCTGTCACTCACAAGCCAGACATGCAATTCACATCAGGCAGGCAGACACATAGCACACAGAAATGCCAACTTTTAACAGTGGCATTTCTCCACCAGTCATCATAAATCTGCGCACACCATTGCGTAGCATTTATCTCACGATTTCATACATACCAAACCCGACCCTGCTGCTCCTCTCATACCAGGAATTACCACTGACACACTTAGCCCCAATGCATTCCTATGGGAGGGCAGGCCAACTTCACCAAATGTACACAGAGAGTGCACGCACTTTACACTGGATCACAGTGCTAAAGTCCCCAGAGGCCTAAAACCACCAACACCATGTCAGAAGTTAAGGCAAAAAGTTTAGGGGTGAACCTGCCAGAAAGGGCCAAGTCAAACAGCATCCTTTTACATTGTTTCTTTTTCTCTCTTCTTAAAGCCTCCTGTTCCACCTTTCCATTCTATTGTGGGTCGTGCAGAGAGTCAGAGGGAAGCACCGTTTGTTCGCAGTTTTACTTTACCCTGTTTTCCCCCACCTTCTCCCGGCGCCTTTGTTAGCTGTCACCCTTATACTTATGCATGGGTGGCAGCAGCTGCGGCATGGGTAGCGGATTGGGATACTCTTCGCTCCTGCAGTGTTGGGCTAATATCAGAGTGGTGTCAGAATAGAAAACCAAGCCCACGAAATTGAACACTGCCTGAGCGAAGATGGATCAGGAAGGCGTAAAATCAATGTCAGTAGACAATGGGGGTAGGGGGATGGTTCCCTCTATGCAGGAATTGATGGCTGCTCTTACTGCCCTTCAGACCAAAGTTCAGGAATTGAGGCAGGAGAATCATGGGTTACATCAGGAATTGAACACCTTTAGTGCCAGGGAACATCCCTGGGGGAAGGGGTCGGGACCTTCTTTCAAAGTACCGGGACCAATAGTACAGCCCGCTACCTTTCAGTTTGACCGGACAGCTAGTCAGGGGGCTAGTGGTGTTACACCTGCAGCCATCACTGTTACCATACCGGTTCCGGTTCCTTTGGCTGTTCCAGAAAGGTTTTCTGGGGATTGTAATAAATTTGGGGATTTTATGAACCATTGTCATTTGCATTTTATGTGTCGTCCCACTGCATTCCCAGACGACTCAGCTAAAGTTGCGTTTGTAATTTCTTATTTAGCTGGTACTGCAGCTATGTGGGCTGTTCCTCTGGTGGAAGGGGATGACCCAGTTTTGTATAATTTCCCAGCTTTTAAAGAGCAAATGCGTTGTCTATTTGCGAAGCATGCCTTTTTGGAGGTTAGTGATGCGGAATTGCTCAAACTAAGACAAGGGAAACAGGATCTCTCAACATACATTTCTTCCTTTAACCGTCTTGTTTCAGAAACGCACTGGCCCCTTGCGAAAAGAACTTCATTATTTTATCAGGGGTTGTGTGAAGAGTTAAAGGATGTAGTATCCCAGGTTGTTAATCCCCCAGACCATTGTACCGAATTTATTGATTTGGTGGTTAAGCTGAACCATCGGTTGTCTGAAAGAAAAGGTGAGAGTCAAAGGAAAACGTTGAGTCTAAACAATTGCCTGAACCTATGCAGATTGGTGGGATAAGGGGTCCTTTGACAAACGAAGAGAAGGGAAGACGGCGATCTCAAAATCTGTGCCTGTATTGTGGGAAGAGCGGGCATTGCGCCCGTGAATGTCCTGTGAAACCGTCTTGTTTTCCTACAAATAAAGCAGTGGCTTTTGTAAGAAAATAAGTTGGTGGGTTATCTTCTGAAGAAGTAGTTTGTAACAACCCGTATGTTGTCCCAGGGGCAGTTTAAAGGGTCCCGCGCCACTTTACTATTACTGTGTGTTTGGTGTTGACTAACAGCAGCAGGTCTACTATGTCAGTGTTACTCGATTCCGGTGCTACTGGGAATTTTATGAACATTCGGTTAGCTGATAAATTGAGTGTTCCATGTGTGTATAAGGAACATCCTGAACCAGTAAGAGCAATTGATGGGACAGAACTATCCTCTGGGTCGATAATTCGGCAAACAGAAACTCTCTTGTTACTGTGTGACAATGGGCACTCAGAAACTGTTAGTTTTGATCTTATAGATGCTCCTTCTTTTGGGGTCATACTTGGAGTGCCTTGGCTGCAGATACACAACCCTAAGATCGATTGGGTGAGGCGGACTGTCACGTTAGACTCTGAACATTGTTTACAACATTGTTATCAGGTGGCGACAGATTGGGTTGTGCCTTTAACCTGTGCAGTGGGCACTTGTGGAGATCATAGTGATATCCCTTCTTCTTATGGGGAATTTAGTGATGTTTTTGATGAAGTGCAAACTAGTGTGTTGCCTCCCCACAGGACTTTTGATTGTCACATCGATTTGTTGCCTGGTGCTACATTGCCATGTAGTCGCGTATATGCGTTGTCGGAACCGGAGGAGAGGCACTTGCGGGTGTATCTTGATGAAATGTTGGCATCTGGTTTTATACGGCCTTCTTCCTCGTCTGTGTCATCTTCCATCTTTTTCATCCCCAAAAAGGAAGGAGATCTTCGCGCTTGTGTGGATTATAGAGCACTCAATAAAGTGACAATTAATAACAAATATCCACTCCCTTTGATACCGGTTTTACTGGATCAGTTAAGGCATGCACCGTTTTTATGAAACTCGATTTAAGGGGTGCTTACCACCTCATTCGTATCCGCGAGGGAGACGAATGGAAAACCGCGTTTCGTACAAAATTTGGTTTATTTGAGTATTGCGTTATGCCTTTTGGTTTATGTAATGCCCCTGCTGCTTTTCAGTTTTTTATTAATGAAGTGTTGCGGGAGTATCTGGATGTGAGTGTGATTGTCTATATTGATGATATTTTGATTTTCTCCAAAACAACCGAGTAGCATGAACACCATGTATCACAGGTGTTACAGACACTACAAGAACATCATTGATTTGTGAAATTGGAAAAATTTAAGTTTAGTGCTTCCTGTGTGGAGTTTCTAGGTTTTCTTATTTCCTGTGATGGCATTAAGATGGACCCTCGAAAAATTGAGGCTATTGTTGCTTGGCCCTCTCCTACTTGTGTGAAGGACGTCCAGGTTCTCCTAGGGTTTGCTAATTTCTATAGGCGTTTTATCTCCCATTTTTCGGATATTATAACGCCCATGACAGCCCTATTAAGGAAGGGAGTACCTTTTCTTTGGTCTTCTGCAGCCCAATCTGCATTAGAGCAGTTGATAGCTAAGTTTACCACAGCTCCTGTTCTCATGCATCCGGATCCGGCCCTGCCTTATTATGTGGAGGCTGATGCTTCCCAATATGCTGTGGGAGGGGTATTGACCCAAAGGGATGCTGATACGGGTCTTATGCACCCTGTTGCATTCTATTCTAAAAAATTGTTGCCAGCTGAGCAAAATTATACAGTGGCCGAAAGGGAGTTGCTGGCTATTAAGTTGTCGTTTGAGGAGTGGCATCATCATTTATGGGGTGCTAGACATCCTATTACGATCTACACGGATCATAAAAATCTGGAGTTTTTTCGCTCTGCAAGGGCTTTAACCCTGAGACAGATGAGATGGGTGTTGTTTTTTAATGAATACAATTTTACCATCACATATAGACCTGCTGCACAACAAGTTAAATCAGATGCGCTGTCTCGTATTCATGTGGGTCCCTTTGATGAGGTGTCGGTTTCGGACGTTAGGCCTCTGATCCCAGCGGATAAGATAGTGGGGTGTGTCTCTATGGATGACTTTCTGGCATTAGTGAAGAAAGAGGTGGGAAACCTGGATTTGACACCATGGTTGACCAATCCATTGTTTAAATTGCAGGATGTGTTGTTATACCATGATGGACGACTATTTATACCACCTGAGTTGAGGAAGCAAGTGCTGACTTGGTGTCATTCCTCTTTTCTAGTCGGACATCCAGGAATGAATAAGACCAAGGAGTTTTGTTTACGGTGGTTTTGGTGGGATACGGTAGGACATGATGTTCAGGTGTTTGTGGCATCCTGTCCTGTTTGTGCTGTTAGTAAGTCTTCACACACACACCCTTCTGGGTTATTGCACCCCATTACCCATGCCTCCTACCCCCTGGCATACTATCAGTATGGATTTCGTTATGGATCTTCCTTTGTGGACGCAGGGTATACAACCATATTGGTGGTGGTAGATTTGTTTACTAAGACAGCGCATTTCATCCCGTTACCTAAGGTGCCGACTGCAAGAGACTTGGCTGTTGTCTTCATAGCACAGGTATTGAGGTTGCATGGCTTGCCTGCTGCCATTGTGTCATACAGGGGGTCTCAGTTCATATCTCACTTTTGGACTGAGTTGTGCTCATCGCTGAAGATGGAGTTGCGGTTGTCCACCGCCTACCATCCACAGACGGATGGGCAAACGGAACGAACAAATCAGATAATGGAACAGTACATACGATGTTTACTGTCCTCTTTGACAGGGAGTTGGGTAACAGCACTCCCCGTGGCTGAGTTTGCATATTATAACAGCATGCATTCAGCATTGGGTATGACTCCTTTTTTTTGTTCGATGGGTTTTCCTCCTAAGGCCATACCTATTCAACCCTCTGGGAGGGTTCCTGCAGTAGAAACTTTGAGTTGTCCTTTGGTGGACATTTGGGAGAAGGCACAGGAACATCTATTGGCTGCCAAGCTTAGTATGAAGAAGCAGGCAGATAGGCATAGGTGTCCTGCCCCGTTGTATGCAGTGGGTGATATGGTATGGTTGGCTACGAAGAATTTGAGGTTGGAAGGTCCTAGGAAATTGCAGCCTAGGTATGTGGGACCCTTTAGTATCCTAAAAGTGGTGAACCCTGTAGCTGTGAAGCTAGCTTTACCTGATGAATATCGTATTCATCCAGTATTTCACACGTCCTTGTTGAAACCTTACACTAGGACTACCCAAGCGTTGCCTCCACCTCCCCCCGTTGTGATTGATGATCACGAGGAATTTGAAGTCAACGCTATTTTGGATTCCAGGAGGAGACGAGGGAGATTATTTTATCTAGTGGATTGGAGAGGTTATACTCCTGATGATCGTACATGGGAGCCAACTAGTAATGTACATGCTCCTCGGTTGGTGCAGCTTTTCCATGTACGTCATCCTGGTAAACCGTATCCGGTGGGGAGGCGTTTGGGAGGAGGTACTGTTGGGCTTTAGGAAGGTTCTAGCAGTTCAGGGCCATTTTAAAAACCTCCACTTTCTATTTCTAAATGGCCACATACCTGATCGGGTGCACTTGCGGGTGAATCCAGCTAGTCGTCGGCGGGTATATAAGATCCTGCCTGCTTGACATCTGTGCTTGGTTTCTCCGGCTGTTGGTCTTCGCCGGCTGTTGCTCCTGGATACGCTCTTGGAATCTTTGGATCCTTGCCCTGCAGCGGATGCGTGCCTCGGAATTCGGACAAGAGTCTTTGGGACCCGTGTTGGACATTGTGTATATCCTCCCTTCCCTTCCTGTTTTCGGGTTATTGTTTTTTACCCTTATCGGGCTTGATTAGTGTTAGAGGAAGTACAGGTGAAGCAACGCGGCTGCGTTCCCGTCTTCCCTTCACTATTTCCTGTATTTTGTTAACCGGTCTATGTCGTTATGGAAAAATCGGGCATATTCACGGAGAAGTTCTAAGCCAGCAGTTATCGGTCGTTCTTTTTCCTTGATCTTTGTTTTGTGTTTTTTTTGGCTCACCTTGTCTTTTTCCCCCTATGTTTTTGGTTTTGAGTAGGTGTCATTTTTGGGGTTCAGGGATATGGGACAATATTGGAGGCCTAATGCCTTTCTTCATGGAGAAATCCTTCACTGCTTCCTGATTTGACCGAGTAAGAAAAGCTATATCATGAAGATATAATCTCTCTCAAGACTCCACGACCAACTGGAAGGGGTAAGAGAACGTTAAAACTGCATTAATGTGCACCTGATCATGTATTTCTGCTATCGTGTATAGCATCCTTTTACATTGTTTCTTTTTCTCTCTTCTTAAGGCCTCCTGTTCCACCTTTCCATTCCATTGTGGGTCGTGCAGAGAGACAGAGGGTAGCACCGTTTGATCGCTGTTTTACTTTACCCTGTTTTCCCTCACCTTCTCCCGGCGCCTTTGTTAGCTGTCACCCTTATACTTATGCATGGGTGGCAGCAGCTGCGGCGTGGGTAGCGGATTGGGATACTCTTCGCTCCTGCAGTGTTGGGCTAATATCAGAGTGGTGCCAGAATAATCAAAGACTTCACTCACATTTGATGACCGCTGCTGGACTCGGCCGTCCATGAGTGTGTCCTATCCTGCGTGAATTGCCAAAGACCAGTCAAGGGCCTTTTAAGCAGGGTGTTCGCAGCTGTTTTACTACACCCACATGCATCTTTGCTGTGCGCTGACAAGGGTTGCCGTGTTTGCCTTCCTGACCGAGATTGCTGTGCCGGCTTGAAATTGCTACAGTCCCGCCACCCGAAGGCAGCCCAGCGCGACTCACCATCTCGCCTGTAACCCCAAAAGGAGAGGTCAACCACCACCTGAACCAGCCTGAGGGAGACCTCTGTGCCTGCCCTTTCCACCCGAACTGCCGCAGCTGTCTCGAACACTGCTGCAGCACGCCCTGTTAACACATCGCAGCTTCCCACAAGAAGGTACTGTGCACATCGAGACTTCCGGGGTCTCCATAGTTGACCAGTACGTCCTCACAGGCGGCCAGTGGTGACTGGCACGGATCAGGGGTGGGGGGGCGGAGGGACAGGGGGGTAGTAAATAAATTAATTAACTTACCTTCTTGCTACCACTGCCGCGTCTCTTCTCATTGTCCCTCCTTGTCGTCGCTCTGCTCCGGCCGGAAGCTGGAAGCATCCAGGCCCCCCTGAGCCAATCACAATGCTGCAGTGCAGCGTTGTGATTGATCTGAGCACCGTGGTTCGGCGCTCAGCCAGGGACTCGTTGCCTGGGCATGTGCTCTACCCAGGTTGTAATGCAGCCTGCATGGAGAACATGCAAAGTACGCATGACGGTTTGGCCGACATGAGATGGCCGGCCAAACTATCATGAGCTCTGATAACAGTGCATACCACTCGTGGATGCCCATTCTCCCCCTGGCCTCGCCCCCAAGACTCCGGGACACAAAATAAAATGATAATAAACCACGGTTTATTCTCATTTAATTTGTATTTTCTTTAAGCTGCTGGAAGGGAGGGGTGACACTTCTCCGCAATAGCGGAGGAGCCGCCGCTGCAGGCAGGTGAATTTGCTTGTATTTCACCAGTCTCGGGACCTGTGATAGCCTTACTTTTGAATGATTATGGAAGTACTGTGGCGCTGAGAGAGCCTACTTTCAGATCCACTGCTTGGATCGTTGCTATGGTGTATCGTAAATGATATACTAAATGCGACCATGTTTTTTACCCGGTATTTTGCATCACTAAAGTTAATATTGATCTCGATGTATGCAATAATACACATGTGCATATAAATGAAATTGAGTCACTGTTGTCAATCAGCCGATATGATCTCTCCATCAAGCCTGAGTCAGAACTACGTGGTCAGGCAGGTTCTGTGAACTAGGCCTGAGGCAACTGATTGAGAGATCACAGGTGGGGAGGCACATAACCATCAGAACAAATGCACGAACAGGTAAAACCCAGATTAATCCCACAGAGAGGCAGTGACACCACAATGGTCAGGAGAAATTGGCCCCATTAAAGCGCACATGGACGGAGGGGCGCGCGTTCCCAAAACACTATAAAGTTAGATGCCTCAAGAAGTTAGTAACACTCAGCCAACCAGGACACAGAACACACAGTGATCACATGCTCCCCATGCCTGATATCTGGACACGTTACCCACTGAGCCTCATTGTGTCAACGCACGGTCAAGGCCCACCTGCATTTGTTATCAGGTGGGAGTAATTTATGACTTCATGACTAGGACCGCATTCCTCTTCCTAAAAAGGATCTATGAATTGTTTTATGATACTCCAACAAATGTATATAATGGCACTCAAATCTATTGTACTTTGAGACAGTCCTCAGACCCGCTTCTGTAACTGTGCTCCCGGCCTAAGTGTTTAATTAAATCAACTGTTCTTGTTTTGCCAAATGCCTCTTGCCTTTGTGTTTTCAAGGTAAATTCACGTTCAAGCAACAATACTTGAAACATTCATATCTCAAGAACCTTTGAGTAGATTTTTGTCATTTTGGTCTTGTGTTAAAGAATAAAAGAGATACTGTTTTTCTCAACTGGTGTGGAGCTTTTTGTGGTGTTTTCACTGTGTTTCTGTAATTAAGGTGTTACACATATACTTTGCCTCTTTAGTGTAGCCTAACTGCTCTGTGCCATACAACCAGAGGGTGAGCACAGGTACACTTTAAGTGCACTGCACTTACCCTGACTGGATTGTGGTTCGTGGTGGACTGGGTGCATGCATTCGCCAACCAGAAACCAAATTTCTAATACACCACAATTGATAAAATGGTGGGTGATTAGCTCAATGTTACATTTTGAAGGAAACTTACTGTTAGAGATAGGCTCATACATACTAAAGTCTTAACAAAAGGGAAGAGTGAAAATTTGACCATCATGGGCTTTTTCACATGCAAAAGATCTTATAAACATAGTGTTAATGTGAAAAAATATATATCTCCTCATTCCAAAGTACCTACTGTTATTTATTTTTGTATTCCTTTTATTGCAAAAGTAAACATTGCATTACGATGAAATTCATGTTCACAAAATTATTAATCCAAGTACCATCCGACAGTGGGTGATAAAGTCAATTGTTTGAATTTTACAAAATATATTCTTTCCATCTCCATCCCAGCATTCCCGTCTCACTTGTCAGGCCTCTCCAGACAACTGTCTTTGCCCACTCTGGTCCACTGGCATGCATATAATTCCCCTATACTCGTTCCACTTCCCCCAGATCTTGGTCCATTTGTGTGGGCAGACTCTACTCTCCTAAACTGCCCTCTCTGCAAGCATGCACCAGTCCATATCTGCCCTCCACTCGCTCAGCGTCGGAGCCAATACAGCTCTCCACAGCTTAGCTATATTGCACTTTGCGACCATGAACCTCAATGTCACCCAGAGGCATACTTTACTGGTTAGATGTGATTCTTCCCATATGGTCAGACGCCACCACTTTGGTGATTTAGTTGCCTCTATACTACACACCTCTCTCATACAGGTCAGCACCACCTCCCAGTAATTTTGAAGTACCGGGCATCCCAATATCATGTGGAAGAAGGTGCCCTGTTGTTCGCACCTCCCAGGGTATAACGGAGAGTCGAATCTCCCCATCTTTACCAGTGTAGTACAGGCAAAGTAGGCTCTGTGCAAGATCGTCAGCTGTACCAGCCTAAAGCGTGAGCGTATGTCCACCTCTTTAAGGAAGGCTATAGCCTCCTGGCATTCTTCATCCTCTAGACGTTCCACATCCCCCTCCCAGTGGACCCGAAGACCTGATTAAAGTTCCGGGGAGTTATTCATAATTTTGCGATATACTAGGGAGATCGCTTCCTTATCTAGATAATCATCTAGTAACCTATCTTCCAATGGGGAGGACTCAGGAAGTTCCATTCCTTTCAGGAGCACTGCCCTCAGTGCATTGACCTGGAGGTAGGGAAAGGCCTCCGACTGTGTCAGCTAATAGTCCATTTGCAGGGTCACGAATGACCGTATGTCACCTCCCACCCACAGATCACCAACCCTCGAAAGGCAGATTAAATCCCACTTGTCAAAACCCCTTTGTCGTGCCAGTAAACTCAACTTCGCGGAGTCCCACAACAGGGCCATCTGTGGAATTTTATCTCGCCAGCCCAAAGCTGCTAGCGCCAGCTGCCAGACCTGCAACATGGTCGAAATCGGTCCGTGGAATGAGCTAGCCTTTCTTCCCTAATAGATCACTCTGAGGTAGCCTCCTGGTTGCATGTTGCGGCTGTCCATTCTATATGCCAGGTCGTCATGAGGTCTATGGACCCAGGGATTGATCACAGTGAGCTGAGCCTCCCAGTAGTATCTCCGGATGGCAAGGAGCACTATACCTCCATCGTACCAGCTCCTGGTCAGCCTCGGGAGTGAATGCACATCCGCTATATTTTGCCCCTCTCAGACTCTGGAGCCATCTCTTCCTTTAACCTCAAACACCCATCTCGATGCTGCTGTCCGTTTATCTAACCAAGTGAGGAGCTTGCCTGCTCTATCCCCTACCTCATATAGGTTATGGTGTGTCGCACGGTATCAGGCCCTCGCTGCCTCTTCGGCCACTTCTTTAAACTTACACTGCTTGAGTGCCAGGCGGTGTCTTACCGACTCGTAATCCTCCCAGACCAAGAGAGTCTCCAGGTCCTGGAGTTCTCGTTCTATTGCATCTAACTGCAACCTTTTCTCCTTTTTATGTCCTGCCCCTAAAGAAATGCCCTGTCCTCTAATTACTGTCTTAAATGCCTCCCAGAGTTTACACTAGCTGAGTCCACTGTACTCTTCATTTTCTAGGATATAGTGGTCTGTCGACTCTTAGAGCTTTGTTCTGATATGGGGCACTTTAAGATACCAGGGGCTAATCCCCCCCCATGCGCACCTGGCCCGGCAGGCCATGCTCATAATACACACACACCGGGGAGTGATCCAAGATACCACGGAAGAGATGTTGAGCGTCACGAAAGCAGGGAAGCTGATGGGCCAAAGTGAAAATTTAGTCGATACGTAATAGACTGCCGTATGCCCTGAATGGGAGGTGTACTGACGTGTCGTGGGGTTGAGCGCCCTTCAAGTGTCTCATAAACCCACTGCCGATAGGAAGTCTCCCAGTGTAGTACCCAATTGTTCCTGCTGGCATGAGGGCCATTGGTCAATCATGGGAGAAAGGTCCACGTTGCATTCTCCCCCTACTATCATCCTACTTTCAGGGAGGCAAAGGAACAGCGCCCCCACCTCCAGAAGCACTTGAGACTGCAGTCTCCGAGGAATATAAAGCGAAATTAGGCTAAAGAGATGACCTTCCCAATGACCCGTGACTGCCCCAAAGTGTCCCTGCGTGTTGTGTGTGACCTTCTTGATCATAAAGGGGAAAGAGGAGCGCATGAGAATGCCCACTCCCCTAGAGTCTCTAGTGTATCCTCCATGTGTGTTAGACCTGGCATCATTGGCGCGGGTTTCCCTTCCTCTTTTCGCTTCTGACCTTTTATGTTGGCTGGATTTAGATGCTCTGGGCGCTGTGCCACTGCCAATCAGTGACACAGCGCAAATGCTCCCTGTGTAAAGATAACTGTATGAATTGGGATAATCATAATTGGCTCATTTGGTTTACCTGTCAGTCCCTAGTATCAGTGCACTGTGTGCCCAGGGCTGGTATACCAAATACTGCTGGTGGGCCGGCAGCGCTGATTTGCGCTACCCACCGAAGCAGCTTTTAAAGTATGTCTGTGTAGCATGTTCTAATAGCGAGTTACCCTCCATTTCACTGTTTACTATTGCGAGGCCACCCGTTCTCATAGGCCAGAATGTGCAGGCGGAGTATTACATGCCTTAAGCCTACCTGCCCCCAGGAACCTGATAGGAACGTCGAATTTGATATGTTTAAGCTCAGAACATTGAGATGCATCTTTTAGTAAGGATTATTAGCGTAGCCCGTGTTCGAAAATGCCTCTACTAGAAACTAGGTATTTTCTGGCCTGAAGCTTTCCTGTAGGCTTTTGCTAGCGTGTGTATTGGCCGTCTGGTTTTGGAGCAGCAGGGCCAGCTGGGTCAGACCTGGCTGGAGAAAGAGATCGGCATTTAGAGTATGGGGAGGGGTGACTCTTTGATCCGAGCAGGGCCGTGCCTGGCAAGGTGAATGATGGCTCCATCTCCCACTGGGCGTCTGATAGCAGACCCCCAGATTCTTAAAGGGCAGGATGTCGCCTCGTAAACCAAGTGCTCCCCGACCCCACCGAACTGGTTCTGGCTGGATGCAGTGATTTGTGACAGCAGAGAACAAAGACTTTTTAGGTATAAAACGCTGCGCTGAAACCTTTTTCAAGTGTGTTCGTTCTGGATGTCAAGACGAAACTCTGTCCGAGCGGACAGAGGAAAGGACTTTGAAACTTTCACCAAGCTTGCTGAAGAAACTACCCAAGGGCCTGAATTGAGAGCGCTTCCTGCTGAAGTCTCAGGGACATTAGACTTCACCCCGTCAGCCGCCCGAATTCCCTTGCTAGGAATTCTACTTGCAGGTGAGGCCTCCGTCGAGTAATCCGGAACCTCTAGTCCTACTGTGAGGAACACGGACTGGTAACCCTTGTGAACTCTGCGTGTGGGCCGCCGCAGCTAAGAGAGAGCTGCCGCCGCTGAGTGCCCGCCTTAATTTGAATCTTCAGAAACTTCGCTGAAACTGTGTGGGCCGCCGCAGCTAAGAGAGAGCTGCCGCCGCTGAGTGCCCGCCTTAATTTGAATCTTCAGAGCCTTCGCTGAAACTGTGTGTGCCGCCGCAGCTAAGAGAGAGCTGCCGCTGCTGAGTGCCCGTCTTAATTTGAATCTTCAGAACCTTCGCTAAAACTGTGTGGGCCGCCGCAGCTAAGAGAGAGCTGCCGCCGCTGAGTGCCCGCCTTATTTTGAATCCTCAGACTTTCACTGAAACTGTGTGGGCCGCCGCAGCTAAGAGAGAGCTGCCGCCGCTTAGTGCCCACCTTATTTTGAATCCTCAGAACCTTCGCTGAAACTGTGTGGGCCGCCGCAGCTAAGAGAGAGCTGCCACCGCTGAGTGCCCACCTTATTTTGAATCCTCAGAACCTTCGCTGAAACCCTGTGGCCCGCCGCAGCTAAGAGAGCTGCCGCCGCTGGATGCCCGCACTTGTGTTAGTTGTGCAACATCGTGGATTGTCCTTTGAGCCGCCGCAGCTAAGAGAGAGCTGCCGCCGCTGAGTGCTCGCACCCTTGCTAACTTTGCATCACCGAGATTTGTCCTGTGAGCCGCCGCAGCCAAGAGAGGGCTGCCGCCGCTGAGTGCTCGCACCGTTGCTAACTTTGCCTCACCGTGATTTGTCCTGTGAGCCGCCGCAGCTAAGAGAGAGCTGCCGCCGCTGAGTGCTCGCACCCTTGCTAACTTTGCATCACCGTGATTTGTCCTGTGAGCCGCCGCAGCTAAGAGAGAGCTGCTGCCGCAGAGTGCTCCCACCCTTGCTAATTTTGCATCATTGGGATTTGTCCTGTGGGCCGCCGCTAAGAGAGAGCTGCTGCCGCTGAGTGCCCACGTCTTTGTCAACCTTGCACCATCGTGAATCGTCCCGTGGGCCGCAGCAGCTAGGAGAGCGCTGCTGCCGCCGCGAGCCCACCACGGAGCTGCACGATGAGAGTCATCGCCACCACCAGCCCGGGCCGCCGCAGCCGCGTGCTGCTGCCGCTGAGGGCCCGCCTGTCCCGGAGTGCCCGAATCATTGCGAGTGCACTTTGCGGACCACTGCCATCAAGAACTGTGGTCGCTGGGAGTCCGTCTGTCACCGTCTCCGCTTCTTCGAGAAGCTACGTGCTGTGTCCCCGTCCAACGGCAGGTATCTGGTGCGCAACGGGTCGCGTAGACCCAGGCCTTGAACTCAGTCAGTGCCACGTTCTGGTGAATACGTATTGCCCTTTTTACGTCCCTACTGATTTACATGAATGGTGACTGGTTAAAACGCTTTTGAGAGTCTCGTACTAAACCTTAGATAAAGATACTATTTTTTTCTATACCTACTTGAGTTGTGTCCTTTTGTGGTGTCGTTACTGCCTTATTGTGCATGGTCATAAATGCTTCACACACTGCCTCTGAGATAGGCCTAACTGCTCGTGCTACGTTACCACAGGGTTGAGCAGGGGTTATCAAAGGGGGTAGCCCACTTGCCCTGACTTAGGAAGAAGGGTCCCTATTTAGACAGTGGCGCCAGCCATTGCCAACTAGAGACCCCCATTTCTAACAATGTGCCATTATTTTGTACCCCCACCTGTGCAGGGGGCCATATTTCATACCCTTGAGGTGTGTCTCCTGCAACAAGACCAATTTGTGTTTTCAAATATTGCAGGACTACCCCTCTTTTTATTTTGTCACCCAAGCTATTCACATTCCAGGAGAGTATCTTAAACTTACTGTTTGACCCTAAAGATGTCATCCTCACTGGTTGTTGGAGTTTGCCTTAAAGGAAAGGGACCGTGCACCTCACCCCAGAGAAGCAGGTGGAGCAGAACCACCCCCAATGTCATCACTGTCCCAGGGGCTCTGGGGCTGCCTGAGACGGGCTGCTTGTGAAACCCCATGTCGGACAATACATCTATTTGGTTGTGTCATCGTAGCTAGTAATAACAAACATAAACAACTCATACAAACTCCCGTTACATTCCCCCCCTCCCTACCTACCTGAATGACAGACTTCAAACTGCCCGCCCCCAACTATGTAGAGCGCCTTTGACCCCTTTCTCGTGTCTTAAAATGTGGGAAGTGTATACTTAAACCACCCCCCTACCGCCGCCCCCTTGAATCATTTAGTTGGATTTGTTGCCACATCTATGTCCTTGCACAGGCCTGCAGCAGTCTTTCCGGGGTGCCCCCCCCACCCCCCCCGGGTACAGACTCTTGAGGCCATCTACGGGCCATCTACGCCCAATCACTCAGGGGACCTTTCTGGAAACCGCTGGTTGCACCATGTGACTATTGCCTCCGGACAATTGGCCATGTCAGCCTAGTTAACATATTTGACCAGAGTGCTGCTGTTGACTGATCTTGTCCACCCTTTTGTTCTACCAAAGTGTCTATACGTGGCCCCTTGGTCTGAAGACCTGCCCCATCTTTATTTCTCTTCCTCCTGGATTTTTTGTCTCTGACTGTGCACCATCCGTCTAGCCAACTCCATACTTCTTCAGGCTTGTCGAAGAACCAGGTTTTGTCCGCAGCCACCACTCGTAGTCTGGCTGGAAATAGCAGTGCATATTTCAGTTCTATATCTGTCAGGACCTTTTTAACCTTCAGGAAAGAACGTCTCATCTTCTGAACATGTAGAGTGAAGTTTGGAAAGAAAGTGATGGTGCTATTCTCCCTTTTGCCCAGAGGGGCACTAAGCGCCTGTCAAGTTTCCACTCACCTGAAAACCAGGTTGTTCGATTTGAGAGATGCGACGACCGGTCCCTACACCCCCAAAAGCCTGGGCCTGCCTAGATGCACTTAAAAACACCAAGGCAGAAACAGACCTCCAGGGGAAGGGGGAAAAAGGGATAAAATAAAAAAAAAAGAAACAAAACACTGCTATTTTCTTGCAGGGAACGTCTGTGATACTGCGAACAATCTCTATGTGCGGTTCTGGTCAATAAAGCATTCTTGAGTTTGAATATCTAAAATACAATAAACAAAACAGCGTTGTAATGTTCACCCTTTCTTAGATTAGTATACACTTGTCATAAATTACATTGTAGAACATTGTACCTTTCCCTTTACGAAGTAGCCTTTACTCTAAAGAAGTTACTTCACTCTCTATCTTCCAGGTATGCTAAACACGCAGACCTAAATCTCAAATGTCTGCAGCGAAATAAACAACATGAATTACTATTCAAATTATTAAACACTTGACATTATAGGCAATCAGAAATATTCAGAAATTGTTCTTACTGGAGAAAATACTTCTTTCCTCCTTGTAACCTCTTTTGTTATAAAATGGGATGCATGCAGGAATGATATATAAAGTCACTGGGTAAGTTTAGTAATCACTTGAGTCAATGGAGAAACTGGTATGCAAAGTCACTGAATAAATATGCCAAACACTTGAGTAAATGCGGAGACTGGTATGCGAAGTCACTGGATAAGTTTAGGCATTCACTTAATCCAACATTCAATTTTTTGTCTTAATTTTTCAAGCGTTTAATGTCTATGCGCATATTTTCATTAATTAAACAAAGCAGGTACCTTAAATAATCATGTGACCTCTCTGCGCGAAGCGCGCACTGTAGAAATGCCTTACTTGTTTATTCTTTCTATTTTTTTAGAGTGGAGGAAGTCCCGGAGTAAGCTGGAGCCTCGCCCGTTGCCTTGGAGACCGAGGAATGAGGAAATGCTGAAGCCTTGTTAAGAAGCTGACGAAGAGAGCCTGCTGCCCTTCGATTTCAGGATCAGGTGAGTGGGAACAGAATGACGAGAGCAAGCGTGCCTCGTTGTTCTTGTTCCTCATTTATAGCTCTTGCATGGGTGGGGCGCGAGCACGAGCTGCGAACTGTCAAAACGAACTTAGGCTAATGACAGGCGGCAGACACGTGTGCTTAAGGGAAACACGTTGGGAGCCTGTGAAAGCATTCAATAAAAGTGGTTTTTACCATGCATTGAGCATAACTGAAAGTCGAAATAAATAGACAGTAAAATGCATTATTTAACATGTGCTGGCCTAAATGTATACAGTGTGTCTACGAGGCCATAAGTTATACAATAACTCCACCTAGTGGCCAAACTTAATACACAATTCAACACATAATATGTATAATTTAGTTTACAATGTGGGTACTGGCCATGTTCAGGACACATTTCCTAACTGTCGCCCCTCTCAAAGGCCGCCCTACGGGGCGCGGCTTTTGTGGACATCTCAGATGGAATTGCTGCACTAATTTGGGGGCGTGGACAAAGGAGGCTGGTTCCCAGGAGTTTTCATTGTCAGCATAGCCTTTCCAGGCTATTAAATAATGGAGTCTGCCTTGAATTCTCTTTGAGTCCAGGACACGTCTTACTTCATATTCCAGGTGACCATCAATGGGAATAGGTGGAGGTGGGGGTTCTTTTCTTGTTTCTGGATTGTATATTTTTAAGAGGGAAACATGAAAGGTGGGATGCAGAGGGTAGTCAGGGGGTAGGTCTAATTGAACTGTGACAGGATTTATAATTTGAGTTATTGGGAATGGACCGATAAAACGTGGTTGTAATTTTCTTGGACCTAGAATATTCAAATTCTTAGTGGACAACCAGACCTTATCTCCTATATTATAACTTGGTGTGGGATCTCTGTGTTTGTCTGCTTGTTTCTTCATAATCTCCTTGTATTGATTTAGATGTGTTTTGGCTTTTTCTTGGATATCCAACAGGAGTTTTAGTCGATCTGTGACCGCGGGAATGTGGGAAGGTTCTATGGAGGTTGGTAATGCCTTAGGATGGTATCCATGTAGGAAATATAAGGGAGTGCAATGGGTAGCAGAGTGGACGCTGTTATTATAAATAAACTCCGCTAATGGTAAAGCCTTGTCCCATTCACTGGTAATATCGGACAGTAGACAACGCAAAGTCTGCAGGAGTGTCTGATTTGCCCTTTCCGTTTGTCCGTCTGTTTCTGGGGGGAAGGCTGTGGAGAGAGCCACTTCCATTTTTAGTTGTTTACAGAGTTCTCTCCAAAAGCATGACGTAAATTGACTCCCACGATCGGACACAATTTTAGAAGGTAGGCCATGTAAACGGACCACATGAGTCAGAAACATATTACTAAATTCCAACGCAGCTGGTATTTTACGCAAAGGAATAAATTGTGCTATCTTTGATAAATAGTCTACCACTACAAGAATGGTTGTATAGCCGTTGCTTAGTGGTAAATTAGTGATAAAATCCAAACTAATGGAATGCCATGGACTTGGAGGTGTAGCTAAAGGTTGCAATAACCCTGCAGGTGCTTTATGTGAAGATTTGTTCCTTGCACAGATGGGACAGGTTGCTACATATATTTGAACATCTCTTGCTAATGAGGACCACCAGAAATGTTTTTTACAATTATCCAAAGTTTTCTGATATCCAGAATGCCCTGCTAAGGCTGAGTCATGGTTCCATGATAGCACTTTTTTCTGTAATTCTGCAGTGGTAATAAAAAGAGGGCATTATGATAAAACAGACCGTCTTGAACGGTATTTTTTGCATCTGCTAACCATGTTTGTATATTTAACTTGAGATGTTCTTCTTTTACTAAGGACAAGAAATCCTTTTGTACAATTGGTGCCACTATTTTATGTGGTGGAATAAAAGGAGGTCTTGGCATGTCATTTTTTAAATCTACTGTATGTCCATATCGTGATAATATATCAGATTGAATTTGTTGTGGACCTGGCCAATAAGTAATCACGAAGTCAAATGCACTAAAAAAATTTAACCAACGCATTTGTCGCGGGGTTAGTGCTTTGACCGAACTGAAGAATTGTAAATTCTTGTGGTCCGTAACAATTGTTACAGGATGTTTTGTCCCCATTAGGTGATGACGCCATTCGGAGAAGACTAGTTTGATTGCTAGTAATTCCCTCTCTGCTACTGTATAATTTTGTTCAGCAGGGAGTAACTTCTTGGAATAGAATGCTACCGGATGCAATTGTCCATCTTTAGGTTCTCTCTGAGAAAGAACCCCTCCCACTGCCACTTGAGAAGCATCTGCTTCCACAAAAAATGGAAGATCAGGGTCAGGGTGTCGTAATAATGGTGCTGAGGTGAATTTAAGCTTTAACTGAGCAAAAGGTTGAGCTGTCTTTTCAGTCCAACTAAACGGTTGCCCCTTTTGTAGTAGTTTGGTAATAGGTACTACAGTTTCTGCGAAATGAGGTATAAAACATCTGTAGAAGTTCGCAAACCCCAACACTTTCTGGACCTCTTTAACTGAAGTTGGTTCTGGCCAGTCTAGTATAGCAGTCACTTTCTTTGGATCCATCATGATTCAAGCTGGTGATAAACAATACCCCAAAAAATCTACTGTGTCAGTATTAAAAATACATTTTTCGAGTTTGGCAAAGAGATGATTCTCTTGCAACTTTTGCAACACAGCCCTCACATGCTGAACGTGTTCTTCCTTGCTTCTTGAATAGATGAGAATGTCATCTATGTAGACAATTACACAGATGTCAAGAAACTCGCTCAAGACCTCGTTAATAAAATATTGAAAGGCCGCAGGGGCATTACACAGGCCAAAGGGCATGACGGTGTATTCGAATAAACCGAACTTGGTTCGAAATGCTGTTTTCCACTCGTCATGTTCCTTGACCCATATAAGGTGGTAAGCCCCGCGGAGGTCCAGCTTGGTGTATATGGTGGAGTGACGTAATTGATCCAGAAGAACTGGGATTAATGGTAAGGGATATTTATTTTTAATAGTGGCTTTATTAAGTCTGCGGTAATCGATGCACGCTCTTAAGCCACCATCCCGTTTTGGAACGAAAAATAGTGGCGAAGAGACAGGCGATGTTGAATGGCGAATAAAGCCCAATTCCAATAATTCGTCCAAATATTGACGTAGATATTGTGTTTCGTCTTCGGTAAGCGCATATACTCTACTATTAGGGAGTGTAGCGCCAGGAATCAAATCTATACGACAATCGTATGATGTGTGTGGAGGCAGCATAGTTGCCTTTACCGGATCAAAAACGTCTTTGAAATCTAGGTATTCTCTAGGTATGTTGTCACAAGACTGTATAGTATTGGCACAATGCAACACTGTCATGGAGTCTGTCTGTGCTTCCTGGTAACAATGTGACCGACAGTATGAGGAATCTAGAGTCACTGTTCTCAAATCCCAGTTGATTTTAGGGATTATGTGCCATTAGCCATGGCACACCTAAAATAAGTCCAAATGTGGGTGTATCTATTAAATCAAAACTAATTACTTTGGTATGACCATTTTGGGTCACCATGGTTATGGGACATGTTTGACTAACTATCAAACCTGATGACAGTGCTGATCAGTCCACTGCACAGACTGGTTCTGGTTGTGCCTTAAGGACTGTGGGAACATGTAACGTTTGTGCCAGCCGGATATCTAGAAAGTTTCCTGTTGCCCCTGAATCTAATAACACTGGTACTGAATGAATTAGTTTTACCTGAATAATAAAGTGTCTCGGAATATGGGCTACAGTGTTTGCTAGGTGTTGGGAGATCTGGGGCACTGTGTTTCTCGTCAAGGCGATCTCCTTTCCTGATGAGCTTTTTAGTTTTCCTGCTCTGTAGCAACAGTAGACACCACAGCATTTGGCTTTTTGGGTACTTTTGGTCTTACAGTACAATCTCGGGCAAAGTGACCAGAGCGACCGCAATACAAACACAGATTTAACTTACGCCTCCTATCCTTTTCTTCTGTGGATAATGGGCCCTTAATTCCCCCTATTTGCATTGGTTCTTGTTCTGGCACTTTATTGTCCGTCTCTTTTTTATCATGTCTTAAAACAATCATCCTAGTATCTGCCCTTGATCTGTCTCCTTTACGCTCCCCAAGACGATGATCTAGTTTGACAACTAAATCTACAAAATCTGAATAGTCTTCGGGTAACTCTACAATGTGTGCAAGAGCATCCTTTAGATCATCACGCAAACCCCTATAAAATAAAGAAATGCGTTTTTCCTCTGGCCACTGGGTTTCTGTCAGCAAGCGGTTAAAGGCAGTTAAATAGCTTAAAAGATCTTTACTGCCCTGTCTTAGATTCAGGAGTTCATTGTCACTTGCTTGAACATAAGTATGCTTGGCAAAATGTTTTGTCATAGTTCTTTTAAAAAGTGGCCAGTTGTGCAAAATAGGGTCATTTCTGTCTATGTAGGGGATGGACCAATTTGCCGCTGTTCCTCCCAAATAGGAGAGCACGAAAGCCACTATAGAAGCATCTGTGGGAAAAGCCTGTGGCTTACAAATGAAATGCAGCTGACACTGACTAATAAACACATTGAATTTAGCACTATCCCCAAAGAACCTTTCTGGCGCAGCTAAGGGTACAACAGTAGGAGCGGCTACCGTAACATGAACTGGAGGTACTGAAGAGTCTGACATCATATATGTATTTGAGGATTGTGCTCTGGTACCAGTGTCTAAAGGAGACGTAAAGGTTTTGGAAAAGGAACTGTCCCATAAAGTGTCCCTTGGCTAATAACGGGCTAGCTCACTGCGCAATTCGGCATTCTCCTTTTTTAATTGTTGCATTTTGAATTGTAAAGTCTGCAACATGTTTGCCAAAGTTCGGTCTTGACTAGTATCTTCACTTAGAGCCTGGGCCATGGCTTGGACATCAATACGATCCTGATTTACGTCCATATCTCTCAAAAAGAACTTAATTTGTTGTGGAGGCTTGCTCTTCTGTCAAGTTTCCACTCACCTGAAAACCAGGTTGTTCGATTTGAGAGATGCAACGACCGGTCCCTACACCCCCAAAAGCCTGTGCCTGCCTAGATGCACTTAAATACATCAAGGCATAAACAAACCTCCAGGGGAAGGGGGAAAAAGGGATAAAATAAAAAAAAAAAGAAACAAAACACTGCTATCTTCTTGCAGGGAACGTCTGTGATACTGTGAACAATCTCTATGTGCGGTTCTGGTCAATAAAGCATTCTTGAGTTTGAATATCTAAAATACAATAAACAAAACAGCGTTGTAATGTTCACCCTTTCTTAGATTAGTATACACTTGTATAAATTACATTGTAGAACATTGTACCTTTCCCTTTACGAAGTAGCCTTTACTCTAAAGAAGTTACTTCACTCTCTATCTTCCAGGTATGCTAAACACGCAGACCTAAGTCTCAAATGTCTGCAGCGAAATAAACAACATGAATTAATATTCAAATTATTAAACACTTGACATAGGCAATCAGAAATATTCGGAAATTGTTCTTACTGGAGAAAATACTTCTTTCCTCCTTGTAACCTCTTTTGTTCTAAAATGGGATGCAGGAATGATATATAAAGTCACTGGGTAAGTTTAGTAATCACTTGAGTCAATGGAGAAACTGGTATGCAAAGTCACTGAATAAATATGCCAAACACTTGAGTAAATGCGGAGACTGGTATGCGAAGTCACTGGATAAGTTTAGGCATTCACTTAATCCAACATTCAATTTTTTGTCTTAATTTTTCAAGCGTTTAATGTCTATGTGCATATTTTCATTAATTAAACAAAGCAGGTACCTTAAATAATCATGTGTCTTCTCTGCGCAAAGCGCGCACTGTAGAAATGCCTTACTTGTTTATTCTTTCTATTTTTTAGAGTGGAGGATGTCCCGGAGTAAGCTGGAGCCTCGCCCATTGCCTTGGAGACCAAGGAATGAGGAAATGCTGAAGCCTTGTTGAGAAGCTGACGAAGAGAGCCTGCGGCGCTTCGATTTCAGGATCAGGTGAGTGGGAACAGAATGACAAGAGCAAGCGTGCCTCGTTGTTCTTGTTCCTCTTTTATAGCTCTTGCATGGGTGGGGCGCATGAGGGATTCACACGTGTGCACGAGCTGCCAACTGTCAAAACGAACTTAGGCTAATAACAGGCGGCAGACACGTGTGCTTAAGGGAAACACGTTGGGAGCCTGTGAAAGCATTCAATAAAAGTGGTTTTTTACATTGCATTGAGCATAACTGAAAGTCGAAATAAATAGACAATAAATGCATTATTTAACATGTGCTGGCCTAAAAGTATACAGTGTGTCTACGAGGCCATAAGTTATACAATAACTCCACCTAGTGGCCAAACTTAATACACAATTCAACACATAATATGTATATTTTAGTTTACAATGTGGGTACTGGCCATGTTCAGGACACATTTCCTAACAGCGCCGACTGCACAATGACTTCTCTATCTCTGTAATGAAAAATACGGTCTAGGATGGTAAGCAGAGGGGCAACCAGTTTTGGTGAGGTCCCAGGGACCCGATGGGCCCGTTTCACCGGGAAATATTTTGAGAGGCCCCGGGGCTGCAAGTGCTGGAGTATTAGGTCCTCAACAAATAGGTCCACTGCTGGGCCCTCAGCTCTCTACAGGGACTCCAATAATTCGGACATTATTACATTGAGATCGTCCTTCGGAGTCCTCTACTCTGGTTTCCAACACCCTCGCTGCTTCTTTCAAATCTCCCACCTGGTCTCGTAGTGCTCTTGTCTCCACCTCTTTAACTCAGGTGTCAACATTGCGTGGGTCAGCATGCATGAGCATCACCTCCGTCGTTTAGGCATCTTGCCTTCCAAGGACATCTTGATGCTGTGTATTACCACCATAATGTCTTGCAATGTTAGGGACTCTTCATTTGTCGGGGCCAGCTTTGACACCAGGGGCAGCCGGTCTTTCATTGCCGCGGTGGGGTCTCCGGCCTGTGCTGGGCATACTTCTCATTTTCGTCTGGAGGGCAGAGTGCGTTCCCTTCGTTCCCGGCATGTCTGCCCTCGTCACCATGTGGAGATGCCTTCTTTCCTGTTGTGTTCTTGCTTACTGCATGCAGCATGGCTTAGGCTGGGTAGAGAGGGTCTTCCTTTTGTGGCCTGTCGGGTCTCTCCTCCTCCGTCTCTCCCCGTGCGAGTGTCCAGCTGTTCGCTCCTATCCCACTGACCCTCACTTCCAGGTGTCAGCCTTGCAAACTGTGTTCCCTGTGACACTAGCCAGACTCCATGGTGGACCTGTAGACTGTCAGTCCTCTTTGTTTTCGGCCGAGGGCACCACGTTACTGCGCCTTCCCCTTAGCTCCAACAGCGAGGGGGGCCGGATCCACCACATCCCCCCCCTCAATCAGTTCAGGATCTCTGTGCCCAGGTAAGAGCACCGATACTGCTGCACTCATTCTTTTTGGGATAGGCCACCACTTCCCACTCCTTTGGGCCCGTTCGTTTCTGTCTCGGGCATGGCCGGGGAATCACAGGCCTATTTGCTATCACAGTGGGTCCTCAGCCCCACTGTCGTCTCTTCTGCAGCCTCTGTCCAGGCCCTGACGGGCCGCCCCGACCAGCCGTCACCCTTGGAGTCCGCCCCCAGCAGTACCAGGACACAGCGGCCTCGGTTCAGGCACCAGGACCACTCCCTCCGACCAGGCCGGTTGACTCTCTCCTGGAGAACGGCTCCCCTCATGCTCCCCAGCCAGTACACGGAGCCTGAAGTCTGCGACTCCCGCGCCCCCCCTCTACTACGGACAAAAAGGAAGAGGCGGGGAGGCACCAATGCTGTCAGTTCAATGGCAGCCCAGATTGCTCCAGCTGTGGCCCCGCCCTTCACTAACCCTTCGCTAGCCCCAATCTCATTCCAGCTCCTGCGATGACAGTCGCAGAGCACAGGTACTTTGGCCGCAGAAGCCTGATCAAGGCTTCAGGGCAAACCCCTCTTCTCTGCCCCTCATGACTGTGCTTCGGGGCTTCACCTTCTGATCCAGGCCGCAGCAGGCCGCCCTCTCGCAGAGTGCTTTTCCCGGGAGACAAGGACCACCCCCGCCCCCTCCGGGGTCAGCCCCACTTCTCTGACTCTGTCTAGCAACTTTCCTCAGATCGATATACGGATATTTAGGGGTTTTTACCGGTGGCTGGCCGGAGCTCTTCTGAGCTGCGGCCATCTTGGTCGGAAGTTGGCCACGCCCCTGTACCTACTGTCCTTAAAGAAAATCTGAATAGTAACTCAGATTGTTTGGTTTATGTACTGACTTGTCCATGTTCACTTAGATATGTAGGAAGTATAATTCACCCAGCTAAAAAGTGGGTAATGGAACACAGGTTTGTCATAAAAAATAATGTACAGACTTACCCGGTAGCACACCACTTTCAAACACATCACTACAGTGATAATGACATGTTGAAGTTTTTAGTGATTGATAAAGTCAAAACCAAAATAAGAGGGCGCAATAGTTTGAAGAGCTTCTGTCGTCTTCAGTCTAGATTTAGCATACAATTTGATACAATGTACCTTTTGGGTTGAATCAGGATGAGAAACTGAAAACTGAAAATCAGTTTGGGGGATTAGTGTCTGTACTTTTTGTCTTGCTTATGCTTAGTGTATATTGGTGTTTCGGTTGCTTATCATCAACATCCATTCTGTAGGGTTCATATGAATGATTATTGAACATTTTGTCAGCTGCTGCTTTTAGATGTTTTAGTTTTTAATTGTATGCTTTTTACAGATTGGTGATTGGGGTTCACTGGACAAGTTCCACTGTGACTCCTGTCATCACTTTCTTCACTCTAGTAATATGGTTCTAATCTACGTTTGGGATGAATTTACTTGGATATGACTTTCTGGGGCCTTTAGACTACACATGTATATTTATCATCTTGTTTTCTTTGTAGTTCAGTTCTTCAATGTTTATATACAATATTGTTTTTAGGATGCATTTCAAACATGCAGAGTGTCTATTGATCTTCTGTCCCCATTTCTCCCTTTATGTAGTCATGGAACATTTTTATTTGATGCTCTTTTTGAGGTGACTCATATGGTTGCCGACTTGGGCTGTACAATTTTGTTTCAATATGTGACTTGGTTCAATCTGTTGTATGATGATTTCAGATTGGAGGGTTGGTTCATATGATGATCTGCTTCTATGAACTATTTTAATTTTGTTTATGACTGATGTGGGATTAAGCTATTGAGCAACTGTTGAAAGGTTATTGCCATCTTTGAAGAATTTGTTATCTGAATAACAGCCTTTTCTGTTATATATTTGTTGTGTCGGGTGGATGTTCTGCTGGGTTGTTCTTTTCGCTCTCCATTGCAATGTGGAATGGTGTTGTGACATTCAATGGAGAGGGAGCGGACGGGGTGAGGAGGACGGTTGGGGGGGCGGTCGTGCGGTCACAGCTTCTTGTATTTTCCTTGAATTATTCTGAAATAATAGTACTTTTTTACAAAACCTTTGTGAACCGTTGCACTTCAATTCAACACTGGTGACAAGTTGGTGACCTGGAGACCTACCTGTTATTCCTTTGCGAGTGAGTGCGGTCCGACCATCTTGGTGGTTTACCCGGATCTCCATATCTTTATGGATGGTTTCTTCAGGGAATTCACCACTACGCACGGCAGGTAGCTTCTCCGGTTTATTGGATGTGATTCCTCCCACCACAGCATCTACAAAGCCATTTTCTTGTTCTCTTCAAGTGGTTGGATAACTGTATGACGTTACGCATGTACAGCGGCCATTTTCTTTATGCCTGACATGTCTGGTTTTCAAGTCGGGCATACTGGTGCACAACTGTGGATGTGTATCGGCCATCTTGTCAAACTTTGTGTATCTTGCATTTGAGTCGACACACAATTCTTACTGCTTATCAGCACTTTCATTATTGTTCTATTAACAGTATTTATATTGATAATAATTTTAAAAGATAATACGATTAACCCTGGGCGTAAAACTCTGCTTCGCTCGCTGAGTTTGCATATTTTTGGCAACTCCGCGTTCCGCGTAGAACGCGCAGTTGCCGAAAACTCCGCACTCCACAATGGAGCAGAGTTTTTTTTGTGTTTGCACGTTCAAAATGCGTTTTCACGCGCGCGGGAGCCACTTACCGGGTGCCTGCGATCAGCAACGAGATTTCCCATCCGTTCGCGAGCGCCACGAGATTTGGTAGCTGGCCGCACGGTCCCGCGAGAGCGTATGATCACGAACACGTCATTCGGGCGCGCCATTGGACTTTCGGCTGAAGTTTTGTGAAGAACGCGATCCCGAACATGCAGAATCTGCAATCTGGCGAAGTTTCTATCTCAAGCAGCATCAAAACCTTCTTGAAATGTTGATTTGGATTAAAAAAAACTCCTCAGATTGATATTTGGCTGTACTTTTTTGTGCAAGGAGTCCTTTTTCTTTTTTTACTTTTTTTTGAAGAGGAAGGAAGTGCCACACAGTCTCCAACTTCCTGTTCCTGTCCAGCAGGCTCCTCCCAGTGCTTTGTCCATCTCCTGTTCACTTTTCATTTGGATTTGGAGCTGGAAGGATCACTCTTTGTGGCTGCTTCATCATATATCATTGGATTTGAGGACTTTTGAATTTGAGATTTCACAACTAAGTTGGAAAATTGGTGTTGTTTGTTTGATTGGGGCATTGCACCAATTTTTTGGGACTTTCATCGTTTAAAAAAAAAAATATTGTAGTGGGTGGCCTGCAGTTTCAGTAGGGGCCTAGTTGTTTCTTTGTAAGTAATTTTTCTTCTTTTATAAAGGAAACATGTTGCCCAGTTCACTAAATTTTCTCCAACTTTTGAAATCAATTTGCAATATTTATTTAATTCACTAGCCCAGTAGTCTGCAAATAGGCCTTTCAGCCAGTAGCCCCAGAGCTACTCATGGGTGCATGCAACAACTGTTTCTGTGGTGTCTGTTGAATTTAAACATCATTTAGGGCATGGATGGCATTGGATTGAAATGCAAAATGTGTTTATTTGGTATTTCACTGTTTTTCGTGTGTGTTAAATAAATGCCTTTGTTGGATGTGTGTGGTTGTTGTGTAACTTGCAAACCTTTTTTAGCCCTGTGGATTTTGCATTGTTGCATTAAAGCTGTGTTGTATAGCATGCCTCCTTTGTCTGGCCAGTGTGTGAGTGTGTTTGTAACAGTGGGCCAGCAAGCATTTGCCTTGGCTGAGCCTCCCCGTGTGGCCAGGGGCAATTTTGTAAAGTCTGTGTCCATATAGGCCTGCTTGAGTTCATCGTTTTCCAGACCTCCAGCTTGTTTTGAGTGACCATGTGGCTGCTGGCCATTTTGTGGTGGTAGTTAGTGTGCTTTTGCCATAGGCCTGCATGTCTTTCCTTGTTCCTCTTGGCTTACTGCTTCTTGTTGTTGTGGCCTAGCCATGTGGCTGGTGGCCATTTTGTGAAGGCAGCCAGTGTGCTTCTGCATTAGGCCTGCCAGCCTGTGGTGGCCATTCCTTGTTCTTGTTTTGCATGCAATTTGTTCTTCTTTTTCCCAGCACAAAACGCAGCACAGTTCACTACATTTTCTAATAAATTTGCAATATTATTGATTTGAATTGATTCACTATGTGGCCTAGTCTGCCAATGGATTTTCCAACCAATAGGCCCAGAGCTACTCATGGGTGCATGAAGCAACTGTTTCTGTGGTGTCTGTTGAATTTAAACATCGTTTAGGGCATGGATGGCATTGGATTGAATTGCAAAATGTGGTTTATTTGGTATTTCACTTTATTTCATGTGTGTTAAATAAATGCCTTTGTTGGATGTGTGTGGTTGTTGTGTAACTTACAAACCTTTTTTAGCCCTGTGGCTTTTCGGATTGGCATTGTTGCATTAAAGCTGTGTTGTTTAGCATGCATCCTTTGTCTGGCCAGTGTGTCAGTGTGTTTGTAATAGTGGGCCAGCAAGCATTTGCCTTGGCTGAGCCTCCCCGTGTGGCCAGGGGCAATTTTGTAAAGTCTGTGTCCATATAGGCCTGCTTGAGTTGATTGTGTTCCAGGCCTCCAGCTTTTTTTGAGTGACCATGTGGCTGGCGGCCATTTTGTGAAGGCAGCCAGTGTGCATTTGCCATAGGCCTGCATTGTCTGTCTTCCCTTTCTTGTTCTTGTGGTGGCCTGGCCATGTGGCTGGTGGCCATTTTGTGAAGGCAGCCAGTGTGCTTTTGCCATAGGCCTGCATTGTCTGTCTTCCCTTTCTTGTTGTTGTGGTGGCCTGGCCATGCGGCTGGCGGTCTTTTTGTGAAGGCAGCCAGTGTGCTTCTGCATTAGGCCTGCAAGCCTTCTTTGTGTGGCCATGCCTTGTTGTTGTTTTGCATGCAATTGTTTCTTCTTTTACCCAGCAAAAAATGCAGCACAGTTCACTACATTTTCTAATAATTTTGCAATATTATTGATTGGAATTGATTCACTATGTGGCCTAGTCTTCCAATGGATTTTCCAACCAATGGGCCCAGAGCTACTCATGGGTGAATGAAGCAACTGTTTCTGTGGAGTCTGTTGAATTTAAACATCCTTTAGGGCATGGATGGCATTGGATTGAATTGCAAAATGTGTTTTTGTGGGTATTTCACTTTTTTCGTGTGTGTTAAATAAATGCCTTTGTTGGATGTGTGTGGTTATTGTTTAACTTGGAAACCTTTTTTAGCCCTGTTACTTTTCGTTTTGGCATTGTTACATTAAAGCTTTGTTGTTTAGCATGCCTCCTTTGTCTGGCCAGTGTGTGAGTGTGTTTGTAATAGTGGGCCAGCAAGCATTTGGCTTGGCTGAGCCTCCCCGTGTGGCCAGGGGCCATTTTGTAAAGTCTGTGTCCATATAGGCCTGCTTGAGTTGATTGTTTTCCAGGCCTCCAGCTTGTTGTGAGAGACCATGTGGCTGGTGGCCATTTTGTGGTGGTAGTTAGTGTGCTTTTGCCATAGGCCTGCATGTCTTTCCTTTGTTCCTCTTGGCTTACTGCTTCTTGTTGTTGTGGCCTGGCCATGTCACTGGCGGCCATTTTGTGAAGGCAGCCAGTGTGCTTTTGCCATAGGCCTGCATTGTCTGTCTTCCCTTTCTTGTTGTTGTGGCCTGGCCATGTGGCTGGCGGCCATTTTGTTAAGGCAGGCAGTGTGCTTTTACCATAGGCCTCCATTGTCTGTCTTCCCTTTCTTGTTGTTGTGGCCTGGCCATGTGGCTGGCGGCCATTTTGTGAAGGCAGCCAGTGTGCTTCTGCATTAGGCCTGCAAGACTTCTATGTGGTGGCGATGCCTCGTTGTTGTTTTGCATTCAATTTTTTCTTCTTTTACGCTGCAAAAAATGCAGCACAGTTCACTATATTTTCTAATAAATTTGCAATATTATTGATTTGAATTGATTCACTATGTGGCCTAGTCTGCCAATGGGTATTCCAACCAATAGGCCCAGAGCTACTCATGGGTGCATGAAACAACTGTTTCTGTGGTGTCTGTTGAATTTAAACATCATTTAGGGCATGGATGGCATTGGATTGAAAATGCAAAATGTGTTTTTTTTTGGTATTTCACTTTTTTTCATGTGTGTTAAATAAATTCCTTTGTTGGATGTGTGAGGTCGTTGTGTAACTTGCCAACCTTTTTTAGCCCAGTGGATTTTCGTTTTGGCATTGTTGCATTAAAGCTGTGTTGTTTAGCATGTCTCCTTTGTCTGGCTAGTGTGTGAGTGTGTTTGTAATAGTGGGCCAGCATTTGCCTTGGCGGAGCCTCCCCATGTGGCCAGGTGTAATTTCTTTTTAAAGTCTGTGTCCAACTCCATATATAGGCCTGCTTGAGTTCATTCTTTTTCAGGCCTTGTTGTTGTTGTGACTTGTGAGTGCCCATGTGGCTGGTGGCCATTTTGTGGTGGCAGTTAGTGTGCTTTATTGCTTTTGCCATAGGCCTGCATGTCTTCCTTTGTTCCTCTTGGCTTATTGCTTCCATCCGTTAATTTGTCAGCTGCAGCTCCCTAAATGCTGCATCCCAAGTGATGCACAATGCCAAACCGGTTCCGTTACATTTGTATTTTTGTTGTTGTTCCTCTTCCTATCCTTCCTGAGTGTACTGTACAGTATACCATGAAAGCCCTTGTTGTCAAAGTCTCACAAATAGCTACACTGTATTGTTATGTTATTTTAATAACGGAGGTAATAAATGTAATAATATTAAGAACACTAACAAGTGTGACTACACACTAAGTTATATATTATATTTGTTTGTTTGTACTAGTAGCAATTGAACCACAACAATGAATACCACGTTTCACTGCTGTTCTTCTTGCTTTTTTGCTTTTAGGTGCACAAAAGAGGAGGAGACAACATCACCCATTGTACTGTGACCACAGACATCTCTTCAACTTTTGTCACTGCGTGCTGCTGAGATCTTGAAGATGGCCCCAAAGAAAGGTACCAGGTCCAGTACCAAGAAAGTTGCCAGTGAGAAGAAGGCACTGCCACTTACCAAGACCGGTTTGGCACCCAAGATGTTTTTTGGTAAACAAATTGTGCCTGCAGCAGCGTTTTCCAGGGAGCAAGCTGGGAGCAGCACCCCCGCATCAACAGACCCACCCCACCAACCTAGGCCCAAGCCTATGTCTGTCGCAGAGGCAGCCAGTCTAATCACGGGTCCAACGCCGACGAGCAGTGATGTTGAAATTGACTTGTATACAGTATGAGCAAGATGTGGAATCCAGGTGTATAGTTCCAAGTTGTCCCAGTATAACATCATCACAGTCATAGTTCAAAGACATAAAGACCAACAATCCTCAGACATCATAACAGTTTTCTTCTTGGTACTTCAGGTGGTATAAGCTAAACATAATAATACATTCATTGCCCAAGAAAACACTGTAGTTCACTATCTACATTCATACTGAGGTCCACTGCCTTTAGTTTCATTATCCACAGTGCTTCTCTGCGCTTCAACTGCAGTTCCCTATTACGGCCTCATGAGTCACACTTAACATGGTCAAGGGTGACTCACTTATTATGTATAGCTTATATCACCTGAAGTACCAAGAAGAAAACTGTTATGATATCTATATACGTGACTGTAATACTGAATATCCTACTGGGTACTACTTAGTACATGATACTTGTAACAATTGTATAATGGTTTCTTGTATAGTGAACGTATTTGTGAAGTTATTGATGTACTCACTCTGAGGATTATTGGTCTTTATGTATTTGAACTATGACTGTGATGATGTTATACTGGGACAACTTGGAACTATACACCTGGATTCCACCTCTTGGTCATACTGTATACACAATTTCTCTCCCCCTATTCTGCTTACTTTTTCTTATTATAACTGGATTTGGTTTTCGCACTCGATACATGAGACATGTTAATACTCCCTAGGCGGACCTACCGTCCGTCCATTACTTGACTTGGAATTACTGTTAGAACTATGCTTAATATCTGCGAATATAGATAACTTGAGGACGTATTTGGAAGTGTTATTTTATGTACAGTATCCAATTGTAGATGGCGGACCTGTTTCTTGAACTAGCACGTGACTTGTATCATCACGTGCTCGTTACAGGTATAGTGTGCAGTATAGCCTGATCGCCCTGTATGCTTACACGATGTGAAAGCGTACACAGCACATATGGTACTACCGCGAAGATAGCCCATCTATGATTCAACTCTCTACTACACACTGATGTTACTCTAATTGAATGAATACTGAATAACTTGACAACGTACCCGAAACTGCTATATGATGCATAATACACATTTCAAGATGGCGGACCCGGTTTTCGTATTAGCGCGAGACTTTTATTATCACATGCTCGTTACAGGAGTAGTGTTCATATGGCTTACGGTATGATAGCAGACACACCGCATATGGTTGGTATAACCGGGATGGTAGTCCATCCAGGATCCGATTTTCTACTATACACTGATGTTATTATATATCAGAGAGTACTTAACAATTTGATAACGTACCCGGTATTACTTAATGATGAGTATTATACATTTTGCATTGGCGGACCCGCTTTTGGTTAGAACACGTGACGTTATCATCACATGCACAGGGAGTTGTGAGCTTATATACTGCTACCCAATATGGCGCCCACGGTGCACGCAAATACGGAGAACTTTCCGGCTGGGGGGATCTTTTCATAGGTAAGGACTCTTAGATGCTAGCGACTGATCTGACATATGCTATATTTAAGGTATACATGTACTGCACACCTCATTTTGAGGCTTAGTTACTTAATGTGACTTTAACGATGGATTTTTAGAAGCAATAATGCGATTACATTAGCCGCTTTATTACATGTTTAGCTGCCGATGGAGAGGACAGATTTTTAACGCTCGCCGATTCCTTTGATATTAGTATGTGGTGTATAGTCAACAATTAATGCCACTACCTCATGCGTTAAAATTTTCTAAATGAGAGTGTGTCGTTCAGAATTACAGCACAACTTTCCCTAGGGGTTGTACTCCTAGATGCACTGCTACGGTGTGACTATATCATATATTGTGGTTCTCCCTTTGGTTACATAAGGACCGTGTTATACTATTTTCAAGTAAGGACTGTGCTAGTTCTATTTTGTTGACTTGCGCTATGGATGGTAGAAAAAATATTACGATGCAACTACTATAGTGGGTGTATTACGAATACGTTACGATGTCATATTATGATACAATACCGGTTTAGATAACTACATTGCAGCGGTGCATCCATATGACAGTACTTGTCATAGATCGTTTTGGAGTCTGATTTATTTTATCTGGACTCACTTTGATGTCTAATACAGGCATGTGTAACACTAATATTTACTTATAACGGGACAGACCTGTATTGGGGATGTGGCTGGACTGGATGTGGTTTATATACCTGTTGATTATGTATATTATACTTGGTTGCTACTCTTTGCATTTTAGGTCATGGACTCATGATCCTATGTCATCTTCTTACACTATCCGGATACGTACTTTACGCCGCCTTACTATATATTCTAGGTGAGCATTACATTGATGTGAACCGGGAAGCCGTACGCTACTACATGTGATTACTAATGTTCAAGGACATTCTCCCGTTTTAATTAGTTCCTTTGGTTGGTTGTCTTTTTCTCCCTGATTTACAGTTTATGGAAGATTATGCATCCATGAAAATACTGTACTGACGGAGATATCTATATTTACCTGGTTAGGCTCGGGAGTGAGGGCCACAAGGTGATTACACCATTATATGATTTATACTATTAGCTAGAGTGATTGCCAGAAATCTGAGGATTAGATAAATGGTTGTATTTGTAATTACAGGAATTTACTTTATTTTATTGGAGTATTATCCCGAACGGATTGGGGATTTAGCTGGCAACCGAATCAGGTGATGAACTCTGGAATATATGGGGTTTCCTAGCCTATAGATTTCAATCTCTATACTTTCCTCATACTACTGGCTCCTTTTGTACACAGGTGTTGGGACTTGAGTTTCTTTCTTCTACTTTTATCCCTCACAACTTTCGGTGTAATATAAAGGGATAATGGATTCTGATAACTCTTTTGGGACAATTATGATGGTTCTGCTGAAACTGTGCAGATTGTCTTTGCACGCTAACATTCGGTTACTAGAGTCTTGAAGGCATGATACACGGGTGATTGGGCACATCATGACTCTATATAAGAACAGTGATGGTAACTGTTTTTACTTTGGGTTTACAGCCCTGAAGAAGTCAATGTATGCTACATCACATGACGAAACACGGGTTGGCTGTAAATTGTTCGACTGTACTTCAACATCTTTTGGAAGCTGTGTTTTGGAAACATTATACTGCAGAGTGTCGTACGCTGAGTAATTGGAACAAAAGAAATTACAAAATACTTTTTTGCATTTCTGTTGGACAGAATATTACTTACCTTGAGTGCTCAGGGGGGACTCATTGTATCATTGTACTCCTCCTGCTGCGGGGATCATTTGTGGTTGAATTGGCAGCCGACCACTCTCCCCTTTGAGCACCAACAAATACTTGTGTTGTATTGTTACAATGCCCTATATGTTCGTGGAGCGCCCGGTCTTTTTGTTCTTTTTCCTGGTTGCCAATTTGTTTTTCTTCTACCATTCTCAGCATGTTTAGGTCGGAGAGGCAGTACGAACGCAACCACCCAACAGCAGGTTTGTACCACGCGAAGCTGGCTAAAATGTTAGCCCTGGACCTCCTCTCTTTTTCTTTTGTGGAAGGGCTGGGTTTTCTTGAATTTGTGACAGCCATCTGCCCAAAATAGAAGGTTCCCAGCCGGTCCTATTTCGCCAGAGTTGCTGTTCCAGCACTACATCACGATGTGCTGGAATTGCTTGGACAAGCTTTGCAGCAGAGTGCTGTTCACACTATCCACCTGACAACAGACATGTGGACCAGTTGCCAAGCCACTGATTACGTGTGCATCACTGCACACTGGATCTCTATTGTGGGGGTTAGAGAAAAGATATCTGCAGCAGGTGTTGTTGACACTGCTGAGATTTTTAATGCCACTCGGAAACATGCAACTGTAGCCATGTTCGCCATGGAGAAATCTCATACTGCTGCAAACATTTTGGAAGACTTTGATAGCAAGGTCTTTGAATGGCTGCGACCAAGAGGGCTTACCATTGGTTTTGTTGCCATGGACAATGGCAGTAATATAGTTAAGGCCATGTCCGATGGTGGCTATTTCAGGGTACTGTGTTTGGCGCACTGCATTAACATCATTGTTCGAGACTTTCTGAAAAAAGAAGACCGAGTCAGTGACTTACTGACCACCTGCAGAAGAATCTGCACACATTTCAGCCATTCTTTTAAAGCCCGGAAGCAGCTGAGGATCATTCAACGTGAGTATAGAATGCCAGTTAAAGCACTCATCCAGGAGGTGCCAACACGTTGGAACTCAACTTATTACATGCTTGAACGTCTGTTTGAGCAGTACAGACCAATCAATGAATATGTCATGCAACAAGGGGATGCTAGTGTGAAAGGCATGATCATTGACATGGACCAATGGGCCTCGTTAAATGCCTGACAGAGATGCTACTTCCTTTCAAGCTCTTCACCCATGAAGTCAGCAAGGAGGACTGTACTATGGGCCATGCTATCCCATTGTTGCACATGCTACAGGAACAGCTGAAGGGGGTGTCTGCAATGTACGCAGGTGTGGAGGAAAAAAAGAAGCATATGAGTTGGTGGAGAGCTTAACCCTTCACTTATCTGAAAATACAAGGGTGCAAAAAGGCATTGTGTCATGCAACCATTACATTTGTGCCACAATTCTGGATCCACAGTACAAACCAGTACTGAACACTTTGATTCCTTTTTCAGAAGGAGATGTTGCCAAATACAAAACTTAGATAACTGTGGAAGCCAGTCGCTTAGAAAAAGAACGGGCGGGAATTAGAGGACCGCTACTCCAGGCCACAACAAGTACTGCAGGGCAGCCGGCGTCAAGTTCAACTTCAGAGCCTGAGGGCACTGCAGTTGGCTCACAGCAGCCAAATCCACCAACAACACCAAGAACAACATCAACAACAACAAGAACAGGATCATCAGCCCCACAAAAATCGGCACAGGAATGGTTTCTACAGCAAGGGCTTGTTAGGTCCAGTGCTGAGGCTAAGGCAAAAGAGGCCGAGCAAAGTGGAGCAACCCTGAGCATTGAGCGGATGGTCCAGGCCTATCTGGATGACCCAACAGAGGTCTACATTGATCAAAACTCATTGCTGTATTGGTATGGGAAAAGGCGCCAATGGCCAGTGCTCAGCAGGCTGGCGATAAACTATCTATTGCCCTGTCGCAAGTGTCTCTTCTGAGCGTGTTTTTAGTGCTGCTGGTGCCGTTGTGACAGTGAGAAGGACCAGTCTCTCGCCCCAAAACGTGGAGAGGTTAACCATGATCAAAATGAATCAGCACTTTATACCACAGGATTACACCATACCTGAAGTAGAGCAGCTGTCAGCTTCTGTCGCTCTTGTCAGCTTTTATGATACCTCGGAGTTGGTGCGATGCACAAAAGGGGTCCACCTCTTGATCGTCTCAATTCTGCTTGCTATTATAGCACAGAAGGGTGATATGATCAAGCGAGGGAAGGAAAGGATGGGGACAGCAGGGAAGGAGACCTGGAAGAAGAAGATGCAATTAGTACAACGCTTGACTTGGGGAACATACCATATCATAGGACCTTACTATACCATATATTATGTACCTGTAAAGGAAAATAAACCACCCTCTTCTTAGGCTTCCTAGAAACGGTATGAATACTATCCTTGGCTCCAAGAACAATAAGTAGTAACTGTGAATCTAATAAACAAAGATGAGGGTTACTATAAACCCTCTGCTGCTCTATTGAATAAACTTTCCTGTACTTCAATGAATACCCACCATTACATGTGCCTGTTCAAACTTCACAGGGGATGGCTTCACCAATTCCTTAAAGACCCCTCTTATAACAAGGCATGAAAAAACATGAATAAGTCATTGTTGAATGGAAATATAGCCTATGATGCTCTGATAGAGGTAATCATTGTAGACAATATCCTCAATCCATTGTATCCACAAACATTCCTCACGTTTGTAACGATTTTCACAGTATAACGTAATCAAACATGTGTCACAAAAGCAATATGTACATGCAAGTAGTTGTATTCATGATATGAATGAGATCCTGAAATGACTCCTGCCGTTTCCGTCACGGCTTGGCTATTTATTCAAAGGTACGTGCACACAGGCTGTTTCTCAACACGGCTTCGGCAAAGAATCAAAGGTGAGTGCACACAGGCCGTTTCTCAACACAGCTTTGGCAATGAATCAAAGGTGAGTGCAGACCGGCCGTTTCTCAACACGGCTTCGGCTATGATGCAAAAAATGTGCTGACACACGGGCTGTTTCCCTCACGGCTGGAAGTACCAGATTGCAAGAACGTTTACTCGGAAAGTCTCCAATACCTCCACTGGCAGAATGGGAGGTATAGGAGCAAAGGAAACCAAACAGTAGTTCAGAGAACCGGCGTGAAACAATTCCCAGATAAATCAAGAATCACTGAAATACCAGAACCGGTGCCGTAGCACCCTTAACCAACCGGAGGGAGCACTCCACTCCCGACCGTCCATCTTCACGCTAGCAGGTAGGAATAATCTGCAGCGTCTATCTGCACCGGCTCCCTATAAATCCCCGCCCCACTTCGGAAGCACGTCCTCATGTCGCCACCTCTACCCTGGAAGTGCTTACTCGGCATTCTGGGAAATGTAGTTATTTCGGGGGGAGGAATACGATTCGGACCTGACAACGTTCTGTGCAGGTCGTGCGAATCATAACAGCAGCACGAAGATGATGACATCGACTTAGGTCATGGAAGTAGTGTGGCAGATGCCTACTTCTGGGTGAACCATCAGAGTTTGAGGACGAGCTCTACTTCCCTGACAACAACTAGGCTTTCAACTTGTCACTTTCTTTCTTGCTTTGACGCCCCAAAAAAAGCCCCCCAAAAAGATACAGCTAAGGAATATTATTTACTTTTATTATTTGTGTGTGTCACTGTCTTTCTGGTTTGAATCGCATCAAATCCATCACCACTGTCTTACTCTTTTATTGCCGGATTGGAGCTGCAACTGTGTGCAGTCAGTGAAGAAGTAAGTCCACTCCTCCGAGTCCTGCTCCAGTCCACTCTTGACTCGCCCTAAATCCATTTCCCTCAAGCCAGACACTGGATGGAGAATAGCACAAGAAATGTGAAATGTGTGCCTGCCTTGTCGAGCCCCCCAAAGAACCTGACTATAGCTATCCTCCTTTCCGAGCCTAGAGGAACTGCCCCGTAAGAACAGGTAAATGATGGTATGCAATGGACGCTGACTCTGAGTGATTGGTGTTTGTGTTGTTGTTGTGCATGATGTCTACTAGTATTTAATCTACACACAAAAAAGTGACTCAAGTCAATGTTTCCCTTCTTGTTGTTCAATAACAAAATTGTACTACTGCAGGCCGATCCATTGCATTTTTTATTCTGGACTCACTTGGTACACAACAGAGTTGGACACCTTGATGACCATACCATACTCGCAGTCAGTCAGTAGGATCGGAGATGATTGATAGAATAACTCGGGTCGTTTCATGAAGTGGCCTAAAAGGTAAACAACAACAACACCAGACCTACATGTCTGTGTAGTGGTGGAGGCGAGTGTAGTGGTATGACTGACAGCGGTTCATTGATTTAGTTACTTAATTTGGAAAATGCTATGTTGCTGTGTATGTGTGCTCAGTGCTGTCTGGCTCAAAAGAAATCTAAGCTAAGTGGAGGTTGGGTGGGAGCCGCGGGCCTGCTCCTGTTGTGTTGTTGTAGATTAATGCTGGAAACAGAGTAGACATGATTTAGCCATGCCGCCACTGAAAGTTTTCTTGTTGCACTCCTCCTTAATTTATGCAGTTTAACTTTACTTTTCTCCTTGATTTTTTAATATCCCTTTTGTTTTTCCATCTACACTTACAGGCCGGCGTTTACCCTGTGCTATACTGGGAAAAACAACTCATACTTGCCTTACCAATCCGCATCCGCCAGGCAGGCACCCAAGATTGACGGACGGAGTGTCCATGGAAGGAAGGACCAAGAGGAATGCAGAGATGCGACTCCCAATTTGACCATAGCATAGTTATAGTATCATCATTTCATTTGATTCACTTTTTCTCTTCAATCATTACGACTGTGTGTGTTGTTGTTTATTATGTTTGCTTATATTTGACTCCTACAGATATTTTTCTTTGCTAGCTTTAAAAGGTACAACAGCATAACATAAAATTTATGTAACTTGGGTCTCTCTGGGGGAAGACAGGCAAGACAATTGCTTAATAATAATAATTAATAATATACTGCTGCCCTGTACTACTTGTCTGGTACTACTCATCAAGTCATCATCATGCATGCATTTCCTTCTTCTCCCTTAACAGATTTTTGATGGTTGTCTGCCAAGATTGTGTGTTGTCCATGTGTAGTGTTTGTCTTTGTCAAACCTTTCCCTCAAATCCCCCTTCCCAACCATTCATCAAACCCTAACCTCTTCCCCCGGGCTGTGTGATTTATATTGAGGTGTGACTAAATTAAATCTACACAAATGATTGATCACACACTTGCTGGGGCGGATGTGGTGAAAGCAACACTAACTCAAGGCAGGGCAAGGATCTTCTTCTGCTTGCCCACCCATGCTCAGTATTCGCAAGTCAATTTTTTTTCCAGAGGAACATAGTCCATCATAATTAATTGCTGGCATTGATTCATCATCCTTCCAGCACTAAAGGTTACGCTTGTCCACTTCATAGGTCGAGTCAACTTCAGTTTGTAACTTGTATTAGGCTATCCCCGCCACCATTATGTTTTATTTCACTTTAGCATTGCTTATCACCATCATGGTTTCTTGTTTGGCAGTCTTCTTGTGTACTGTACTTCTACTACTTGTTCCCGAGCCTCCCTCAGGCGACTGACTGTCTCATTTTCTTTTTTTGCAAATGCTACTGTCGGTGTCTACTACTACTACCACCACCACCATGGCATCTTGGGAAACCAAACCATCATCACCATGCAGCCATCGCTTTGCCTAAGTATAAAGAAACATCAATCACAGGTAAGAGAAGAAGTTTGGGGGAGGCATAATTAAAAATATGGAAATTAATTCACACACCCACACCCTTCCGAGTCCAGTTGCAGACTACATAGATTAGGAGGAGAGACTGACAGTACTATTAGGACAAGTCACAAGTGAGGGCACCGCATCTGTCTGTTGCTGTGTTACACTATCTGCAGATTATTTCAATCAAAAACTGTCTGCGGCCCTGCAGCAGCAAAGGAAACCATGTGAAGTAAAAGAGTAACCCCCCCACAAAACATTTATAACGTATGGAAACTTTAAGTATAAATAATTTATTCCCCTAACAAAATAAACTAATGGAAAAAACCCACAACACCTGACCCACCCCTCTCCCTAACCCCAACCAATGTCCAAAGAAAGATAAAGAGTCCAATGTCCATTGTCCACTCCATTGTCCATAAAAATTTAAATATAAACCCCAACTTTTACCCAACGCCCAATTCCCACCCACCCAAAAAAATAAAAAAAGGGGCAAGGCGACGGAGTTCTAGCGGCGGGCTCGCCGGTTACTCTCCAGGACCTTTATCCGCTCCTCTAGGTGCGCCATCCGGAAGAGCATGCGGTGCTTGAATGCTTTGCAGTTTCATCCACGGGGGGCAGCAGTGTTCAATGAAGTGCGTCAGGCGACTGCCAGACCGCGGCGCCGTACCACTGGGGGGGCCTGGCTGGGGCCCGGGGCGTTAGAGGAGGCTGCAGCTGCTGTTGCCTCCTCCTCCAGAGCCACCAGCCGCCGATATTCTGTACAGATGGCCTCCAGCTTCCGGCGCCGGGCCATGGCTGCTAACTCCTTCCTGTTTGGTTGTGCTTTTGGTTGGGAAGGAGTAGCTATATCAAGAAAGAAAAAAGACAATTTTAACCAATACTCTTAGCAAAACAGTAACACAAAATTAATTCTACACATAATGGCACAGTAGCACTAGCAAGCATAGTACATAACATTTGTGGTATCCTCCCACTTCCTCGGCCTCTAACATTTGTGGAAGTTTCAGGCATTACTACTACTAGGCACTATGGTGTAGACAAGTCTTCTTCTTCTCTCTCTCTTGTTTAGCTAAATTAACCTTTTCGTAGGCATGCCAGCTCAGTCAGCTTGTGCCCTAGACAGACATACTCGTGTCGCAGACTCACGTTATTTTTATTTACTACTGTCTGCAGGTGGGGCAGTTGTAGCCTACTACTACACAATTATCTTATTTTTCTATTATGGCCATACTCGGTTACATCAATGGCAAATGCTCAATTTCAATTTCACCCTGACTACTACAACAAGGCAGATGATATCTGATCCAAATGATCATTGATTATATATGGGACGACGTGAGGTACTATTGATTGATTGTGTAACCATGCAGCCGATAGGCCACCCATGGCAGGCTGACACAGTCGAAAATTACATAGGTAGGGAGTGGGCCTCGGAGTCGGAGGGAGGTGCTTGATTATGGGTGGGTATGGGTACATACATACCCAATATATATGCTGTGCTTGCAAACTACTGTGAGTCAAGTGAGTATTCAGAAATACAACCTTGAATCAAAATCCTTGAAAATAAACAGTCCTTGTTTCTCTTCCCAGCGATTTTTCCATTTATCATTGCATTGCTCTTCTAGCATTATATTTTTTAAATTCTAATCTTATTCTATTCTCCTTGGCTTTGCTACTCTGGCACAGTTTATTTTTCTTTTACATTGTCTTCATCCAGTCACAGTCACCACCTATGCTATGATGATTGAATACCATCCAGGCATCCATCCATTCAAAGTAAACATGGCTATCATTCTTCTTAATCTCTCAACAAACCTTTCACCAACAACATCCTTTCTTTCACCTTCCACCCATCCTTCAACCACCCATGCATCCGATTCCTATCAGCCACCTATGCATCCCACGCATCCTTCTCTGCCAGTCATATATTACATATCGCCCGTCCTTCCTCCTTCCATCCTTCTTTCCCTTCTCATTCAACCCATCCATCAAGGTCGTCTGACTCTAGTCTTCTTCATAAAACTTTCCCAGCTGAGTTGAAGTCAGATAGAACGAGGCCATTAGTTACTCAACTGCCGCCGCTAATGCTATTGGTAATGCTAAGTAAAGGGTGTCTTCTTCAACCGTTGTTCACAACAGCGTAGTCTCTCTCAACAGTTCAGTCACACCCTTGCAGCGAGTGTGTTACTATTGTCAATAAGTAAGGAATATAAGTATAACTTAACACTGCCTGCCACTGCTGCTGGCTCACCCACCCCTGCAGCAGCTGCCGCATCTGCTCCCTCCTGGCTGGCCTCGCCTCCCCCGCCGCTGGTGGTTGGTATGCCTAGAAAAGACATTACACATTTTTTAGATGCCATATACGCCTCCCCCTATTTATTTATTTTCACTAGCAAGATTGAAAATACAATACATACATACACCACATACATCACTAGTACAAATCGGGTACTAGAGTAGAGTAGAGAGTAGTATGTCCTATCCTATCAAAAATAGTAAAATATCTGTTTGGGCATTTTGTTGGTGGCAATTGTTGAAAAGCCTCTCAAGATTAAGAAGAGGACAACCCAAAGGACTGGACTCAGTGGCTAGAGCTATTGGTGAATATGAGTTTTAAATTTAAAAAAAAATAAAGAGTGGCCGACTGGGCAAGCTACAGACAGACTAATAGTAGTACAGAGTCAGAGGCAGTTAGATTGATGTAAAAAAAAAACATACACTAGAAAACAATATAACTAATTAGGTAGGTAATGCAGGGATAACAAGAATTTAGAAACAGATAGATCGAAAAAGATTTGGTATAAAGAATTAGGAAACGGAAATAATAGTTCAGAAAAAATAAGGTGCAGTAAAAGTTAGGGAAATATCATTATTAATATTAACAACAGGAGGACTTACTGGGGCCAGCAGCAGAGCCCTCGGTAGAGGAGCGATCCTGGCCCTGGGAGGCATCTCCAGCTCCCGCCTCAGACGGTGACCCCGTCGTCTTCTTTCCCCTGGATGCTGATCATGTAAGATATAATAAAGAGACAAAAATTGATTGGCGTGAAAGAATAAAAGATTGTAAAAAACGCTCGAAAAAATCTTTGGGACAGGAAACAGCGATTGCAATAAAATTGACCTATCTAATCTGATCGACTAGTAGTATTGCGGATCGTCTAGTTATTATTATTTATTAATCCAGTGTTCCATTCAGATTCCAGAATCCATACCTAAGTACCACCTAGCCCGCCTATTCCAAAGACATTGGAAATGAATTGCCAAAAAATATATTTGCTTCTTTTAAGTTTACTTTCAATCTCATTCAAAATCATCAATGAATCAACCCCCTTTGACGGGCCAATTGTTCACTAAGTCTGCATTTCCATTTATTTTAGTCCTCAAAAATGCATAGATGGACGCATGCATATTGCATACACCAAATTGCTGGTTGGTTGCTGCTGATGTGCTGATGAGTTGCTATACTACTCCCTCACTAACAAACTACAAAACGTTCTACTAAGGACTGGAGTCAGCAGCACGTGACAGAGGACGCGCCACGCGGGCCGCTAAAAAATTACCAACTAATACTAAGTAACTAAACTACCTACCTACCTACCACCACTATGTTAGTGACAGGACAAAGGAAAGGATTCTCTCTAGCATTTCCTAACTTAAGTTCTCTAAACTCTCTTACATAATCAGCCCAAGCGAGCGCAAAGTTGCAAACAAGTAAGATTAGTAGCGCTGAGCACCTGTCTAGTGTCTAGAAGAACTTACCTGCATATTTGGGAAAAAAATAATATTCGAAATAACACAGAACAGAACACACAATAGTGCTATAATTAGCTACTCACCAAGCCCCACAACCTCAACACCTAGCAGGTCCAGCAGGTCCTGCCCCCGGTCCAAAATTTAGGACCACCGGTGAGTCCGCTGGTTTTGGGTGCGCCAGACCTCAGAGCAGCGAAACACTGCCTGGCGCACCCTCGCCCACCGGCGGTGACACTCCTGGGTACCGTAGCCGGAGCCAGGCCTGCCGCCTGATGTCAAGGTTAAGGGGAGGTGGCGCAGTACAAAAAAACCAAGGGTGGCCACTTACACCTCGGAGAACAGGGCCCGGGGCTGCACCCCTTTCGTGTGCCGTCTTCCGCAAGGAAGGCGCCTCCTGGCCCACTAGCCTTGGCCTTCCCCTTCTTAGTAGCCTTAGCCATGGTTCTGGGGGGGCGGGGCGGAAAAGAAAAAGTAGAAGTAAAAAATAAAGTCAGGAGAAGAAGTAGGAAAGTAAAAAAAAAAAAAAAGCAAGTAATAGAAATACAGTACAAAAAAACTCAGTAAAAGTAGAAATAAAACGCAAAATATACACTTAGGGAGAGAGATGGATAGATAATAAATAAAAAAGATCAGAAAAACAGTGTAAGAAACAAAGGATTGAAAAGATTTGAGAGGGATGAAAAACAGGCCCCAGACCATGCAAAGAGTAGAAAAACAAGATGACCGCGCCCATTGGCGACCGCGTGGTGAAGTTCGTGCGATATTTCCACCGAACACGCAATCCGCGTTGCCCAGCTTCAGAAACGTCTCGCGAGCATGCGCGTGCATGCGGAACAAGCAACTCTGCATGCTCACGGAACTCCGCGTAGAGTTGCGGAGTGCTTTTACCGCTTCGCGGAGTTCCGCGTAGCGCTGCAATGCGAACTCTGCCCGGGCTTAAAGACGAGATGACAATACATTGAATTCAAGAAGCTTTACATTCTAAACTAGTCTGTTACCCTGCACTGGTGACATGTATGGTAGAATTTGATATTTTGTCTGAGAGTTATGCTGATATTTTCATTCTAAAAACATGCAGACAATTAATAGTCCAATACCTTTCATACCAACACCTGGCGAACCACCTGTGGCATGGAAGGAATGGCTCAGAACATTTACTGCTTTCCTGGGTGCAATTGATGGTCTTAAGTTTAGACCAGAAAAAAGAAGTGTTACTGGAACATTTGTTGGGCCTGTAGGGTCAGGAAAGCTTTGCTAACCTTCATCCTTTTACACCAGAAGATGAAGAGGAAGTATTAGATGAAAATTTCAGTAACAATTGTATATGTGGATTCGCCAATGGTGAAAGGGAAGATGCAAGTCATTTTACACACATGACAAATGGAAATACACTAAACAAAATTATCCATCTAAATAATATGTCTTTTTCATCTTACTTTAATAGTCAAAATATCACCCATGTGCCCACATTTGTGGGTAGAGGCAAGTGCAGCACGATTGATTTTGCGCTATTTTCTAAAGATCTCACTCAGAAACAATTGAATCACGAGGTGCATCCCCTTCCATATAGTCACCACAACCTGATCATTTTAAGTTTTGATATCCTGTTGCTTTTGGGCTCTAGTGATGCACCAGACCTCCCGGTTCACTTTTCCGCTAACCATGCAGTACGGATAGAATGGGATCGCATTGACCCATGTCAATTTTTTGAAGACTTAGAAGCTAGCCAGGATTTTTTTCCAATGTCTCTCCCCTGATGGGGACCCTAATAAGAACCGAGATAGCTATACGGCATTATGTAAGACAGCTACCCGACTGCTAACAAATGCCATGCCACCTAAAGATCGTAAACGAGCCCTTGGTTCCATTCGGACTGTACTTCAGCCTTAAAAGCCCTCAAAAAAGCCACCAACATAATCCCGTGCAACAGTGAGTCAGAAAGACCAGTCAGGAAACGCTACAAAAAAGCACTAGAATTTAGGAAAAGGGAAACTAGGGACAAAGCATGGAAAGACCTAAATAAAGCGGCCCATCTAAAAGACAGCAGGCCTTTTTGGGAGGTTATAAACCAACCTTTTTTTTTTGGAGTCCCCCCGAATGGATTTGAACGTCACGTTTTAGAACAGGAGTGGGTAAGCCGCTTTTCCAACATTTTCAACCCTAATGACCAACTCGATGAACCCCACATGGAACCAGAAATTGATCCACTCCTTTTTTTGATAATAAATGGCTAAGCAAATTTATTGACCTAACAACAGTTACCAAAGCTATCCAGAGTGCTTCCCCAGGCAAGGCCCCAGGCCCGGATGGAGTCCCTATTGACATGCTAAAATCTAAACTGGGATTCTGGGGCCCATTAGTGACTAATGTCTTTAAAGCAGCTGTGAAGGGGGCTCCAATTAACACCTGGAGGGAATCTACCTTCGTGCCCATATTCAAGAAAGGGAATAGGAAATGCCCCACATGTTATCGCCCAATTTCTTTGAAAGATGCCACCGTAAAAACTTTAAGATGGGTTATTTTGGAAAAGCTGGAAGTATGGGCAGAAATGAATTCCTTCTTTTTCAAAGGCTTAATATGGTTTCCGTCCAGGCTTGGGGACCATCGAGCAGGTACTTAACTTATCCCTTATCACAGGAAAATGTTTCAAGGCCAGGAGAGGTTCATTACACATGGCGTTTATGGACCTCTTCTGTGCTTTCAATTTGGTGGACAGTGGAAAGATGTGGCCTTTGATGGAGGCAGTTGGAGTTGACCCACCATTGGTAAACCTTATTAGGCGGTTACACGGGGATACTACCACCAAGGTCCATTATACTAAACAAGGCAATTGTACACAACCTATAAACGTAATCAGAGAGGTCAGGCAGGGCTGTATAATGGCACCTTTTCTGTTTTTATTTTATTTCAATTATTTAGACAAAGCCCTGAGCTTATGTAGTGATGATAACCCTAGAGTCGCCTCTTGACCAGTAACAGTTCTTTTATATGCAGATGACATGGTTTTAATTTCACAAACAGCAATTGGCCTCCAGAAACTTTTAAATGGTTTTAACAGTTTAATGACAAACCTAAATTTAAAAGTAAACCACCAAAAATCATTTATTTTAACTTGCGGCCCAAAAACACTAAAACCAAATCCTTTTCTTATTAGCAAGACCGCGATCACTAAGGTTTTATATTTAAATTATTTAGGTACCCTGTTTGAAACAAATCTGTCATGGGGCGGCATGACTAACCAGAGAATTCAGAAAATGGGAGTAGTGTGCGAATCTATCTTTAGATTCACAAAAGAACTGGGGCACAAGCCAATTAAAGAGATGGTTCAGCTATATAAATATAAATGTCTGGGAGTGGGAACATATGGAGCTGGAGTGGGGTGTCATGAAGCGCCAGCTAGAATGCAGGCCTTCGAAAACAAGTTCCACTGCCAAAAACTGGCCATCCCTAAATCGCCCCCAAGCTTTATCTCCCACAGTGAATTGGGTAAGGGCTATTTGGAAGACAAAGTTAAAATGGCCCTCCTGTTATTCTGGGTTAAAATTTGGTATACCCCACCAGCAGGTTTTTGAGAGACGCTATGAGCGATTGTCTGAAGTTGGACAATAGATACTCTATCCCTTGCCTGGCATATGTCAGGAAAAGCTTTAATGATTTGGGCCTGACCAATCTTTCTGAATTTCCAGATAGTAGTGGTCCTCAAACCAAGGTCATAGTTAAGGACAAAATACTTATACTAAACTATTTGCCAATTACCACATCGTCTGGGATAGAGAAGTATCTAATTTGGGTGGAAAAACCAGAACACAGGTTTTAACTCACGAGGCTCAGGTTACATTCAATTTATTATTTGGTTGCTTTCCCTAACTTTGGCTCCTGGTTTGAATTTCTTCCAGGATGCCCATGTAATAGCTCCTTGCCCCAAACGACAGTGCACTTTATGCTTTTTTGCACTCTATATAGCAGCTTGAGAGGACGTTTTTTACTGCCACTTTTAAAGTACAAGCGCTTTACACCGCACCAAGAGGGGCTAATCTTTTTAAAATGTGTTAATACTCCCACAACTTGTTTCTTTGTCTTTACTTACATATTGTCTGCAATAAAATTGAGGCAGAGCTATGCTTTATAAGAATATTTCTTTTTTGCCCTGATGAGATTGTTACCAGTATGTAAATTAATTTTAACCTCCATGGGTGCTCATAAAGCAATGTCTTATTATTTGCTAAATGTATACATAAATTAGATTCCGTTCTGCTTTTTAATTTGTACTAATTGAATTGGGATGTTTCCTCAATAATCTCTGATCATAAAAAACGATATGATGTATAAGGTATTTTTTAAATTTGTGTTTTTATGGTCTTTGTTATGACCAAATAAAGACTATTGAATGAATGAACGACTGCTAAAGGTGAGTTTGGAAATTTCCCGTATCAGTCAATCCGAAATCAACTGGTGACTTGATGCTGTAACAAGAAGATACAAGAAAGATTACTCACTTGCGAAAATCCACCTTTGGAAGAAGCTGTAGACATAGCAAATAGCATTCAAGGTTCTAAGGAGTCTGCCAAGGAACTTAGCAAAACCAATGATTCAGTTTTGCTTGTCAGCAGTAATGTGAATTAAGTGGGTGAATATGTGGACCATAAAATGTCTAGTGATATTAATAACCTTTTGTCATGTGTTAGGGTACATAAAAATGATGTACCTAAGTCAAAAGATCCGGTGGAGGAATTTAAGGTGGGAAATGAATTAATTCCTTTGCTAACTGACTCTGGATCAAGACTAACTATAAGTTCTAAGGAGACATTTGTCTACATGAAATTGTATCTCCACCTGATGTCACTCCACAAGGAGATAATGGCGTGAAAATTGTTTGGTGGGGTATTTTGAATTGGTGATCACTTTTAAGGATAGAGAGGTAGAAGGGAAGGTTTATGTTTTCTCATTGTGAACCAGATATACTAGGTTAACATCATCAAGGGTGTTTGGGAATAGTTCTCAAGCCAGAGTGTGTGCAGCAAATTTTATCCATTATGGAATGTCAAGTGAATGAATTGGTTGATGTGCAAACTGTTTTGAAAAAACATGACAGTCTTCAGGGAGAAATTGGGGATACTGAAGGATTTCGTACTTGTTATCAAGCTAAAAGAAGGAAGCATTTCTGTAAAGCCTAAGTTAAATATTGTCCCTTTAAGTGTCAGAGAAAGTCTTGATGATTTGTTAAACTAGTTGTCCAAGGAGGGTGTGATAGAGCCTGTGAAATCGTCACTTTGGTTGTCACCTTTTGATGTTAATCACAAGAAGAATAATGAGCTAAGGATGTGCATTGATCTTAGAAGTTTAAATCCAGCCACTTGGGTAGATGGTCACCCATTGCCAAAAGTTGAAAATATGATTAGTACCTTGGCAGGTGCAAATATATTTTCCAAGCTTAACATGAGATCTGCTTACAATCGAGTGGTATTAGCTGAAGGGTTGAGACATCTTACATGTTACACCTAGTAGTGTTTTTCAATTCTGTAGGATGCAGTTCGGTCTTGCTTCAGTAGCTGCTGTATTTCAAAGGATGATTACTGTACTGGTTAAAGGTCTCAGGGGTGTGCTGGTGTTCAAAGATGACATTTCGGTTTATGGAAAGAATTGTGAGAAGTATTTGGAAAGGTTGAATGATGCTTTGAAAATTTTGGATGAGAAAGGTTTGAAACTCAGGAAAGATAGATATGTATTTGGAGTACCTGAAGTGGAATATCTTGCTCATGTGGTTTCTGGTAGGGGGATTGGTCCATATCCGGGTTACTGAGAGCAACTGAAGAAGTACCAGTACCATTTGACAAAGAGCAACTTAAAGCTTTTTTGGGAATGTGTTAATTTTGCACAAAGTTTATTCCGGATTTTGCCACTGAAGCTGAACCAATTCTTGCTTTGTTGAGGAAGAAAAGTACGTTTGTGTGGGGTAAAGCACGAGATTTAGCTTTATGGGAGATAAAGGCTGGACTTTCAAGAGCACCACTGCTTAGTCTGTATGTTTCTGGAGAATGTTCGATGATAACTGTGGATGCAAGTGGTGTGGCTCTTGGGGATGTTTTATTCCAGGGAAGGAGAGAAATTGAGTGCACCATTGCATTTGCTTCTTGCACACTCCGACCGCAGGAGCTGCACTATTCTGTTATTGAGTGGAAAATGCTTGCCTGTGTGTAGGCTGTTGAGCGATTTAGAGCACATGTTTGGGTCCCAAGTTTTGTGTTACAATGTGACCATGAACTTTGATACCAATTTTGAGCAGATCTAATGTGCATTCCACAAAAGCTACGGTGAGGCTCACTAGGTTGAGTAAGAAGTTACTCAAGTATGACTTTGAAGTGGTGTACATACCAGGTGGGAGGAACAAGAAAGCTGACTGCCTTTCTCATCTTCTGTTGTTAGTTGGTGGGGAAAAGATTTGGTTGATGAACAGCAGGATTTTGAAGGTTTGGTTGCAGGTGTGTTTTGGTTGGACACTAATTGTGTAAGTGAAGATGAGTGGAGAGGTTCTCTTGCTCAAGATTCTCTGTTGTGTAAAGTTATTGAGTATGTAAAAATGAGCTGAGTAAGAGAAGGCAATATTCCTGTAGGGCTTCAAACATACAGTAAAGTGCAATCAGAGTTATCTGTTGAGGCGAGTGAGCTATTCAGAATGGACAAATTGATTCCACCTATGCTGGTTAGAGAAAGGCTGTGGAACATTAGCCAGTAAGGGCATTTAAGCATGACGATCACTAAAAAAAGGTTGAGAGAAATCTATTGGTGGCCAGGGATGGATAGTGAGGCAGGGAGATGGGTTGAAAAATGTGTGACGTGTGCAAGCAATGATAAAGTCTAAAATGTGTCACACTGCCCATGAATGTGCCAGGATGTCCTGAGAGGGTGTAGGAAAGAGTGAGTGTTGATTGTTTGGGTGTTTTTTTCATGTTATGCCCTTTGCTCAATGTTTTGCTATTTTCTTGACAGAACATTTGTCAAAGTGGCTTGATGTGAAATTTGTTCAGGAGTCCAATACCAAAAGTGTGATGGCATTTCTCTCTTATGTTTTTTCTACAGAAGGTTTTCCCTCTGAATTAATTTCTGACATTGGTGTGCAATTTGTCTCAACGGAAATTAAAGAGTTTTTGTGTGGTGTGGGGATTAAACATAAAAGGTATAGTCTTTATCATCTCCGAAGTAATGGTCAAATTGGGAGGGATAACAGGATGGTGAGTGAATGTGTCAGAGGAGTAGTGATTGATGGTGTGGGGAATGCTTTTCGTGCCATGTTGTGGTCCCACCACAACACACCTCATAGTGTGACTGGTGTTTCACCTTTTGTGGCAATAACAGGTAGACAAACCCAGGATCATTTGAGGCCAGTTTGGTTAAGTAATTTAACCAAGCTGAAGGAGTTGAGTGTTTCACACAGTATTGGTAAAAGTGAATGTTCTGTTGCTATTGATGAAACTGTAATTCCAAACTAACTGAAAGATTTTGTTCTTGTTTAATTCTTATCTCTTTTAATTTAGTATTTGTGTTCAACAGTTATGATAAAATGTGTTCTAATGTAGTATTTTATTAATTAGTAGAGATATATTTGTAGGTTTCTTTTTGGTTCTGATTACTTAGTTTTGACTTTCAATTATTGCAAGCATATTTTTTTTATTTTTTTTTGTTTTATTGTTTTTTTATGTTTCACAGTACTTCTGTTGGAAAAAAGGGAGATAGAATGTTGTTGTGATATTGAATGGAGAGCGAGCGGATGAGGTGAGGATGACAGCTGGAGAGGACTGCCTGTATTTTCCCTGAATTATTCTTAAATAAAAATACTTTTCTACTGACCTTTTGTGAACCGTTGCACTTCAATTTAACACTATTCCATTTACTTTTGTTTATTTATATATAATAGAGTTGCAGATGCATTTGATGGACTGGGTCATTTTCTTTTGCTTATCACTCTGTCACTCTAAATGGTTGTTTGTATTGCTGTTACTCCACCCGTGAGTAAGGCGTTTTCTAAAACTGCTTGGGTGGCCTCTTCTGCACCATTAAACCTGGCATTCCCTAACTCCGTGAGAGCGCTTGTCTTTGGTGTTGTCTGTTTGTCTCTCTTTCTCTATATATACATATATAGCTATACATACATATAATCCAGTGGCTGTCTCCACTAACATAGTTAAAACCACGTTTCCATTGCACAAGCATTTTTTGGTTTGCTTATAACTTTAGCACTGTTTAACGAATCTTCACAAAATTTTCTTTAAAAAAGTCTGATCCACCTCAGTTCCTTCCAGGAAAGTTTTGGGGTGATCCATCAAGCAGGGGCAGAGAAAAAGGGGCGTGCCAAATGCATTTTCCCCATTTGTTTTTCCATAGGAAAATTAGAGACAGCTACAGCCAAAATGACTGAACAGAACACCACCAAATTTGAAAGAAAGCTAGATCATGGTCCAGAAAACATGCTTTTTGTGATTTAGTGTAAATCGATTCAGTAATTTTGAAGAAAAAAAGGTTAAAAAATAAATGCATATATCACGCAGTGAAGGATCCGCAGAGCTAACAGATCATGAGATAAGATCTGATTGGCTGCCACCACTTAAAGATAGATGTGGCATCAGCCATTTTAGGAGTTGGGGACCCGGGTGCATATTTATGAGAACTGACGCAACGCTGTGTTGTGGCAGTGTTGCATCAGAAAAGCTTGTGCTGCGCTGGGTCACTTCTGTGCGACATGATGTCCTGTATTTATGATATGACACACCATGTCACAAGTACCAAAGAAGCGTCAGAAATACCGACGCAGCGGTGAGAAGAATGACGCAACATTTCATAAAGCAACTGCTCCATACGTGACTCAAAGCTGATTTGTATGTCGTAAAGCACCTTTACGTGCCGCAGATCAGCTTGCTATGCGTCACGCAGGAGTGCGTTGCATGACAGGAAGCTTAAAAAAAGATGCATTTGAATCTACAGCACTTCTGAACACCAAACTAATGGGGAAACATTGAGGGGAAACAACACTGACCCCAGCCCAGATGACCAAGCAGCAGCACAGGGGAAGAGGAAAAGCAATTGCAGTGAGGAGGAGAACCAGTATTAATAGTTGAGGTGACAAAGAATGAACACCTTCTCTTTATCACCTTCAAATTGCCATTAGGTAAGAAGGAAGCCATTTGGGAAGCCAAAGTGGATAAAATCAAAAGTGTAGGCCAAACAAAAAGGACAGTGCTGGAGTGCAAGAAGAGGTGGCAAGACTACAAGCACAGGACCAAAGAGAAACTGTCCAGGAACCTTAGGGCAGCCATGGGGACTGGAGAAGGACCTGATTTCTAGGAGGAATTGGACCCGTTGGAGGAGCAGGTGGTTTCACCCATCCCAACAGAGTTGGTGGCAGAAGTTGCCGGACAGGACAGTGCTGCAGTTGAGGACCAGGAAGAACTACAAGGTAAGTGAAAACAAGGGAACATATGGGTAAAACTGTCATGCAGTGCAGCAAGACATTTTTATGCACTGCGCTGTGTGCAAGTGAAAGGGCATGTATGTCTCACATATTCACTCCTCCATCATATAACTGTGATTTCTTTGGCCAGTCACATATATTTTTGTCCAGCCCTGCCAAGTTTCTCTGGTCTATATGTGATGTGTTGCCCCAGTCCAGGATGTCCTATGAATTCTGGGACTTGTAGTGTAATCTGAAACATGTTTGACCAGGACTGCAAGTCCCAAAATGCATAGGAAAAAACCTTGACTGAAATAGCATATCATGTATAGACCATGGAAACTTTGCAGATATGTCAGTGTCAATGGAGGCCCACTTGCACCATAAAGCGAGTGTGCTTGTCTTGGGGCTGGGCAGCCAAAAGTGGAATGTAATGTAATGTAAATTAATGTGGTTTCCCAGGGGATTAACTTCTCACCCAAGAAGGTCTCCAGGTGCTGAGCATGTGCAGGCTCTCTAAATAGGATCACATTAAGAGACAGGTGTACAGTCAGTAGCACTAAACCATATTGCAAGCAGCTGTCCTGGCACTGCTGTGTTTGAAAGTTTGCAACTTATGTAGCAGCTGTGCAGAGATGCCGTGGTAGAGGGCATTGGTGTACTACAGTCTTCATGTCATGAGGGCCTGGGTGATGGTCTCACAGGTGTCAGGAGGGAGCCATAAGAAGGAAGGTCTCACTATGCAAAATATGTGAAAGCAAGTGGAGGTGAAACAGGGAATTGTGACGGCTCAAGGTGGGAAAGGTGTCCAGGATGAAGAGCAGGTGTCTGGGATGATTGGAGGGTGAGATGCTTGGTCCAAGTTGTGTGGGCAACCAGGGTAGGTACATGTTACTCAATATCCTCATTGCTATTTGTCAAAATTCAGTATGAGCCATTACTCTCACATACAGGTAGGCATGTTGGTCAATGGCATAATGTAAGAAATGTTGGTATGGGTGGTGTCTCCTAGGAGTCAGTGTATGATCTGGGTGTCATCAGTGTATGAGATGAAGTTGAGTCCCTGGGTCTGAATGATGATTGCCAGAGGAGTCATGTACACGTACAAGTGAGTTGGGCGGAGTGAAGATATTTGCGGGACTCTGCAGATTACCATCTTGGGTTCTGAGGAATTGGATTGAGCTTGAGCTGTTGCATATTTCCAAGTGTGACAGTGGCTACCCCCTTCCAAGATGCTTCTCAGTGTTTAGTGTTGTGGACATTGAGTCTGTGTGCCAGGAAAGTACTGGATTCCACACAAATAACCAATGTATGGTAGATACATGCCCTTACCCAATCCTGCAGTATAGCTAGGTTGCTTGCTGTATAGAGTTGTGTGGATGTGTGTCAAATATGACCCTAGGCCACTATATTGCACAAATTGCATGCAAGCCACTACAGCAAGCCAGATTGGTGTGTTGTATTGTGTGAAAGGCGCAGTGCAGGATTACATGTAATACAGCACATAATAACATTACTTGGTCAGCACTGGGGCATTAACTGATGGCTAGAGTGAATGCAGCCACCCTGGTGACATGGTGCAATGGTCTCAGCAGTGGTGTTAAGAAGCTAATGTCACATCAGTGTAGGCATAAACCAGAAAAGAAACGTATCATATCAAATGGGGCCCTTACCTGCACTCACTCTTCCATGCAAGCTGCCTAGCTATGTTGTGTTGTGTCATTACACAAATAGGCCCCCTTGTATATGCAGAGTTTGTGTGAACAATGTAGAGGTAATGCCATGTAAAAGGCAACAATTGTCAGGTACCGAGCGTTGCAGCGCCTACCAAGTACCTAAAAAACTACAATTCCCATGATGCTGGCTTGCGGAGGGGAATTTAGGCGAGAACGTCGCGCAGGACGTTGCGCGTAATACTGAATTGTTTGGAGAGTTCTCTCTCGGCTGAGAGAGAACGGAGGAAGGAAGCGCCGTCGGGGATTCCTGGAACGGAGATCCCCGGTTGAAGAGAGCCACTGCTCGGACTGTCAACGGCAGTTGCGTGAGTACGTTGGGAAAGGTTTGGAAGCCTGGAGAACGGCTTCCTGTTTATTCGATTCCCGAGTGCGGAGACAGTGGTCTTTGAGCGGAATACAGCGGTGCTACCGCATATTGCCGTCTCTGTAGAAGGTTTCTGGCGTCGTGTGAAGACGTTCTGTCGTTCTCTCAGCGGAATACAGCGGTGTGAATAACCGCGTATTGCCCTTGAGAATTCCAAGGTTTCATTTACAGCCCTAGCTGTACAGCGGAATACAGCGGTGAGGTTAACCGCGTATTGCCGTTTGTATTCTTTTTACACTATACTTTGGGAAGTGGTGAGACTTTGTGGGATACATATCACTACGGGAAGGCACCCTGACTGGTATCAAGGAACCATTTGCAGTTACTCCCTGGGAAGGGGCTATGCATAATTCTACAGACTGGCTTTGATGTATATTGCCAGTACTAAGGGGAAGGTTATTATTTACTCTACAGGATTTCAAAGGTCTCATGCCTGAGTACAAAACGACCTTTGGGTATGTATGAGGTCTGTGTTGGCACATTTGGATTGTGAGTCGTGTGAGTCTGCAAGCATTAATGTTTGTGAGTTTTTATCATTTCAGGTTCAATGCTTGGTTTGTGTACCATTTGAGGATGCCCAAAGATTGTACCAACTACAGTATTTATATTCAGGTATATATGTGCTATCCTCTAGCGAGATATATATGAGAGTAGATATCGTAGCCTTTGTTTATACCTATATGATTTATTGTTTCAGGTTCTATTCCACTGCTGTCCCTTCCCTCTCCTTTCCCTCGCCTGATCATTCGAATACCCTGTACATATTCACTTTCAGGGTGTTGGTACTATCAGGAGGTGGACCTTTTTCTGCTGCGACTGGATCCTGCGGAGCTGGGCCTGACAACAATAGTGTAACATGGCCTCATTTACTTGTAATAGCATATCTTCCACATATCCATGTGTACTTGAAAGTGAATAAAAAATCAGTCTGATTATCACCAAATCATCCATGTATACATCTATCATGGAACAGTATTCACATAGTTCTATCTCTTTCCAGAGGAACAATCAACACCTCCTGTAGAGCCGCCTGTCCTTGATGAGTAACCTGTTGGTGATGCCATCCTGCACTTCATGAATGATGACACCTTCCAGTAACTCCTGGACACTTTTGAATCTTCTCCTCCGGTCGTGGCAAGAGTAGACGATGTTGCAGGGTTTCCAGAGAAACCATCACCACAGGACATGCCTCATCTAGCTGCACAATCCCAGCTGAGGACTCCGAGGACTGCTAAGTTGAATTTCAACAGCGAGCGGTAGGAGTCCAGCAGCAAATGGTTGCTGAGGTGCGGGCAGGGATGGAGACCACAGCGGGCATCCTAGAAGGAGTCCGTAAGTTTCTAAGCCCTAATAAGGGTATAACAAAGGCTATTACTGACACCTACTCTTGGCTCCATGGGATTGATGACTCCCTAGATGACATAGCTGGTGTCATGATGCAGAGGGAACAACAATCCTCTACATCAGACACCAGTGAAGTTGCCACATAGCTGGGAACCATCCGTAACATCATGGAATCCAGGGAGGACAAGTTGGACTCCTACATGACAACAATGGGGGCCCTCAACAGCACCATCGTTGCTTTGTTGGCAAGCCACTGGACCCTTCCCAGGGATTTCCAGACAAATGCTGGTGAGGACAGGAGAGTCACATAGTCTGCCTCTGATGAGTGTGTGTACCTCAGATGCCTCCCATACAAACAACACCAACTGCAGGGAAAGAACAACACTCATCAGAGGAGGACGGTGTGGAGTTCCCCAGTTTCCGTCAGCAATCTGCCCAATAAAATGTTTCAGTGCCTAGTCTCACTTAGAGAGGCCTGGATGGTCGACCTGGGTCCCCTAGAGGATGAGCAGTGGATCGAGGCATTGCAGAGCCCCGGAGAAATCCCTATACGAGCACGGTTCCGCCTGGTGCAGCTTCGTATACTGCATAGGTCCTACCTCTCTCGGTCAAGGGTGTTCAAAATGGGCCGCAGCGACTCAGCCGAATGCCCCAGGGGTTGTGGAAATGTGGGCACGTTCTACCATACACTTTGGACTTGTCCGCTGATCCAAATCTTTTGGGCAGAAATAATAGACACAATGAGGGAAGTAGCAGGCCTACATGTCCCGCTCGAGCCAGATGGCTGCTACTGGGTGTGTCGGAGGAAGAGAAATGGCCCAGCCACATGCGTACTTGGTTAAACATGGTGGCAGGGGTGGCAAAGCGCAACTTAGCTAGACTGTCGGGTGCAGGCAGGTCCCCAACAATTAGAGAATGGCAAGAGGACCTGGATTGGTGCCAACTAGCAGAACACGCAAGATACCGCTCCCGAGGCTGCCTCCGCAAATTAGAAAAGATCTGGGGTCCATGGAAACATCACAGGGGCTCCAACGGCTAGGCTAAGGAGGGAAAGGGGGGGTCTCTCTCATAAAAGGCATGGGCGGAGGGGTCGAAACACACCCTTAATTGGTCAGGGTATGCTCCAGGGGAACAGGGCTGGGTCATGTATTATACTTTGTTGTGGAGAAGGCCCCCTGCGAGCGGCCCTTAAATGTATATCGCATTGCCTATGATTGATTTGTGCTCTTAACCAACTGCTTAATAAAAAGATGTGTAAAAATTGTTTTAAAAAATTGTCAGTGCCTCCTGGCCAGTTTCCTAGTGGTCCAATGTTTGACATCATGCCACCTTCTTTGTCATCCAGTACTGTACTGTTTGTATGTGCATCTGATGATCTTATCCACTAATGGACTTTGAAACAACCCTACCTTCCCTAATGGCAATTTGTACCTCCTCACTGAAATACACCTCACCTCCACATTTCGAATGACATGTCTCCCAAATGGACTCTGTCTCGTCATCTAAGCTTTCAATAACTGTTGGTGTTGGTCAAAAGTCTACAATTGGACTCCCAAAAAACATTGTGAGCGACCTACAATCTTGAATAAAAGTAACTCTAATACATCAATTTTTACTAAACCACAAAGAGTATTGTATATTTTTTGCTGAACGCACTACATATACCATGGTGAAAGTGTAAAATCATTACCCACTTGTATTGTGTCTCAAGAAGACTGAGCTAAAGTCAATTGCACATGCTGTTTTTGGATATGTACCTACACAAAGTACAACCACTGCAATGGTTAATGAGCAACGTGTTCTCTCCCAATAGAATGTCAGTGTGTAACAACAAGCTTCAGTCACTTTGCTAACACACTGAGAATCTGCTTCTATTCACTCAAATACTTACCAGCGTTAAATGGGATGTGTGAGGCATGTGAGGCGATAACACTGTTCCACTTATCCACATAAATGTCGCTCATTGAACATGATAATGTTATCATCCAAATATGAGTAACTCATTGCTCACACTGAAGAGATTCTACAGTACAGAAATCTGCATGGTTGTAAAAATGATATTCCTCAGGAATTAGCATCAGACCTATGCCACACAAGGATGCACAAGGCCAATCCAATACCTTGAACGTCAGTAACCAGAAAATGCAAGTGCTCCACGTCTTGGACATGTGTCAACTGATAAATGGTCAAAAATGCTACATGGGGACAACTAGGGAAAATGTGTTTCTCTGTCCCTGAGAGGCCTAATATGTGTTCAGTGTGAGTGCAACCACACATTACATCTATTGTATATACATTCTTTCTATAAGTGTCAGACTACTGAACCACAAAAAAGCAACACCTCTCCAGGGGAAGAGCAAATGGGAGATATATGGGCACGAAACTTTGAAAGTAGTTGACCAAAGTGAGCCTTATGATGTGCCACACTTAACAAGTAGTCAATAGCAATCTTGATGGACATTCTCCAGGCAGATGTGACCACATTCACAATTAGTAACCTGTCAGCAACAATGACCCCCTTACAAACAGTGCAAGTGTGTGTGGTAGTGTAAGGCACCAGTGTGTTTTCCAGCGCATACAGGGAGCAGCAATCCTAACCATGCCTGCCCTACCACTTTCACACAGGATGCAACAGTAGGAGACTACCTGTGTTGTGCTGTGTGTAAAATCATCAGACTGAGCCCCACTTACAGTGCCTAAAGTATGGAAAAGGGTCCATACATCACTCAAGTGTGAGTCAGACTAACAGTTGTCGATGGGAAACAACCGGTACACCGCATGCATTACGACGCATGCCATTACCCCGCATGTCATTACAAAGCGAACAGCTTGTTGCAGGGGGTAGAAGGTGTTGGATTTAACTCCAACACCTTCCCTGCTGTTGCACACACTGGAGTTGGAATAGTAAATTATACTATTCCAACTTCCAGTGCACCCCCGACAGCAAGTCGGGGTAAAGGTATGCGTTGTAATGGCATGCGGGGTAATGGCATGCGTTATAAAGTCATACAACCGTTGTCGATAGGCCTCTGACAAAGCTGCATATTCCTTCATAGACTGTAGGTCAATTGCTACATCATGTACTCAACTTAACATACACAATGGTACCAGCTCTTACATATGAACTGATGCCAAACTAATGAAAGTAGAGAAATATTTAATGTATGAAAACTTTTAAAAATACCTACACCAACCTAGCTAACATTAACTAACATAACACTAGCCTAAACTATCCTAACTTATCTTAAACTATCTTAAGTACTATACACACATGACATGCTAAACATCAACCCCCTGCACCCTCTTAATACACATAGATCGGAACAATACAAACAGTAACTACATCCTAAACATATCCTACCTATACATGTAATCCTAAACAAATGTATATTGTTTTGGGATTTTTGGCTTTTAGAATTTTGTTTAAACACTCTAAACATCAACCCACCACCCACTAAAACAGACCTAAAAACCACTATCTACTAAAATATTTTAAAATGTGCACTTACCTATACTATGCCTATACTAATCCCTAACTAACCCTATGCTTAACAACTATAAACAATACTACAAAAAACGTATACAGGGAAAGTCAATGGGTAGAGGGAGACAGGCTCAGATCTGGCCAGCAATCTGCTCCTTGGCCTCTTGTACAGTTAGTAATATGTCTCTAATGCTGGTCTGCTCCCCCTCCATGCCAGCCATCCTGGTGTTGAGCCTCCTCTTATGTCGCACCATCCTCTAGTGTGGAGAGTAAGTTTCTCCAGCCTGGATGGGCAACCTTCACTGGGGCTAACCAGTATAGGGTCCCACTGAGGCCTCGGTTGTGGATTGTGGCAAGGTTGAGGTATGTGAGGGTCCTGCTGTGGCCTGGGTAGTTGGATCTGCCTGCTGCCTAGCACCCTTTGATACTGGTGGGTCTGCTGCTGTTGTGGTTCGGGACCTGCTGCCACTCCTCCAGGTCCCACAGGCCTTTTCCTGCTGGTATTTTGCAGCCATCCTCCTGTAAGTCTTTGCAATTTTTCTAATGTGCCTGTAGTGGTCATGTCTGGTGTCATGTTGTCTAAGGAGTGAAAGTAAACATATATTACATCGATTTACAAATGTACATGTCGTTTTCAAAAGTCAGCTGACAAGGTCACGTTGTCATAACTACAAGTCCAGACTAGCACCAAATATTGAGATAGAGATATGGACAATAAACTATCCTTCCACAGACATCTCCTAATAGAACATGTGAAACTGACTCAAATGAGGACAGTGTAGGTGTACAATATGTGAAGTTTGTCACAAAATGGTAACAACCATATGACTTATAACAGTGAATCTCAATCCTGACGATGTGTCAACAGGTAATTGTAGATATGGTCCAGATCATTACACTTTTGGTGTTGGTCTAGCATCATGTAACGGGGGGGGGCAAAGTAGGTTACAAACATATGTGAGCAGTGACAAGCCATTACTCATCTGGAGTTACACAATGCAGCACACATTGCTGATTTGACTTGCTCTGCGTCAGGTAGCCACTCAATGCATGAAGTCTGGGTAACTCCCCCCTACAGGACTTTGATGTGGAACACTCAGGCAAATACATTGTAATCTGACATTAAACATCTGGTATACAGTTGCAACAATACCATGCTCAGCTTACTATATTCACTTTTATGTACACTCATTCTCCCTAGGCTGCATTCATCAGTGCACATATAACATATGTAAATGGATCTCAAGAGTGTGTGTATTCATGCAGGAGTGCACATATGTATAAGAACTTTGGGCCAGATGTATCAATATTGGAAATAATGATTACCTAATTGTGATTCTCTTCAAATCGCAATTAGGAAATTGCTATTCCTAATGTATGAAACTCATACAGTTTCATTTAGCGATTCCTAGTGGGTTGCAAATCGACCTACATCATGAATATTGATGAGGTAGGTCGCAATTTGCGATCCATTAGGAATCGCTGAAATCACAGGGATGGTGGCCTGCTGGGGTCATCAGACCACCATGTCTGTGATTGCTTTTAAATAAAGCAATATTTTTTTTAAAATGCAGCCTGTTTAGCTTAAAGGAAAACGGGATGCATTTAAAAAAGAAAAATGAAAAGTTTTCTTTTAATTTTTTAAGAGTAGGCAGTGGTCCTTGGGACTACTGCCGGCTCTTAAAAAATGTTTTTACGAACATTCACAAAGGGGAAGGAGTCCCTTGGGGACCACTTTCCCGTTTGTGAATGGTTTACCACCTACTTGAAGTAGGTGATAAAATGTGAATGTTTAGCGACCACATTTTGGATGGTAACCATTCTTGCATATCACTGCGATTCGTTATTAGAAAGGGACGCCCTTGGCATTCCCCTTCCTAATACCGAATCAGTATATATTCACAATTCCAAACTGCGATTCGGTAACATGTTACCAAATCGCAATTTTGGAAAGATACATACAAAATTTTTCCGGTCTCAAATGGCCCAATTCTTTGAATCGGGCCATTTGTGACCGGAAAATTGCTTGTTGGGTACAAAACAGGGCACATGGCACCATGACGAAAGGGTGCCTGTGTTGGAGCTAGCCAGTCTAATATACCCCACCAGTAGGTGAACAGTGTAATGCCCTGTATGCTGCTAACACTGTGCATTCCTGCATGTGAACTCATAGACAGTGGTGCAACATGACATTATACATTGCAGTGAATGTTTGCCTCACAGAAATGACACATAGGAGATATATGGGCCATGAGTGTGGCTTGTCAATGCCAATCCATGTGCTGACTAGTGCGTTTGTCCAACTGGTCACACCATACCGATGACATTGCATCCATGCATTGAGGCCTACTAGGGCTCCATAGGTGTAACACCAATGGCATTTGCACACTGTGCTCCAGATATACACATTGCCCTGAGTAATGAAGCCTGACATCCAGTTTACACTTGCAAAGCCATATGACCAGAACCCTGCCATGTGGACATTTACACTCACAATGTGCAACAGTCAGGCAGTCTGGTAGTGATTTGCAAAATTCCATGGATCAATAAAGTAGCAGGCCTACATCCCTGCAGCCTCCAGGGCATCGGTGTAATTGTAACTCTGTCACTCCAGTTCACATTGTTATGACATGGACTACTCTGAGGGAGGCTCGGGCACAGCTGATGCTGGATTACAACAGCCATACCTCAGGTCAATGTAGCTATTATCTTATTTGGCAATACTAATGAAAATGTACAAACACCCTTACTGGAACACTTGTTGAGATGTATTTTTTCACTTTCATTGCTCAAAATCATGATGTGGATACACTTTGGTATGTCACTACCACTTTCCCTGCATCTATCTTTGGCAAAATGGTTTGAATCTGATGGCTACCCAGCTGACACTGTCCTCCATGTTTAAACTATTTGGCTATTGTTTTGCCACACAGCTATAGGGACAGGTATGTGTCACCAAACATTTTCAGTGTTGGTCAGCATGAATCTTTAGCCATGCCTATAGTCAGTCACACTGTAGTTAGGTAGCAGGAGAGGTTAAATGTATGCAGCATGTATGAGCATAGTATGCTGCAGGATAAAGCAATATATGTGACATACTGCCACACATTTTGTATTTCTCTGATTTTAGAATACCTTCATGTTAACACTTGGGAACGGTGTCTGGGTAATATTTTTTGCACATCATCAGCATCTGTGTCATACACAAATATAGATGTAGGCAACAGAAATGTGCTCAGACAAGCTTAGCAGCAGTCTTTCTACTTCGCTGCTACATCTGTTGAAACATGGTTTGTTACATTTTTGGTATGAGCAAATTTGATTGTGTTGAACATCTGCAGATTATGCACCAGATGATGGTTCATGTGTCATGCTAACATCACCACAGATGAAAAAATGCATGTATCCTGTGAGCTTGCTTACATTGCCCCTACATTCACTATTACATGCCTCCTTGTCAATTCAAAATTAATCTGTGGGCAAATTCTGTTGTGTTGGCACACTGATTGTAAATTGGTTACAGGTGATTAATACCTCCCAATACACATTACAATGTTACAACTCACATGGATCACACGCAGACGTCAATAAGCTACATCCATGTGCTCATTGCACTAACTGGCTGCATTGGAGTCCTGGAAGCTGTCGACATGTCCACCTGGAAGACAAAGATTTGGACGTTGCATTGTGAATAGTGCAGCTACACACGGTCCACATTCCATTATAAATACTACATCATTCCAGTGTTTAAGAAATATTCAGCACTCTTTACACACATATGTATACATTGTACTAATATGGGATGCAGCTAGTCACCTTGCAGGGATGACCTGACTGGATGTTGAAGGCCAGACGTACCTATTATCACATGCCTGAAGCACGCCTCAGGCATGTGATATTTTCAGTACTGCTGGGTGACACCATTGGCCTTAGGCAGACCACAGTAGTGCTGGAATGAAATGGGAAAGGATAGGTATACACTGAATGTGACATTGTAAGGGCCATATCGGAGATATCATGGCACTGGTGCACAGAGTGCTAACTAGCGGCAATGAAAGCTACCTTGCAACATGGTGCAAGGGTGCATGCCTTGTAAACAGGTTTGTATTATTTTGTCCTGTAAGGGCCACCTTCCTGCACAATTACATTTGCCTGAGGCATATTAATCTGTCTACATGTGCTGCACAATGCAGCGCACATGGAATGTTTAACAAAAATGGAGATTGAACATATATTTCCTCCTTACTCATCACCTTTGGGGGTCTGGCATTTTTGGAGCTTTACCTGGTCATTCACGTATGTTAAATCAGGGAATGCTTATAATTCCATTTATGTCCAAAGTGAACAACCACCCATAACCCATTGAACAGCCCCCTGGGCCAGTGTATGGCAATACAGCTATTGGCCCTGCACTGCTTCATGCTGGCTTTATGTAGCCACTCTGAGGCACACAAATTGCCCTTGTGTTGCTACAATAATTTAACTTTAATCATTGTAATGCACATGATGCACGTTGCATGGTGCAATGTAAAATGACTACATTTCAAATTATGCCCCTTTAATGTTAAGGTTTTGCATGACTACTATAGCATCATTACAATATGCAGATGATACATACAGATATACATACGGGGTCTCCGATCTCCAGTCCCAACAGGTTCACCAGATCAGCGCCTTGTGCCGCTATGTCAGCCCAAGGATGTTTCAGTTGTGAGACAGTGCGATCACCTCCAAAGATTCTGTCCATGTGCCAACGCACACGCTCCCACCTGTCCTTCCTGTCCTTGGGAGGATATCCCTGGATGACCCTACCCCCAGTGGCCACCATGTGGGGCAGGTAGCGCAAAATGAGCCATAGCCCCCCCACCTCTCCCTCTGAAACTGCTTCTTCCCCTACTCCTTCCAGACATGTCCCTATCCCTCTCTGACATATAACACCCCAAACAAACTCCCCTTAAGCTTATGACTATCCCTAATATATAGACGAACACCCAATAATTCAATGACAAATACTAATACAATAACCTAAAAAAAGACACAAAAGGTACACAAGTCACACAAGACAGGGACAGACCAGACACCAACAAGACCAAAAATCACTCCAAACCACCAGACACTCTCAAAACACCTCCAACACCTAGCACAATCTAACAGACTGTAAGAGAAAGTGAAACTAACATTCACACTTCCTAGTATGCAGCCTGCCACAATCATTGCAGCATTTCCTGGGTGTTTCCAGCACTTTTCTGAAATTTGCGTCAATTTTTCTGATGCATTGCATCGCAAATGGACATTGCTTGAAGGACAGTGGCGGATTCTCCGCTAAGGCGGAGGAGCGTCGCCCCATTGCTCAAAAGGAAAACTAAAATGATAATAACGTAACGTTATTATAATTTTATTTTTCCTATTGCAGTCAGTGGCTTGGCGGGGCTGGCCAGAGCAAGGGGAGGAGAGGTTTGCACTCCCTAAGTGCTCATGACTGTTTGGTCAGCCCTCTTGGGCCAGTCAAACAGTCATGCACACTTTGCATGTTCCCCACCAGGCTGCATTACAGAACCTGGTGAGGAAAATGTACAGGCTCCCTGTCCCCGGCTGAGTGCCGAACCATGGAACTCAGACCAATCACAACGCTGCATTGCAGAGTTGTGATTGGCTCTGGGGAGCCTGTGTGCCCGGGTGCTTCCTGTTGCCGGCCAGGACCAGAAGAAGGAAGATGAAGAGGACAAGGGCAGAGGAGAGGCAGCGGCCGGCCATTTCATGTAAGTCCTTGTTTTTTCATTCACTCCCCATTCCCCCCCCCCGCCACCCCACTAACCCTGTCCGGTAGCAACCGCTACTGGTGATGGATATACTGCACAGTAGCACTTCTGCAGTGCAGTCTGTTCCACGCAGTGATGCCGATGCACGGGTTCTGACCCGCGCAACTGGTGCAATGCGCAGGTTCAAACCCGCGCAGCAGGGACTATGCACAGGTTCAGACCCGCGCAATAGGGGCGATGCGCTGGTTCTGACCTGCGCAGCATCTGAGAATGTACTGGATCTACAGTAGAAGCATGGCTTCTGCTGGATCAAACACCTTAGGCACTCTTTCATAAGTCCTATACAGGGGTGGCACTACTTGGCAGGACAGATCGCAGTGTCCAGGTGCTGAAGCCGGGTGGTTGCTAGTCTTTTATGTCCCTGACACCTAGGGGCCTATTTACGAGCAGAGTTGTGTTGCTCTTGCACCACGCAAGGTGCATGGGTGTTCTCACACAACTCCCATGGCTTTAGACGCATTACCAGATTGACCAGAACTGGTAGACCTGGGAATGCGCAAGAAAGATACACCTTCCCAGGAGAGGCGTAACAAGGAGTAATACATTTAATTATCCTCATTAATTTCTGTTTCAATGTGTGCTGCATTCTGCAGCACTTAGATGGAGGAATATGCCTCTCAGGATTTGTTGTTTGCAGGAAAGTGGCCCTTCTTATACAAAAACATTCCTGCCTGGTGCAAGGGTGCCTGTGTTGCTGCTAGGCAGCTAAAACGCCATGACGCAGGGAAAAAGGCAGGGATGCTTTGTAGACTATTAGATACAGCACATTCCTGTCCATTTGCTTTCACGCATAGCAGTGCAGTAAGGTGACTTGCTGCACTGCATGACCATGCTCAAATTATGTCCTAAGTTTACAGTTACAGGACATTTGGTGACCAATACAGTGATCTACTTGTATCAGGCTACCACCAGCATTCTGACACGCAAGACACACACTCAGTCACTGCACACTGTTTTGTTCTATACTCCCTTTGAACTGAACTAGAGTGTGTCACTTTGAATACACACTACCAGCACACACACATTGATCATGTTCACACTGTTCCACATTTCAACCTATGTGTTATGTATGTCTTGCACATGCATACTGCACATGATTGTATCACGTAAACACCACCAGATCAACCTGATGTTGGGCAGGGGTGAGTGAAACACACAGTCACAGAACTTTAGAAGAGGTGAGTGAGCCTGCTGACATCACTGCTGTGTCCAAGGGTTGAATGGTCATGTTCACTACTACTGATCACTACACAGTATACTGCCACCCCCACGTTTGCTGGGTTTTGCTCCTGCCGGAGTATTAATTAATATTATTCGTTTAATAGAAAATGTATAATTATCAATTGATAATGTATTGGCTATGTAACAATTACAAAATGGGATGGGATACTAGATATTAATACTCAGGTTCAATTTTAACACCTGAGTATTAATTAAAATGATTAATTTAATAAGAAATGTATAAATAACAAATTATAATATATTTACCATGTATCATTAACAAACTGGGAGGGGATGCTAGGGATAAGTGTATTAATATGCAGGTATTAATTTTGATTCCTGGGAATTAGTTTTCTTAATTGTAAAAACATGTTTAAATTTAATAATAATTAATATTAAGTATTTATCTTATTTTTAAAAAAAATTAAATTTCTTTTACAATAATGTTTAAAATCAAATAATGATAAAAACATTTTTCAAATATTTTCTCAACACATAAAAACTTTTTATAAAATGCAGAAGTAAATGTAGTTAAACAAAATATTTATTAATTGTATTAAAAAGTTGTAAAATACTTTATAATATATTTTATTTTTTAACATTCTGTTTAATAAAAAGCATTCAAAAATGTATTCAGTAATTATTTTTAAAACAGTTTACATGGTTTCCCATTGTGTCCAACGTAAAACAATTTTCCCTTTACATTTTTTTTACAGGAATATATTATATAACTTTTAATATATGCATATAAGTTAGGCAATTTGCTATAACGAGAGAGTGAGGGAGGTAGTGCAAAGTGAATTAATATAGATAAATGTAATTCAATGTTTATTAACCAGAATTAAATCCCCATTGGTTGTTTTCGCATCAGGCAAGTAAAAAAGCATTCTGCAAAAAGATTTACATTAAATATTTAAGGAAATGATATAGAATGTTTTGTTTACTTAAAAAAAAAAAAAAGACTAAGGGGGTCATTACGATGGCGGGCGGAAGCACAACCGCCGTGCTGGCGGATGCAAAAACCACCAGTTACCGTTCGCACGCAGCAGATCACACGCCCGCCCGATTACGATGCGAAAAGTCAGCCAAACACCGCCGGCAAGCCAGCGACACCGTCCGCCATCAAAGTGCGCCCGTACACGTAGCGGCGCAGCCCAATTGACACACACCGTCCGACGAAATCACGTCCCGCCCGGCGTATAAATTACGATGCCGCAAACAAACGGCTCCCACGGCTAAGAGACACCGCACGTGAAAGTGAGGCGGTAACACGGACGCCGAGTACGGACAACGAAGAAGCGGCTCCCCCGAGCATGAATCCAGCACTGCAGGCCCTCCCCATGCTCTTGCTGATGCACCACCAAGGACGCAACGTGCCGCGGAGACGCAGGTAGGCACACACACAACAAGTGCACGCAAACAGCGCACACAGTGCAAGGGCGGAAAAAGCGGACAACCCCCACCCCCGCGTGTACACTACACATCCACCATTGCATCCACATATGACACACAGGCCAAATCGTATCATCGCGTAACACATGTGTACACACCACCTGGGACTAGGAACCAACGACCCCGTCACGGCCCCAAAGCGGCGATGACGCCGCCACACATGCGCACAACGCAGAGGCCAACCGCAGCGCCATGCATGCGTCGCACACAGACACAGGGACACAACCAAGCAGCACACACATCAGCCCCACCCCGAACGCACATGACACGTGACAGGCCTGCCACAGACATGTCCCCAACGCACAATTCACGGACAACACCCAACGCCACACAACCGACGCACACATGTCAGTGAAGTCACGCAACAGCAGGACACACCCCAGTGTAACAAACATGGCGTAGCACACAGCGGCGGCAACACCAACTAGGAGAAGCAGGGCCCCTTCGGGAAGAGGAACGCCAGTACCACACTGAAACACCCATACCACCCTGCACATATGAACAAGACATATAAAACGGAACACCAAAGAGCCCGGGGACCGACAACAGGTGGCCCAAGAATAACATTCACACACAAGGCCCAACGCAGAGCGGAAAGGCAGCCTGCCGCCCACACAAGGGAGAGCAGACAGCACTGAATGACCTTCCATTCCAACTCCGAAACCACAGCCCTACCAAAGAAGCCGGTGAATACAGCCATTGTCCAAGAAAAGACCAACACAGGCATGCCGAGGAGACCGACCACAGGGCAGATAGCGCATATCACAGAAGCACACAATGGACGGGGAAGAAAAAGAAAACACTCCCCCATGTCGGCCACATGCAAGTTAATTGGAAGGAGTCACACATCACTGACCTTGAACTGTCTGAGAAGCATGTGGGATGAGGGCCCGTGTCCTCCGCACAAGCCAACAGAACACAAGTCCTGTCTCCCTACGACTACACAGAGCTCACAGCAACCTCGGAGCGTGCACATTGCAGACTGCACACACAGCCGGAGCACGCCACCACAACGCACCGCTGCAAAATGGCAACCGCAACACACCTACCCAACTACGCCGGACAGGTCAATCTGTACAAAACCAACCTGAAACATATATTGGGATGCGATCTCCTGTCCCTGCTGAACGTAAGTTACCGACTGACTTACCGCATCACATTGTTCAGCTGCGTCATGCCCGTCTTCTACTGTCGGAGGTGTCCCTACCAGCATCCCGTGGAGATGTGCCTCTCCAACCCGGCATGTCTAAAGGCGGACCTGCTACCACTACTCCTCCCTCTGGACGCACACGACAGGGCCTGCTCTGCCTATGGGGGCATGGCGTATGTGGCCAACATCGCACCCGCACTGAAATGGGACCACTGTGCCTCCACACGACGGATCATCGAGAACAGCTACATCGAATGTCACCCAGCATGCCCCATCATGGTCCTCCAAGGGACAACTTACGAACAACACCTTGACAGCCACCATCCGCTACATTGGCTGGCAAACATGTACACCACCAATGACATGGAAGCCCTGCTGGACGGCATCGCATACCTGACAACCTGTAAATTCGTCGGACCACAACGCAGGTTCACCGATTGACCTATGATGTGCAACCCCGCACCCATGCTTAGCTTCCGCACGGACTGGCCAGTCACCACCACAACAGCCATACCAAACGACCGGCAACTGTCACCACACCATCAACGACATCGCCATGACATCGGATATGACCGGGACATGCACACTGTTCCCCATCACATCCAGGAACACCGCATGCATCGTGGGAGGCAGTGGCATGGGGTCTGTGTATCGCACCCACATGGACGGAACTGCACGAACAACCAGGACACGACATGGATCCAGCGCCCATGGACACACACACCGCTCAGTGGACATGAATAGGTCGCCTGGAGTCTGTGGGTGCTGCACCCCTCCCACCCCCGCCCCGGGAATCCCATACCAGGACCTTTGCATGGACGACAAGTGCATACAACAACAACACGACCCCAGTGACTGTGACATATCCAGTAACCACCACATTGCAACAACAAGTGGCACGCCGCTGCATGCACGCAAGCACATGCCCTGATGTCATCTCACATGCACGCGTGCATGAGGAACAACCGCAGCAAACCTGTCACATGGAACTGAGATGGACTGTGCCCATGATGCCAAGCGGTCTGGTAGGCTACATGTATACCGTCTGTGTCAAAGTCCGCAGCTCCGCAGCTATACGTAAATGTACATTAGCACAGCCTTGGCCAAGCAGATGTAACTCTGAAGCCCACATCCCACATGCAACAGCCAATCACATGTAACCCCACACCCTATCCCATTTGTAATCATGCTCAGTATATCCTCAACATGTATTCCGCTGCCAGTAGTGTCCACTATACTGCATCACAGAGGACAGAAGACTCAATATAATGTTTGAAACCAAAACTGTCTCCGCTGACTCATTTCACAAGTACGAATGAGAGAGGATGAGAGTATGTGAAGTACACGGCAGTCGTGACATGACCATGTAGTCCACTGGTATTGGATGTCAACGCAAATGAGTAGCACAACTGTGGAAGACACACATGTGTCGTGTGAAGTCGTATGGACGCAGTGCTCAGGTGGGTGGGTGTGACGGGTAGATGCGCACATGCCAAGTTGGAGCACGCCGTGTTGGGAGGGGTCATGAACAGTACACCATCGCTTCCCTGGGCATTGTGAGAGGACACCTGTCGGGGGAGTGAACACGTGTGTGCACAGCAGCCGGGCACACGTACAAAGCGGTACCAGGCGCACCTCAGCCCACCCTCTGTGGACAAGCTGGATCCTGTTGTGCGCACGCCATGCCCCTTGACAAGGCACACACAGCCCCAGTCGACCAGGTGTAACCCCAACATAGTCAATCCGCACAGGCGATACAGGGCACGGGATGGCAGTGGAGCATGGTGTGTGTGAGGTCTCCTCGCGCTCCTCCTGGTCATATCACGCAGGCAATAGAACCTCAACGTCTAGCATGGCACAAGTCAAATGGAAGTGTAGGGGGGACGCACCACAGCACGAGCAGCACTGACGTCACGGGAGGTGGCTCGCACCATCCCATCCATTGCCCATCATACCAACCACGCCACATGCCATTGCGACTAAGTGCAAGCGCGTGCGCCACCACCCCCGAGCCCTCCCCAGAGAGGCCAAAGAGTGAATGTGTGGGCCATCAGTCACAGACGGACGCGGCCTGGCCGACACTGGGTGTCGCAGGTGGCGGGTCCGGAAGGCGAAGACTGTGATGCATAGTCCATGCAGGCCGGGTCTCCATTTGGGGCACCACGCAGGTGGACGGCGTCCCGCCACACATCATACCCTGAGACAGCCCACTCGTGCAACTGGACCCACACATACACTCCTTGCCCTCTCTGGTGCGAGCTTGGGGCTGCCTGTGCAAGCGCCAGCCTCGCAGGTGCACATGCATATTGGGGGAGCGAGGGGAGGACATGAGGGCTGGGGCGAAGATGACTGTATCACTGTCAGTGAGTACAAGGGATGACCCAGATGTGGAAAGGAAGAGACGTGTCCCGTGTGTACTGCAACTAGTCGCCAATCCAAATACCCCCCATGTCCGGAATGTAAGCCCGCACCTAGGCCCGCCCATCCGCCACATCGAATATACCACCAGCACGACAACCTTCCCATTCGAAACACTGACTGGGGGTGGCGACCAGTGAACAATCATGTGTAGCCTACCCACGCGTACATGTGGGCCCTCCATGATCCATGTCACCTGCGGCAAAGTCATGACATGCGCAATGAGGGAAGTGAGGAGAGCTGTCCGCCCCACGCACAGAAGGTGCATCAGCTCCACAGACCCAGCAGCGAGTCCAGCAGGGGTCACATGTGCAGGGGCAGCTGTGCCTGGTGTGAAGGCACATGCATATAGACAGCACATCGACCAATGTGTAGTCTGCCCACATCTACAGTCCATCATCATGCGGACATAGGAATTGAACACAGGGCAACACATCTTAGTTGGTGCACCCACCATGACCAACAATGCGCAATCATCGACGTACCCGCCCTGTGCATGGCCCCCACCCAACGGAGGCACATCCAGTGCCACCATCCCACACACACAAGCCTTCCACGGAACATGCTGTGTCCAATGGTCAGTACAGAGTCTGCGCCCATCTGGTGGATCCTGAACAGGAGACACATGCACACACATGCCAGCTCCCACTATGTACGTCTGCCACCTGGCACGTGCAATGTAACCTCTCACCTGTGACGTGTGACTGCAAGCACACAGCCGTCTTGGCATGGGGCTGTCAATGTGGACACCTGTCAATGTTTCGGGAGGTGTGATCCGTACAGTGCTGTACATAGGGTGCAGTGCTGACACCTACTACTGTCTCATATCCCCTCGTGCCACCGGTCCCACTTGTTTTGGCCACTCAGCCTGTGCCCACATCGTCGTCGTCGTGTGCCATACTCATCCAGCCTCGGAAGCAGTTCCATGCTCAGCAGACATTCATGTTGCCGTGGCGTTGCCGCTTGACGAATATGCAGTCAGTCCCCATCAGCACGCCCCGCAAGTCATTGGGGCCTAGATCCCCATGTGCATGCACATGGCAGTGGTTTGTATCACTAGCCATTGCCATTGTTGGGAGACCTGTGTAAGTGTATTGTGGCCGTGCCGTCCCAGCTTGACAGCTGGGCTGTGGCTCATGTGCTTGCTCAGTCATGTCAGTGATGTGTATGCGAAATTGCTATGTGTTGTGTTGCTTTGACATGTGTCCTCTGCCATTTTCCCTAGGCGGAGACCGAACATTGACCGCCCATACCAATTGCTGGCGGACATGGACGATACAGAGGTTATTAGGAAGTTTCGGCTGGACAGGCCAACCCTGCATCGACTGTGTGCCATGTTAGAACCCCATCTCCGTCCCCGCAGGGTGTATCCGACTGCTGTCACCCCCACGGCTAAGGTGATGGCCGCCATGCATTTCTTCGCCACTGGGTCATTCCAGCACACAGTGGGCAGTGGAGGAGGGATGTCCCAGCCCATGTTCAGCAAGGTGCTGAGGGATGTACTGGCAGCCATGATGCTGTACCGAAACAGGTACATCAGATTCCCCAGGGCTCGTGAATTGGCGGCAGTGAAGGGTGCATTCTATGCCCTTGGCAGAATCCCACACGTCGTGGGAGCCATTGACTGCACACATGTTGGCCTTGTTCCACCACAGGCCACTGAGCACCTGTGCCGCAACAGGAAGCACACGCACTCCCTGAATGTGCAAGTGGTGTGCCTTGCGGACACGGTGATCACCCACGTGTGTGCAAAGTTCCCAGGCTCGGCCCATGACGCACACATAATGCGCAACAGCATCTTGCCACGACTGATGTCCAATCTGCAACAGGATCGTGGCTGTATTGTCGGTGAGTATGTGGAGTGGTGTGGCGTGCTGGTTGTGCGATGCTGTCCCCTGTCCAGTTGGAATAGCAACGGTTCTCTGTGTCCCTCACACCCAGGTGACTCTGCGTACCCGAATGGGGCATGGCTGCTCAGTCCATTGAGGAATCCTCGCACCCCAGCAGACGATCGCTACAATGAGGCACATGGGAGGACCAGACGTGTGGTCGAGCGTACCTTTGGCCTCCTCAAGTCCAGGTTCAGGTGCCTGGACCGCACCGGGGGTGCGCTGGCGTACTCCCCACAGAAGGTGTGCCAGATAGTGGTGGCGTGCTGCATGCTGCACAATCTGGCCATTCGGAAGCAGATCCCCCTCATCGTGGATGACGGAGATCAACAAGGGCCCCAGCCCGCAGACCAGGACAGCTCGAGTGAGGAGGACAGCGGAGAGGAGGAAGCTGGTAATGTGCGGCAGCAGCTCATCGCCCGCTACTTCACTTGACGGTGAGTGTCCATGTACGACGGCTGATGTGGCTGTATCTGTGCAGGTGTGTGTGTGCTGTGTCAGGGTGGCCGTTTGTTCACTGCGTGCTGTGTGTCAACGCTTCATGGCCAGGGTAGTATGCCACTGTTGGTGGCTGTGGCATTGTGCCCTATTGCTCTGTGCGATGTGTGTACATTGCTTGTAGTTGTTGACATGTACTGTGTGATGGGTGTGTGACACACTCATTGAATGTGCTCCTGTTCTGTCTCCCACCCCTAGGTCCCTACAGGCCCTCCGGATTCCATTGCCATGCCACGCATCAGGTGCCTTTCCGCCCAAGGTGGCCGTTGTATTCCGTACAAATAAAACACTGGGCACAAACAGCAGTTTGTGTAAGAGGTGCATTTATTTCAAACTGTGACATGTGATTGTGTGTAAGGTGATGACAAAAGTGGTGCGTGCAGTGACAATGAGCTGTCGGTCATGGCTGCGTGATGCTCAGGGTGTACCCACTAGTTCTATGTCCATAGTCCAACACACACATGCCATCCAGATGGCTGTGTGGAGTGGGATCGTAGTCCAAGTCAATGCAGTGGGTGGTCAAGGAAGGCTGGCTGGCTGCCTCACTTGCGTCTGGAGCGTGCGAAGTCCTCCCGGGAGATCTGTTTCCACTTCGGACGGCCCCTTCCACGTTTGCGAGGGGGTGCCTGCTTGCGACCTGCTGGTGGTTGAGGTGTGCTCACTGGCTGTGGACGCAGGGGAACTGGACACTGCTGCTCGACCCTGCGCCCCGGCAGGTGGTGGCGGAGGGGAGCTGCTGTCCCTGGCTGTGACCTCACCGCCACCACCAGCTGGCCCATGAGGTCCACGAGTTGGCCCATACGGGCGTCCATGGACCTCAGCACCCCCAGCACCTCACGCGTGTCTGAAGCAGACCTGACCCATTGTTCTTGGGCCTCTTCATAGGCCCCAAGGACTCTGGCCATTTGAGGCAGGGCATGGCTCCCAGGGGAGACTTGCGTTTCCCTGACCCTGCTCCTCCTACCAGTACTGCTGCCACAGGCCTGCCCACTAGCCACATTGCTCACCACGGTCCTCGCTGTGGCTCCCAGGGTGGATCCAGTCGGCCGGGCCACCACCTGCGCTGGGGCTGGTGCCAGCAAAGACGTGGTGGTGGTGGCGGCGGTGGTGGTCGGTGCGGCGATGGTGGCGGTTGCGGCAGTGGTAGTGGCCGCAATGACCATGGGTGTGGCCGCAATGACTGTGGGTGTGGCCGCAACGACAGTGGCAGCAGGGGGCTGGGAATGTTCAGCAGCCCTGGATGATGGGTTGGTGGGTAGGAGGGGTCCTGGGGAGCGGCTGGGCCCTGCCACACCAGATGGGCCTGCTTGGTGGTCCGTGTCCGAAGAGGAGGACAGATCCTCCACATCCGTGTGTCCTCGTTGGGGGCTTGTAGGCTGGCTGTGCTGGCTGCTGTCTCCATCCCCAGCATCCAGCAGTTCGTCACCTGTGGAGAGAATGAGATTTGTTATTGTGTTGCACCTGGCGAAGTATGTATTTGTCGTCTGACATTAACAGTTCGTGCTATCTCGTACATGGGTTTCCCGGAGGCGTGTGTGTGGCTGTACCATTTGTAGTTGTGTGTGCTTGGCAATGGGACTGTGTGCTGTGCACATGTGGCATGGGACGGATTGGCCATGCCGATGGGTGTGTTGCTGTGCCCCTACTTATTGTGACTCTGGTGTATGCGGGCTCCTGGCCCATCCTGGGTCTGGTTTGTACTTTGCTTTTGGTGTTCAGATGGGACGCTTAGGAACGCATATGGCAACATGGGGGCCATGCCCCAGATTCGCATTTGGGATGGAATATGCTTTTGGGGTACATGCTGTGAGCCATGGGTGCCGAACGTGACATGTGTTGTGGCAGCATGACAGTGCATGGTTTGAGGTGTGTGCATGCTTGACATGGCCTGCATATTTGCTGTCTGTTGTGATTACTGGACATGGCATTGGACGCATCGTTATGAGTGAGTGATGGTTGTGTGCCAGCCGACGTATTGCAGTTGTCCCATCTCCTTGGTGTGCGTGCTGCCCTGTGCCATGTGCATCACTGCAGTGCTCGGGGGGTGTGGCCCATGTTGTGTGTTGTTGCTCACAGTGTGTCGTGCGCTTCATTGACTTCTGGCACATGGTTGGTCATGGGCATGTATCTTAGCGTGACTGCTGTATGTGTGGCAGCTGTGCGGATGACATGCCTTTCATGAGACTGGGGCTGACGGATGGGATGGATGGTATGTTGTATGTGCATGGTGTGTCTGTGTGTTTGATGGGTTCAGTGGTGTTCGTGTGCATTTATGTTGTTCCGCTCTGTTGCGTCTAGTGTTGTTTGTCTTACATAGGCGTAGTTGTGGGGTGTGTGGTTGACAGGCAGTAGGGGCTACATGGACAGGACTTCAATGGTGTTTCGGTTGTGTGTGATGGGTTGCACAGTGGCTGCCGTGTGGTACTATATTCAGTGTGGCTTGTGCATGCAGACGTGGCTCCTTGGGTGTTGCTGTGTCTGTGATGGGTCATGTGAGGTGTGAGTCTGTGGTTCATGTCCGTGTGCACATTGTTCACTTGTTCATGACGGTTGGCGGTGCTGCGTGTTCGTCTGCTACGTGACATGTCCCATGTGTTGGTCGTGTTACGGTCCTCATGCCTCCAGTAATCCAGCCCTGTCCAGTTTCCCACCTGCAGGTTGTTCGTGCGTGCACTGTACTGGATGCCACATGGTTCTAAGCGGGGGTGCTCCATGTTGCAGGTCTGTGGGGGTGGGGGGTGTTGTGGGTCGTGGTGGTGGCTGGACACCCACTGACACCGATTGTTGTGGACCGTGATGTCTACCTTTCGGCTGTCGGTGTGCACTGCGGTGGCTGACACGTGGCTGTGGGGTGTGGGGGATGCTCCTCCTTGCTGTGCTGTGGGACTAGGGGCCTGGTGTGTGTTGTACTTGGGCTGTCCACCCTCCCACCCACTGCACTTTGTGTTCCTACCACTTACCTGTTACTTGTCGGTTAGTGCAGCTATGGCGGACACATGGGTGTGGTGGGTGCTCGTTGTGGCGCTTCTGGCATATTTTGGGACCTGTTGGTGGTTACGTGGCTGGCTGAGTGTACACATGTCCCCATGCATCTTACAGTTGTTCGGTTTGGGCTGTGTGTGGTGGTGTCTGTTGCATGTGTGTGTGATGTGTTGTGTATTGTGTGCTGGACATGGGGGTGTTTGTCCCTGGGAGCTGTGGCATGGTGGTAGTGCATGTGAGTACATAGCGGTGTGCTGGTATACATTAGTTTGTACTTACCAGCCTCCACTCCCCCTGCTAATCCGGCGAGGATCTCGGGATGTATTATGACTCGCACCTTCTCCTCCCACGCTTTGAAGGTCTTGAAGAGCGCGGGATTCCCTCCGCCAGTGACGGCTGCCAGCTCTCTGTTCTTGGTCTCCTTCTTCTTGACCAGGCTCTTGACGTCATTCCACCGTTTGTTTATTTCGACTCTGTTCCTGGGCAGGGTCCCGACTGCATTGACCTGGTCTACGATCCGGTTCCACATTCTGTTTCTGGTGGCTAGTGGTGTGTGCTGGACCAGGTTCCCATAGATTTGTGGGTGCACCTTGATGATCTCGTCGACCATGATCGTCAGCTCAATGGGCGTGAACTTGGGCATTCTTTGTGGTGCCATGGTGTTTGTGGTGCTGGTGCGGTGTGTGTTGTGTAATGTGCAGGGGGTTTGTGGTGCCGGTGTTTGGTGGTGGTGGTGGTGGTTGTGATGTGTGCGTTTCTGTGGTGTGCTGCTGTCCTTGCTGTGTCACTGTGTCCTCTCCTCTCCTCTCTAGTTTGCAATGTTGCAAGGGGTTGTGGTCTGTGGGAGTGCTGCTTTTGTACTTACCTATGTGGGTGTGTCCTCATGGTCTGTTGTTTTCAGGTGTGTTGTGTCTGGGGTTCTGGCCTTTGTAGTTTTTGTTTGTCCAGGGGGGGTGTTTTCGGGATGTGTACTGTGCTTGTGTATTTGAGCGTGCCTTGCTGTGTGGACTTGTTGGCCATGTTGTTTGCGATTGTTTTTGTCAGCGGATGGTTTCTGTGCAGGGACGTGGGCGCCATGGCTTCTTCCGTGTCGATTCTCGTCGGCGTTGTTTGCGCTGGCGGGCGGTATATTTGTAGTATTCCCGCGCTCATGGCGGTGCGATCGTAATCTCACGTGCGGTGTGTCGGCCGTGAGGGCGGGCGGTTTTGTGTTGTCGTGCGTGTTTCCGTCCGTGGCGGGCGGTTTGACTCCGACTCCGGACGATGGCGGGCGGTATCTTGTGTGAATTTTCCGCCGATGGCGGTTTTCGGTTTGTGTAATCGTAATGGCGCGGTCGGTGTTCAGACGGTGTGTGCGGGCGGATTTTTGCCGCTTCCATGCCTGGCGGATTTTTTTACGCCGGGTATCGTAATGGGCCCCTAAGGGCCTTATTATGAGTTTGGCGGTTCGACCACCCGAAAACCGTGTCCATGCCCGTCAGTAGCCCACAGTGCAGGCAGTCTTTAGACTGATATACTACAGGTTGACCACGGTGCCGGCCGTGTGGCTGCAGAGATCTTGCAGCGGTGGTGAGTATTTTTCAAAATATATCGATGCCTGTGTGTGCGCATTTCGACTGCATATGTGTCGGATGCACACGTATGCATGATACATGTGGAAAAATACTATCTACCTATTCCTGGAGTTTGGCCCATATGTGAGCAGACCTGGTATATGGTACGAAAAAGACTCAACTGTAGATCGCTGCAAACAGGGTCATATTCCTTGGGGTGAAGCTCCTTCTGTGAAGGGGGACCTGAAGAAAGTGATCCATGTCGAACTCTGCCTGGAAGAACAAGAAAGGGGTAGGCACGCACCCCAAATCCTTCATTACCGGTGACTTGAAGCTGATGGTCAGACCTCCGCGGTCAGCTCATGGAAAAGGCAACTCATATTACAGACGGTGGTGAAACTCCCCTGTACCACCCTATGGCAGCTGTCTTTCCCTGACCGAGAGCCTGGCAGTCGGTGATCTGCTGGTGGTCTTGGCACTTCAGCCACGGTCTTCGCAAAGCCAATCCACACAACTCATAATACGGTGGTCGGACCGCCAAGTTCTTCAAGGTCGGACTGCCGGTACGTCAGTCCACGGACTGCCAAACTCGTAATAAGGCCCTAAAATGCTTTTTCTGCAATGTTTTTTTTATTACAAAGTTCTAGAGAAACTCAAAAAGAAGATACATTCATAAAAATACATTTTTTAACAACGAGGGAACCATTAGAGAATGCACTGAATTTGAGAAGTTAAAAAAAACAGAAGGAATAAGAAGAAACTAAATTTGAAATGAAAAAAAGAATTTTTTTGGGGGGGGACCATCTTTACTTGATTTTCTTACTAAATTTTCAGAAATAAAAAAATTGGAATTCTGGGATTGTTTTTTTCTAGAATGTGGGTTATTTAACAGAGTGATTTTTGGTGGTACAAAAAGAGAAGAACATCACCAAGGGTTGAAAAAAGAAATGATCTGCATGTAAGACATATTTTTAATAATTTTAATGTTTTCATTAAAAAAAAAGCCAATTTAAAATATACTAAGGATAGCAAAACGAAGTTAATCTAAAGAGGTATTTGTAGTTAATAATGTAAAATATATGCAATGTTTTCCAGGTAGTATATAGCCTCGGGTAATAAAAACTCTTGTAATTTAGATAATATTCCTTGAGACATTTTCTTACTTCTTTTTGATATTTGAGGTTGCAGGCCAACAGTTAAAGATTGTGCTTGTATCATTTCTTGATAACTTTGCTCCTTCTTCAAAATTGTCAAGAAATGGTAAGCGTTGGGGTGACTTTTGCCAATTGTGTTATTGAAAGATTTATGCCAATCCTCAATGGTATTATTTGTTTTTGTCCGTCCTTCCAAACAGATAGTGTAGCAGTTCCACCACTGTATAGGAAAATGTGGTTTCCTTCTACAGCCAGTAAAGTAATTTCATAAAGGAGCCAATTTTTCTTAATTTTGCATAAAGTATTTTGATTGCCAATGGAAGTATAGTAGTCGTCTAACATTTCAGAACGGATAAATCACAAAGCAGTTAGTTTTTTCAACTCAAATTGCATTTACTGATTGAGATATAGTCTTGTACTAAGGATGTTTTTTGATTTTTGCACCAATATGCCACGAAAAGTGAAAAAAAACACTTATTGGCTTGTAGAGTATACTTTCATAATAGTATTTATCATCTAGATTTCAAAATCAATTATATTTTTCCTATGACTTTTCTCTAATGCTTTAGTTTTTACAACTGACAAAAACTCAGTGTATGTACTAGTCTGTTGGTCAGGCAGTATTGCATACATTAGTGGTACAGTTGTATTAGAGTCAAATTCATTTATTGTGTATATTTGGGCCAAAGGATGTTGAGTAGATTTAAAAGTTCTATCCATTGTCAAATATCACTGTTCTCACGAGTAACAATTTTATGAGGGGTAGAGAAAATTAGTATAAGTTTGTCTGGACTGTGGTTATTATACATAAGAAATTGTTATTTAGTAAAAGAATGTGCTAGCTCTTGGAGAATGGTAATGTCTGAAAAGTATTTGGGGTTCGAAGATGAGCATTACTTGCCTTTTTTTTTTCTCTGAATCATTCTTGTTACACTAGGGATAGCAAGCATACTACTGACAATGTGCAAGGGATTATTCTCAGCAATCTCTTTCAGAACAGAGTCATATGTTTCATTGAAGGTGGCTCCAAGTTCTTTCATGTGGTCTATATTTTCTCTAATCTCAACTGATGTTGCAGAGGCAGAGTGGATATGCTCTGTGGTCCTTAGAAAAAGTTCTCCAAGAGTAACCACTCTGCCTTCGCAACTGGTTGTAAAGTAATCTACACACCTCCAGTGTCTCCGGGCGGAGTTACTTTCTCTTTGCAGTTAATGTACCCTCCATATTTTAAAAGTCCATTTCCTACTTTTAAGTCTATTTCCTTTTCTGAAAGAATATTTGCTGATGGTCTTGCATTCTCTATTGTAAGAAAAGCTGTTGAAAAAAGGAAAAAGTTATTTTTTTTAGAATTTTTGAAAAAGATTTGTTTCTTTTGATATGTACATTTGGCTTACTGTACACCATTTCTGCATTGTTCCTATTACCAGGATTCAGAACAGTAAGTGTGTCCCCATTCCACTGTCCATCACCTTCCCAGAGGTCAGCCCTTAGTGGAGTTAGAATAGTAAATGTGTCCCTCCCCCCCTTCTATAAGTTCCTTTATTATTTAAAACCAATCTGTGTATTATTCAGAGATTACTTTTATAAAAAATAATTAAAAAAAATATTCTTATGTGATACTGATAAATTATTGTTCTATTGGCAGCAGTACTTACTTGTGAAGCAAGGTGGCAGTGTATGTTAGTAGATCACTCTGACAGAAACTGCTGTGCTTGGAAGTATGTCTGGTCACTTCAAAAAGCAGTGTATCACTACTCACAAAATGGTAGATGGCCGATTGTATGGAACTTGTGAGGTACAACTGACTGAACCATTACCTTAAGATAGTAGATTTTTCTGCAATTAAATGTGACCTTCTATGTATGTTATGTCCCCCATCTTGGTGAAAGCACTTTTTAGAAAATATAAACATATATCATTTTACGACAATATTTGCTTTAATATATAGCGAAACTGTAAATGGCTGGTTTGTTTTATTTTTTTCCTGTGTCTTTGATATTTTATTTCTACTTTTAAACTTCAGTGGTAAATGTATGCATGGTAAAGGCATGTTTGGTAATTCTGTGTGTGATAACAGCTTTTAAATTATACTCAATGTAATTGCGTGGTAAAGGTGTGCACGGTAAACACGGAATGGTAAATGTAAAACCTTAGGGTGGGCCAGGGTATGGGTGGTGTGTGAAGCTTTTTTGGTTTAGGGGAGGGAGTATGCGCCCTCCAGCCTTCTTGAGCCCCCAGGGACCCTATCCCCCTGGGCGATTTGTATGATTAGGGGAAACGGGCGTGCAGCCTCACTCTCTGATCCATAGATCGGCCCCGGGAACCCCAGCCCCTATCCAAACAGTGTTCCTGGGATCTGATCTCTCAGGACACTGCTGTTTCCTGCCCATGAGAATACGGGCATACTCTCCCGGGCAGGGAACACAACTTAGATCCCTCCCGGATAGGGGCAGTAAAAAATGGTGTTCCCACTCAGGTGGGAGAAAAGTTAGGGAGCCGGCCCACACCTGCACTAATATGGATGCTAGCTGGAGAACTGATAGGGGCTGCTGGGGGCCGTGGGACTCCCTCTGTGACCCTCAATAATGGGGGTGATGTAGGTATCCCAGATGGGAACTGGGCCACCCACTTAAAACACTGTTTACAAAAAGTCTGTCTCCCGCCACAGTGGTGGCTGGGGAGAGAGCAGGAGCCATGGGAGCCATGGGGGCCCTGGGTCTCGCCCCCGCAGCCCCAAATGATGTAAATGATGTGAGGGCCCGAGTGTACCTAAAAAAATTAAAATAACATTGAACAAAAAAGAATATTAGAAGAGCATAGGAGCCACCTATGTATTATTCACTGCTCCTACATGCGGCGTCCCATAAGGCCCAATTAGGGCTTTAAAAAAATATTTTGGGAACTTGGTGGCACCCCCTAGAAGTGACAGGGGCATGTTGTGAAGGCTACTCTGAGTGCAGCGGTCTCCAGCATATTAAACAAGCATTGGCAAAGCCAATAGATCGCGCCTACACAAGACCTATTGGCTTTGGCAATGTGTTTTTGCCATGTTGTACACCAGTGTGGCTGCTATTCAGCATGGTTAAAAGTTAGTGGAGTGGAACGTCCTAGAGTGGAGTGGGGGGAGTACAGTATCATAGACTGAATTTGTTGCAGTAGAGTAGGAGGAGTAGAGTGTCATAGAGGGGAGTAGAGTTCAGTGGTTCAGTGGTAGAGAGTGTCGTAGAGTGCAGTGTCATAGAGTGCAGTGTCATAGAGTGGAGTGCGGTAGAGTGGAGGGCCGTTGAGTAGAGTGGAGTGGGGTGGAATAGGGTGGAGTGGGCTGGAGTGGATTGAGGTAGTGTGGTGGATTGAATTGGATTGGAGTACATTGGGGTGGATTTGATTGGGGTAGAGTGGGTTGGATTGAGTGTAGTGAGGTGGATAGGAGTAGGTGGACTGGATGGGGTGGGTTGAATTGGAGTAGGGTGGATTGACATGGAGTGGCGTGGATTGGACTGGAGTGGATTGGAGTGGAGTGAACTAGATTGGTGTGGGGTGGGTGGATTGGATTGACGTGATAGGACTGGGATGGGGTGGATTGGATTAGAGTAGGGTGGGTTGAAGTGGAGTGAATTGGAGTGGAGTTGGGTGGATTATACTGGACTGGAGTGGGGTGGATTGGACTGGACTGGAGGGGGATGTATTGGATTGGAGTGAAGTGGGGTGGATTGCATAGGAGGGTGGTGGATTGGACTGGGATGGATTGGAATGGGGTATATTGAAGTGGTGTGGGCTGGATGGTTTAGATTGAGTGGGGTGGACTGAACTGGGGTGGGGTGGATTGGACTGGAGTAGAGTTGGGTGAATTAGACTGAAGTGGGGTGGAATAGAGTGGGGTGGATTGGAGTGGGATGGACTAGATGGGGTGGATTGATATGGGGTGGGGTGGATTGGAGTGGGATGGATTGGATTGCTGTGGATTGGAGTGCAGTAGATTAGATTGGTTTGGAGTGGAGAGGGTAGATTTGATTAAAGTGATAGGACTGGGTGGGGGATTGGGGTGGGGTGGATTGGATTAGAGTAGGGTGGTTTGGAGTGGAGTGGGGTGGATTAGACTGGACTGGAGGGGGTGGATTGGTTTGGGGTAGGGTTGGGTTGGATTGGACTGGAGTGGGGTGGATTGGACTGGAGTGGGGTGCTTTGGATTGGAGGGTGGTGGATTGGATTGGAGTTGGTTGGATTGGATTGGAATGGGGTGGATTAGAGTGGGTGGATTTGAGTGGGGTGTGCTGGATGGTTTAGATTAAGTGGGATGGACTGAACTGGGGTGGGGTGGATTGGACTAGAGTAGAGTGGGGTGACTTAGACAAGTTGGGTGGTTTGGAGTGGGTCTGATTGGAGTGGGGTGAATTAGAGTGGGGCAGATTGTTTTGGATTGGAGTAGGGTGCATTGGAGTGGGGCAGATTGGAGTGGGGCAGATTGTTTTGTATTGGAATGGGGCAGATTGGTGTGGGGCAATTGTTTTGGATTGAGTGGGGCAGATTGTTTTGGATTGGAGTGGGCGGATTGTTTTGGATTGGAGTGGGGCAGATTGTTTTGGACTGGGGCAGATTGTTTTGGATTAGAGTGGGGCCTATTGTTTTGGATTAGAGTGAGGCAGAGATGGATTGGAGTGGGGCAGATTTCTTAGGATTGGAGTGGGACATATTGGAGTGGGGCAGATTTCTTTGGATTGGAGTAGGGTGCATTGGAGTGGGGCAGATTGTTTTAGATTGAGTGGGCAGATTGTTTTGGATTGGAATGGGGCAGATTGGAGTGGGGCAATTATTTTGGATTGAGTGGTGCAGATTGTTTTGGATTGAAGTGGGCCAGATTGTTTTGGATTGGAGTGGGGCGAATTGCAGAGGGGTAGATGGGAATGGGGCAGATTGAAGTGGGGTGGGTTGGTAGGATTGGCGTGTGGTGGATTGGTGTGGACTGGATTGGGATTAATGGTGTTGATTGGAATGTAGCAGATTGGATTGGTCTGGGGTGGATTGGATAGAGTGGCGGAGATTTGTGTCAGGTGAGGTGGGTGGATTGGCGTGGATTGGAGTGGGGCGAATTGGAGTGTGGTGGATTGCACTGTACTGCATGATTATGTGTTAAAGCATCATTTCAGAAATGACACATAAGAAAGAAACAATGTTGCTTTGCAATAAAATAATCTTCATCTTTTTAGAACGGCGCACACAAGCTAAAACAAAAGAAAACATGAGGGCAAAGTGAGAAAGGGGTTTGGCAAAATAAAAGAAAGTTATCTTTAGAAAATACATTTTTGCAATTTTTTTTGTCCTGCTGGGCACGTTTTTGCCAGTCACACGCCTTTTGTTTGCATGCCACTGAAAGATAAATAGAACAAAATAGTACCTCAATCATGTTGGGAGCAGCAGACGGGCACTGATTAAGTTGAATCAATCAGTGCTCAGTCCCTACTCCATAGAGAGGAATGGAAATGATGCTAGGCCTGCAGTGACGAAAAACGAGGCTATAAAGTAGAGTGCCAAGCAAGCCAAGAAATGGTTACGCAATGGGCAGGCTCCAAGCCCTTTCGGTTAGAAACAGTCTCGCAAGCAGGACACATGTGCTAGCGCATTCTCTTCCAGGCTCCACCCTAAAAAATAGTAAGTCTCTTGGATCATTGAAACCATAACCCCAGGAGAGCTTACTATATTTTTATAGAGCACACCAAGGTGGAGCTGTATGCTCTTCCGCTAGACTTCTTGTATTTGGTTCTATGGCTACAGCGACCTCTTGTATTTGGTTCTATGGCTGCAGTTTGCGGCCTGATAAATGTTTAAAAAAAGGACTCAAAGACATGCTTTTTTAGGTTGAGCGTGAGCCAGCGCGCAAGCACTGCTCTGCGAAGAGCTGTAGTAGTTGAGTACGGAGAGAAGCTTCGCCCACTCCCCCGTACTTATTTTTCTTTGGCTTGTGTGTTTGTCCTTTGTAAATGCTGTCTTCTGATTCATTATGAGGCTTGTTAGTACCTCCTTAGTAGGGCCATGTCGTCATTTGTATCCTCCCATGGCTACTGGCCCCTTTACTTGGTAGTTACAAGGTATGTGTACTTTTAATTTATTGAGTTTTCCCTACGTTAGGCACCACGACGTGCTTTGCTTATATTCAGTGGGCCACGCCCACTTTCACTTTCGAAGCAGCTAGGACAATGGCGATCGATAATACCAATGCGGTAACCCAGTCACATGCAGAACCTGGGGATGGTTACGGTATACGAGCAGTGGTTCTGCCACGAAAGGAACTTAAAACATTTCTTACTTTGTCCTCACAGATGGTAGGACTCCAATAAATGATACAGTAAATCACAACACTGATTTCCAAAAACAAACAAATCAGCTGAATTGAATGGTGTCAATTAATATATTGAAAAATCATATTTTTTAAACAAATTTATGATCCAAAACAGGACAAATACACAATGTGAGCAACTGCACAAAGTAGTTTTTACACAATGGTGGAAGACGAAGGAAGTGTTTACAGTGGTTTTTTTACATATATCACAATACAAGATATACATAACAAATAATACATGTACAACATAAATCAATAGCACAGCGTCGTATCATCAATGAAAAAACACTAACAAGACCTATGTTCTATCCTCTTTGTGGTAAAGGTCTGGTTGGGCAACAACACTTATCATATGATCGTCGACGTTTCGACCCCTTAAATTACGTGTGAGTTTGACCATCACCGTTGGTTCTTCATCAGGACTAAAGAACAATAATTGTGTATTGCCTGTGTAAAAGAAAAGTGAATATATTTTAGAATTCAGTGTGTGAAGGAATTTAATAAATAAGGACATGGATGAAAGCATAGATTTTATGCTCACCGTCTCAAAATTTGTCTCGAGGAAATGTAGAATTAATTAGCCTCTTCGTCTTTACAAAGCGTCATTGGAATTATTTAGGAAGGGGCACGCCGTGCTCCCTTGGGACCTGTGGGGAACAAAATGTCGCAGGATGGAAAAGATGCAAACTAATTAATCCACCAGTGGCACATAACCACATCATGCCCAAATGTCAGTCAACTCACCTCCGGCGTCTGGTGCTCGCAGTGAACGGTATGAGCGTGCTCTCACCGCAGTGGAGTGCAAAAACGGCTTGAAAAGGCAGGCGGGGCACCTGGCCTCCGTGTTTGTCGATATCAGGCACCAGCAGCAATCTTGCTTCCTTGGATCCTACATTAAAATGTACAAGTCATATTGGATTGAGTGGGTAATTGAATCTCAAAGAAAAGTTTAAAAGTTTAAAAGGAAATCAGATCTAGGTTATCCTTTGTGCAAACTTACCTCCGGCGTCTCACGCTCGGAGTATGCTGAAGAAGCGTCCTATACGGCTGGTGGAGTGCTCCCAATAATATAGACCAGCGTCCGCGTGCACATCAAGCACGTTAGGAATGTAAATTCCTACGCTTTGACATAGCAACCGCCGTGATGCCGGGAAGCTACAATGTATCAAAGCGACGTTCTGTGGCAATTTGGGCAAAATGTCATATTGCATGGACAACCGCAGCTTCCAAAAAGTATTTAAAAAGTAGTAACCGGGCCGGTTACGGTAATTCGATAGTCATGACCCGGGCGAAATGTACAATCATCCATATATCAAGGGATGCCACATTATGGATGTAAAGATTAAACTAGAGCAAACAATTGCTCGTATTTGGTAACAGGTTTCCTAGTCAGTTCCGGGAAAAATTCCAAACCCGTACCGGCAACATTCGCAATGGAACATAATGTATGTTAGTCCTCATAGTGAGAAAACGGGGGGGGGTCAAAGTCCTATACATATGGGTTCTAGGTAAGGAAAATATTTCTTGCCCATATTATCACCTACAAAGATTGGATGAAAAGAAAAAGTCACGGTGTATGTTTAGGGAGGTTGGTGTTTAAAGATTACCCCTCCTCGCTAGTGCGTGCTCTGACTGCCACACATTTCTAAAAGAAACAAAGTCACAGAACAATCATGCATTGTTAAAAATAGGAAGAAATGATAATGTGTATAGTGTGACCAACCGGATAGACATATCCAAATTGTTGCACATGTTTAAAACTTGTGGTCAACCTCGGTTACATGCGCATTTCTAAAACCATATTTTACTTAGTTATCAAAAAAACCTTTCAATGCATGGTAGTTTACAAGATGATATTTAAACAGTTCAACAACTTCCAATGCGGAAACCATGATCCTTTAAATTTAACAATCAATAGTATACATTGCACACTCTCAGACAGTATATAAATGACTGTTATATTTATCCAGTATACAGAAGCGAGATTTGTCTTGAGATCTCCTCTGATTCATTCAATCCACTATTGACAGAATCAAGGAGGTGTATCCACTTACATTCACGCAGGTTCAAAGTGGCTGTCAGATCACCACCCCTTGGGTTTGGTAATATTTTCTCTAACACCCACCACTTCAGACTGTCAATGGGGTGATGCGTCTCGCTGAATTGTTCCACTAGAGGTGCACCCTGAACCTCACAGCGTATTCGTGAGCAGTGCTGCAAGATTCTGGTCTTGACCTTCTGTTTGGTCTGGCCAACATATACCTTACTGCAAGGACACATAATGATGTAAATAACATCCTTTGTATTGCAGTTGGTGTGATGATTGAGATGAAACGTCTAACTGCATACATAAAGTTTTTTTGCTCAACTGTCAAGTTGCAAGCCTTGCAGCGGCCGCATCTAAAGTGACCCTGCAAGGGTGGTAGCATAAGTTGAGAGTGTATGTCAGTATATGATTTGGACTTCAGATACGAGCTAACTAGATGGTCCCTGATATTTCTTCCTCTTTTGAAGGCAAAGAGTGGTGGATTAGTAGTGCCTATCTCATCTGATATGAGTGACCAGTTGTGATTGATGATCTTCTTTATTTCGTTACTTCTATTGCCAAATGTGGAGACACAAACAATTCTGTCACTCTTAGTTTTTTTATCTTGGTTGACTTGTAAGAGTGTCTCTCTGTGGCAATACCACGCATGTTTCCTAGATTTTTTCAGAAGACTTCGGGGATAACCTCGATCCGTCAATCTGGTGATAAGTAAATCTGATTCCCTGAAGAAATCATCCCTACGTGTGCAGTTCCTCCGGAGCCTTAGGAACTGGCCGTAAGGGAGATTATCTCGCAGGGTCCTGGGGTGATGACTGGAGTACCCCAGTAATGTATTGCGTTCTAACAGTTTCCTGAAAAGTGTGGTATACAGTACATTCTCCTCAGCCTTGATGGTTAGATCTAGAAAATCTATTTGGTCCTGACTGACCGTCATAGTGAATTGTATATCTCCTGACCGTCTGTTGAGCCACATACAAAAGTCCTCAAATGTTTCAGAATTACCTGTCCATACCATGAGGACGTCGTCGATATATCTCTTCCATAGAGTAATATTCTCTATGAAAGGATTATCTGAACTGTAGATATGTTTGCCCTCATAGCTGTCCATAAAGAGATTAGCTATATCTGGGGCAAAGCCCGCCCCCATAGCAACTCCCTTGGTTTGGTAAAAGAAGTCTTTTTGAAACATGAAAAAATTCCTGGTCATGGCTATTTCCAAAAGACCTATAATAAAGTCTGTAGGGACAAAGTGAGGCCTCTCTCTCTGTTCTAAAACCTCATGGGCTATCTCCAAGGCTTCTTCTTGAGGGATACTTGTATACAGTGGGGCCACATCTAAGGTTCCCAATAGCTGTTTATGTTTGTCAAATGGAAAACCCTCAATCAAGTTGATCACTTCCATCATGTCACGTATGTATGATTTTGTTATAGGCACCCATGGTTGTAAAAAGATGTCCACATAGCGACACAGAGGCTCTAAAACAGAGCCACAACCTGACACAATAGGTCTTCCTGGTGGTTTGTCCCTGTTTTTATGTACCTTAGGGAGTGTATAGATAGTAGGAATATGTGGTTCCTTTTGGTTCAAATAACAAAATTCTAACTCACTCAGGTAACCTTCTTCTAGTCCGTGAGTAGTAAGTTGATGTATGAGCTTGGACACTTCTTTTGTGGGATCTCCTTGAATTTTCTTATAGTTATCCGCAACCTGTAACTGTGTCAAGATTTCTGCCATGTAATCCTCTCTATTTTGGACCACAATAGAACCCTCTTTGTCCGCTGGCTTGATACATCTTCATTCTGTCTCGGTAACTCAAGACTAGCTTTCTCTTCTTTACTGATGTTATGTTTGATATATTTCTTGTTATCAAAGAGTCTTAACACGTCTCTCAGAACCACCTGTTCAAAGGCAAGAACTTTGCTGGACATTAGATTTGTGGGGGGTGTAAAAGGGGATGGAGTACAGAGTGGTGTTGCAGGACTCCTATTCTCATATGTAGGGTACGGATTTTTATGAAAATAGTGCCGCAAACTTATCTTCCTAAAGAAACGATGCAATTCAATCTTGATGTTAAAACTATTGGTGGGAGCAGTAGGCACAAAACTTAGACCTTTAGAAAGGACAGACATTTGTGTGGAAGACAACTGATGATTCGAAAAGTTTATGATGTGGTTGCTTTGTTCAACATTTCTAGAGCAAGGCCCAGGTACTAGCTGGTTAGCCACCTGTATGTCCTCTTCATTCGATGCACTGTCCAATTCATCTAGCATCTGTAGGTTTCTCGCCTGGTTTGTAGTTCCCCACGTGTTACCCGAGGATAAAACTTCACAGCTTTCCGGCCTCTGCCTCGGCCCCTGTTCCAACCTCTGTTCTGTCCTCTGTCCTCCGACCAGCCCTTTGGTGGTCCTCCACCCCTTTGGGTCGACCATCTGGTGCCTCCTAAAAAATGCCCTGACGCAAGTTCTTGATAATTCGGTCCCTGGTAGCTAGGTCTCAGGTAACTGAGTCCCTGATATGATTATTGCCTATTTGTGTTGGAATTCGTTTGGTCGTAGTCACTGTCCCCGCCACTCAAATGTGAGGAATCAGAGAAAGTCTTATATTTGCGTCCACCTTGTCTGCCTCTGTTTATGTAGTGACCCTGGCTGTCTTGTTGGTAATATTCTTCCGTAGTGTATGGATAAGTAACTTTCTATTCATAAGTTCTTATGTCCTTTGCAAGTTTGTCTAGTTTTCTATTCTGTGTGATGGTGTTAAATTCTGCAATTGTCTTATCTAATCTCTCTAGGGCTTCCTTTGCGTTGGTTAATGCCCTGTCATCTAGAATTTCTTTTCTGAGTTCCTCGATTTCTCCAGTTAGTTTTTTGATATATTCCAATGCCGTCTCCACTCCCAGCACCATCCAGTGCCAGGAGCAGTTGTTGGCCACAAAACTAATATTTTCCCAAAATTTGGGGATATCAATAAAAATTGCGGGCTCGTTCTTTACTTGGAGTCCCACAGGAATGATATTTGCTTGAAGATACTTCATAAGCAAGTGACCATGTAGTCTAGTTCTGACTAATTTCTTCTCTAATTTCTCAAGTTTGTTTAGTTTCTCATTTAGTGAATTGTCAAACAGTATGGCGGCTGCTCCTAAAAAGGAGATATCATCCTGCCCTTGAATAAGCCTAGCTATGTATTCTTCACTATATGCAAGCGTGTCCGACATTGCACATCAGAGTTACTTATTTATGAGGACAAACCCTCGCAGACCAGTGTCTGCTCATGTAAATCGATAATACCAATGGGGTAACCCAGTCACATGCAGAACCTGGGGATGGGTACCGTACACAAGCAGTGGTTCTGCCACGAAAGGAGCTTAAAACATTTCTTACTTTGTCCTCACAGATTGTAGGACTCCAATCAATGATACAGTAAATCACAACACTGATTTCCCAAAAAAAAAACAAATCAACTGAATTGAATGGTGTCAATTAATATATTGAAAAATCATATTTTTAAACAAATTCGTGATCCAAAACAGGACAAATACACAATGTCAGCAACTGCACAAAGTAGTGTTTACACAATGGTGGAAGACGAAGGAAGTGTTGACAGTGGTTTTTCACATATATCACAATACAAGATATACATAACAAATAATACATGTACAACATAAATCAATAGCACAGCGTCGTATCATCAATGAAAAAACCCTAACAAGACCTATGTTCTATCCTCTTTGTTGTAAAGGACTGGTTGGGCAACAACGCTTATCATATGAACGTCGACGTTTCGACCCCTTAAATTACGTGTGAGTTTGAGCGTCACCGTTGGGTCTTCATCAGGACTAAAGAACAATAATTGTGTATTGCCTGTTTAAAAGAAAAGTGAATATACTTTAGAATTCAGTGTGTGAAGGAATTTAATAAATAAGGACATTGGTGAAAGCATAGATTTCATGCTCACCTTCTCAAAATTTGTCTCGAGGAAATGTAGAATTAATTCAATCAATCAATCAATCAAATAACTTTATTCGCATTTGGAAAATGCATAAAAGTACAAATAATTATCATAATACAAATTGATCGGAAGATATTTTAAAACATTTAAAAACTTTCATTTTCTATATTTGCCTATTAGAAATAGCATAGTTTAAGTGCATCCGCATTTCTAAGACTAGCTACTATATATCATAAGAGGAATATTTGCACTAATCAAAGTGTAATTATATCACCATCACATAAACAATTCATTTTTTCTTTTACAGATTCAATTTAACATGTTAGCTAACTAGCAGCAATTTAATAAAAAACAGTATTAACAATTGATGATGATTGGTAAAAATAATTACATAAAACAACACCCCTATTTGAAGATCTTCTCCTAGTCCGAAAAGCGGAATATAAAACGTTTGCTAATGTAAAACAAATATAGGGTATTTCCAAAGAGTAAGAAAATTAAAATAACCCAATATTTCATGATATCTAAAAACATACTAACAAATCATGTCTCAATATCATTAGCCACTCTTGTAGATCTAGATTTAAGGGCCATTCTTAAAAAGTTTACCACACAGGACAAGGTTAAAACATCTGCGGAAAGTTTTAAAAAGAGCAATGCCACGCGAGCCTGTCTGATGCCAGTAGTCTGTAATAAAGACTTCAAAAACCTTTTTCTAGGGAAGTCATAAAATGAACAATTAAAAAGGAAGTGGAGGGTATCCTGCGGAGACACATTGTCGCAGCCGCAGGGCCCTCTCTCCCCAGGCTTTACTCTAAAGCCTGCTGGAACCGCTAAAATATGGTGGATAAAATTAAATCTAAAGCGTGTAATTAAAAATCTATCGTGGGCATTTGTCATGATAGTTAAATATGGTTCTATTTTCAAGGAGGTTTTAATTAAAACATGTTCTCTTACTGTGGGTTTAACCAACTCGTTGCTCTCACGTTGCGCCATACTAAACTTGAAAAACAACTCTTTGACAGCTGCCTTGTCCTTCTGTCTTATTATATCTGGGTCATCGAACAGTGCCTGCCGTCCCATTTTTTGTAGGCAATCCCGCACATATTTTAACCATGGGATCTTCATTACGTTAGCCAGGGACAGGCAATCCTGAACAACAAGCCTTGTCAGGCCTATCTCTTCATTTAACCAGACCTTTAACCAGTGAATTATGGGTCTAACAGCCACTAAATCTGAGATATAACTAGCTCCCAGTTCTTCATGTGCAATAAATGCTGGGGTGCTATGGGGAACCCTTAATAGGCGCCTCATATATTTGTTTTCTTCCGTTTGTAGGCTATTAATTTTCACAAAGCCCCAAACCTCACTACCATACAACACCTTGGCACAGCAGATTGAGTTGTACAATTTCAAAATTACGTCCGGGGTCCACAGCCCAAGCCTGCTTGCAAAGTTCGCAATTGAACCTGTGGATCTAATTAAAGACAGAGATTTCTCTTCTAATAACTGTTTAAAGTTAAGCTTCCCATCAAATAATATGCCCAAATAAGCAAAAACGGGGACTTTACCTAAGACATGTGAGCCAATAGTGTATTTAAATGATTTGACTGGCTTTTTCCCCATCTCCATTACATATGATTTGGTGAGATTGGGGGCCATCTCGAGTTTTTCCATAAATTCTACGAAACCATTAATTAAAAGTTGTAGACCATGAGGGGTGCGTGCCAATAACACCGCGTCGTCTGCATATAATAAAACCGGCACAGTTCTTTCTCCTATTCGTGGTACATCTGCCCTAATATCCCGCAGTGCCGCATCCAGGCCATTAATGTATAAAGTAAATAAGAAGGGGGCCAGAATGCATCCCTGTCTGACACCGCTTGAACATCCAAACCGATCCGTTACTTTTCCCTCCTGGGTATACCTTACTGCAGCCGTGGTGTGATTATGCAGTGATTGGAGTATATTTATTAGTTCTAAATCCACCCCCTGGTTAGCCATTACTCGCCACAACTTATTCCGGTTCACGCGGTCAAAAGCCGCCGATAAATCCATAAAAGCCAAATAAAAAACCTCCCCTTTTAACAGCGTATATTTAGCAGAAATAAGATAAAGATTAAGACACTGGTCCACAGTTGATTTCCCTAGGCGGAATCCGTATTGAACATCAGTGATTATATTAGCAGACTCGGCCCACTCCATTAGTCTATTTAAAATTACCCGCCCCAAGACCTTGGCTGATACATCTATCAAAGATATTGGTCGGTAACAATGCGGGCTATCCCGATTACCCTTTTTAAAAATCGGTACTATAATTGCCGAAGACCAAGATGTAGGCATTGAAACACTTATTGCCGCATTTAAGACCCTTGTTAATAAAGGTGCCCAGACCTGTACATTCGATCTGAAAAGGTCGGGTGGAATCCCATCTGGGCCTGGGGCCTTATTTCGCATCAGCCCTTCAATACCAACAGTGACTTCCTCCAACGAAAAAATAACAGAGGTAGCCCTTGTGGGTATGGTTGACAACCATGCTTCTGCCTTGCCAGACGAGTGGTTATATAGGCCCTGAAAGTATTCCTGCCATTGTTCCGGGAGTATATTACCACTTAGCCCTGGTTTATTTGGATCCGCAAAACAAGGACTATTTATAACCCTCCAAAACCGTTCTGAGTCTTTCTGCTCTGCGGCTTCAAGGAGTTCCTCCCACGCTATCCGCTGCAATTGACCTCTACGTTGTTTTAACGCTGACTTATAACTTGCGCGACACGCCAACACCCTCTCTCTATCCCTAGGGGACTGCTTAAGAGCATCCTTCAAGTTCCTAAGGGTAAGAGAACAATGGTGGCTAAACCATCTTGGGGACTCCCCCCTATGCCTACGTGGGTGTGTCTTAAGTAATTTAGTGACAAGGACAGCGATATTTGTGAAAGCCTTGATCAAGTCGGCCCCTTCCACCTCTGGGTCCAAGCAATTCATGATATCTTTCGCTCCTTGACCAAATAGAGCCGCATTGAACCCTGCCTCGTTTATCTGGGCCCATCTTAATCGCCTGCCTTGATCGATCGTGGATAATAATTGATCCTCTGTCTGTCTGACCACACTCTGACTGTCTACATCAACTATTAAAATTACTGGGTTATGATCGCTAAATACACTGTGTAAAATATTAAATTTCCTAACAGATCTTTTCATTGCCTGTGAAATCAAAATATAATCAATAACTGAATGACACCCTCTTCCCTTAAAGGTGGGGTCCAACAGGGAGCCTTCCACAATATCGGCCATATCCAACGTGTGTGATAACCCGTGTGTGTGTAAAAGGCACGTCAGCTCCCTCCCCCATCCGGGTGTGTTCCATATGCATACCCTTACTTAATGCACATGACGACCACACACCATGAGCCACCCTTAAATCCGGGCATGGATGACAATTAAAATCGCCTGCTACTATCATGTGCGTTGCGCCATGCCCGCTCCTGGTGAGACGGTCCAGCCAACCATCTAATTCATGTATACTATTTAAGCCCTGTGGTGTACATTGTATGGCATTATAAAAATTCAAAATAGTTACCCTACATCCCTTGGCTATGAGTCTAACCCCTTGTACATTATGTGAATCACAAGCCAAATCCTTCCACCTTCCCTGAATATTCAAATCCACAAACACAGTCAATCCCCCTTTGCTCTTCCGACTCGGGGTTTAATTGCTGGACAAAAGAAGGTTTTATATCCCTCTATAAAACACGTATTCTCCGTCGCCCAGGTTTCTTGGAGACAAATTATGTTAAAGTCCCTTACCAAGGCAAGCCAATGCATGTCCTCAAGTTTATTTGCTATACCAGCTATATTCCAGGATATGATTTTTAAAGAGCCATCATTCTTACTCCCATCAGGGTGATACACCCAACTATCTATCCCCGGGTGAGCTATGTTGCCCTCTCCGATCTCCCTACTCTCCTCACCGGAGGTAGATTCCCTACACTCCAATGACGGGACTGCCTCCACCTCACCAGCCCACACGGACTTCCCTTTCTGGACGACCACTGACCCCGACGAGACAAAGGTCCCCCCACCCCACCCCTACATACAGGTAGTCAATCAATTTCATTCAGATCACCCAGGGGGGCAAAAACATTATTTAGATGAACCGGCCTGTCCCTAATCCTCCTGATGTTAAATTGATCCTGGTTCTCCCCAGCCTGATTGACCATACCTCTTGTACCTGGTCTGCCTGGTCTATAAAAAAAGCCCAGAGTCAAGGGTTTTATACTAGTCTCCATATTAAAAAAATTAACTGCCTGAGAAAGAATTGACTGAACCAACCACGGATATCTAAAGGTGACAATCACACAGTCTCCAGAAAAACATTTCCTCATACTACCTATCCAGTTCACCCTTCTTGCCATTAAGATATACTGAAGATCACGTGTGTTAAATTTCACAAATTTGGATAACCAATGGGCTACCTTATTAATTAATTGTGGGGTAGACTCCTCATTCGTGTTTATTTGGGCGGGTACACCTGCAAGAACAACTACATATGGACAACAGTCTGGTGGGAGATTTATTGTTGGCAGGTCAACACACTGATTCGGGGCACCTCTATTCGAGGTATGTTGACTTGACAACAATCTATTATCACTAGTATCCCTCGAACAGGCCGCTTCCCTATCCACACCACCCTCGAGTGCCCTACTACCCTTTCCAGTCATGTCCCTGCTGCTTCCATCCCACGTATTAGAGACTACTATGTTACCATGACTATTGGGTATCTGGCTCCCCCCACCTTGAGCATGGTGATGCTTTACCGATTCTCCATGAAGCACAACACGTGCCTCTGCCTCAGTCTCTATCGGCGTAATGGTCCCTGGTACCGGATTACCCCTGCCCCCTTCAGCCTGCATACCTCGTTGATGTAGAATTAATTAGCCTCGTCGTCGTTACAAAACGTAATTGGAATTATTTAGGAAGGGGCACGCCGTGCTCCCTTGGGACCTGTGGGGAAAAAATGACCCAGGATGGAGAAGATGCAAACTAATTAAGGCACCAGTGGCACATAACCACATCATGCCCAAATGTCAGTCAACTCACCTCCGGCGTCTGGTGCTCGGAGTGAACGGTCCGAGCGTGCACTCAACGCAGTGGAGCGCAAAAACAGCTTGAAAAGGCAGGCGGGGCCACTGGCCTCCGTGTTCGTCTATAATCAGGCACCAGGGGCAATCTTGCTTTCTTGGATCCTACATTAAAATGTACAAGTCATATTGGATTGAGTGGGTAATTGAATCTCAAAGAAAAGTTTGAAAGTTTAAAAGGAAATCAGATCTAGGTTATCCTTTGTGCAAACTTACCTCCAGCGTCTCACGCTCGAAGTATGCTGAAGAAGTGTCCTACACGGCTGGTGGAGCGCTCCCAATAATATAGACTCACGGAGCAACAAGCGTACGCGTGCACGTCAAGCATGTTAGGAATGCAAATTCCTACGCGTTGACATAGCAACAGCCGTGATGCCAGGAAGCTACAATGTATCCAAGCGACGTTCTGTGGCAATTTGGGTGAAACGTCATAATGCATGGACAACCGCAGATTCCAAAAAGTATTTAAAAAGTAGTAACCGGGCCGGTTACGGTAATTCCATAGTCATGACCCGGGCGAAATGTACAATTATTCATATATCAAAGAATGCCACATTCTGGATCTAAAGATTAAATTAGAGCAAAAAATTGCTCGTATTTGGTAACAGGTTTCCTAGTCAGTTCGGGGAAAATTCCAAACCCATACCGGCAACATTCGTAATGGAACATAATGTATGTTAGTCCTCGTAGTGAAAAAACAGGGGGATGTCATAGTCATATACATATGGGTTCTAGGTAAGGAAAATATTTCTTGCCCATATTATCACCTACAAAGATTGGATGAAAAGAAAAAGTCACGGTGTATGTTTAGGGAGGTTGGTGTTTAAATATTACCCCTCCTCGCTAGTGCGTGCTATGACTGCCACACATTTCTAAAAGAAACAAAGTCACAGAACAATCATGCATTGTTAAAAATAGGAAGAATTTATATTGTGTATAGTGTGACCAACCGAATAGACATATCCAAATTGTGCACATGTTTAAAACTTGTGGTCAACCTCGGTTACATGCACATTTCTAAAACCATATTTTACTTAGTTATCAAAAAACCCTTCAATGCATGGTAGTTTACAAGATGATATTTAAACAGTTCAACAACTTCCCATGCGGAAACCATGATCCTTTAAATTTAACAATCATTAGTATACATTGCACACTCTCAGACAGGATATAAACGACTGTTATATTTATCCAGTACACAGAAGCAAGATTTGTCTCGAGATCTCCTCTGATTAATTCAATCCACTATTGACAGAATCAAGGAGGTGTATCCACTTACATTCACGCAGGTTCAAAGTGGCTGTCCGATCACCACCCCTTGGGTTTGGTAATATGTTCTCTAACAATGGCGGCCGTTTGTTTGCAATGCCATAGGTATTGCATTTAAATGCGAGACCTATAGCATTGCAAATATTTTTTTTTCCCCGTACTATTTACATTCTGGAAGTTCTCCCTTGAGTTCTCCTTGCTGGTCAAACTCTAAATTGCGTTGGAGCTGGTGCGAGATTTGTTCAGACCGGAAAGTACATGTTTTCAAAGTCAGTACGTGTTTGTAACTTTGAGACTTTTGTTGTTTCTGGTGTAAGGAAGGTTTTAATATTTAATCCTCTTTGTGTGTGCGCTCCCAGTACATGACCACTGCTTAGGTTTATTGCAACACATTCACACGCAGTGCCAGTGCCTGTCAGACCCCCCCCCCGAGTTTGGGGAAGGGAGCTCGGGCCCTGTCACTAGTGTTACCGGTCTCCATCTGCCGCCTGGAAGGGAAGAGCCGTGCCTGTGTTTGCTTTGTTGTGAGCGGGTGCTGTGCCAGGCGGAATCCTGTGTGGACTGCAGCCAGCGGGGCTTTCCAGAGCAGCTGCCGCCACGCACACCAGCCAGGGCAGTGTCTGTGCTGTGTGGGGCGGGCAACCCAGGGCAGAACTACACATGGCTCCGATCGTCCCCCAGTCCACTTCCTATCTGCGTGGACATTAAGATAGCATGGTGGGTTGAGTGCCGGTGGTAGGTGACCAGCTCGGGGAGGTGGGAATAGGCTGTGCTGCAGAGCCGCACTAATGGCGAATTGCAGCTGATGTGGGATATTCAGGCCTGCTGGGTTGAGTGTCGGTGGTGGTCTGTTTCATCTTTCTTTGAGTTTGGTTGTGGGTACGAACAAGGAATTCCCGGCAGAGGCCCCCGCACCGAAAGTTAGAGCCTCAGCCCCACAGCGCGAAGCAGAGACCGTTGCGGTGCCGGCTAGCACGGTGGACACAACCTCAGCTAGCGGTGAAAACATTGAAAAAATGGGTAAGCTAATGGACTCAATGTTGAGCATTATGGCGGACTTCAGAACCCGTTTTGTTAACCCAGGACCACAGCTCACGCGCGGGGACACAGCTCCTGTGGGGGGAGGAGCACAAGCAATTGCAAATGTATGGGGCGATCATGTCAGTGGCATCCATACACAAAGTCGAGCCGGCCCACCCCCCACCGAAGTGGCCCCAGCGGCACAGCCTGAGAGGCAGTTGCCGGCAACTCAGGCCCAGGCCACTACTATCGACACAACAAGCAGCAGCGCCTCAGCATTGATTGGTCAAACGACCCCAGCCCCCACCCCCCTGTCCTCCCAGCAGGCACTCTAGGGCCCAGTGCGCTAGGTGTGATACTGAACCTCCCAGTCAATTCCCAAGATGTCAGGCCCCCCACCATGGTGATTGAGGCAGCCAAAACAACTCCAACGGTAGCAGAGCTGCTGCCGTTGGTCACAGTTGCCCCCTTAGTATCGGGCCGATGCTCCCTGGCGTGGCAGGTGCCATTGGCGGCCAAAGAGGGTATCTGGAGGCGGGAATTTGTAGACATCCTTACGCTCTTGATGCACGGGCTAGACGGGCTAGACACAAGGAAGATGAGCGGAAAGGATGATGATAAAAAAGTGAAATACCAGGCGTGGCCTGAGAAGACCATTGAGAACTGGTTGAAAGCCTTCTCCATACTGTCAGCAGTAGTAATGGAAAAATATCCAGATCAGGGCCCGCCCTTTTTCAGTATTCCCGTTCTATCCATAATGAGGCTTTAAAGTCGGGTGGTATTGGGTGGTACAATTACGACAGAGAGTTTAGGAAGAAGATGGCCATTTGTCCAGAGCTGGGTTGGGATCAGAAAGAGGTCCAGCTCTGGATGGAGCATATGGGTAAGTTCACCCCTTATCAAAAAGATGCCTTTACCAAAAACCAGAAAGGGCCGGCACCTTTCAAAGCACAGGGCCAGACGGGGAGGCGTTTCTTCAAGCAGCCCTTTCGCGGGGCGTGGGGAGGTGATGGGAAAAGACGGGGTGGGAAACGGTTCAACGTCGGCACTTGCAAGTTGTTCAATGCAGGGTCCTGCTCCTGGGGAAAGGCGTGCAAGTTTGCCCACAGCTGCAACAAGTGCGGGCTCCTCACCCAGCAGCAGCTTGTAGTGTCAATCGGGAGAACCCCTCCACATCCACCAACAGACAGGAAAGTTAGCCAGCATCAGGAAGCTGTACCCCCCTGCCCACTCGGTCCCCCTCCTCTTGCTCACCAGCGGTCGTCAGTTCTGCCCTACTACCAGCCCACCTTCCGGTCAGCATACCAGCTAAGGGCAGCACAGCTAAAGGCCCCTCGCCGCTAATTCTGGACAACCTCCTCCCCTTGCTCAGGGTTTACCCCAACATTAAGGATGGCCTGCTCCTGGCAAATGGCTTTATTGAAGGTTTCAGAATCCCATATCTAGGCCCTCTAGGATGCAGGGATGCGGACAACCTCAGGTCAGCGAAGGAACTCCCAAGGGTAGTACACGAGAAGGTTACAAAGGAAGCAGCTCTGGGAAGGGTGGCTGGGCCTTTCCCTCATCCCCCGCTTGATAACTTTGTGGTTTCCCCCTTGGGAGTGGTCCCTAAAAAAGAACCAGGGACATTCAGATTGATCCACCACCTGTCATACCCCGAGGGCAATTCAGTGAACCACTGGTTGGAGGACGGAACCTGTTCGGTCTCCTACTGATCGTTCGATGTAGCGGTAGACATGGTGAGGAGAGCAGGGAAAGGGGCTTGGTTAGCAAAGGCGGACATTGAGTCGGCTTTTCGCTTGCTGCCGGTTCACCCAGAGAGTCACCACCTGCTGGGTTTCAAGTGGCAGGGACAGTTTTTCTACGACAAGTGTATGCCGATGGGTTGCGCTGGATTTTGTGCTTACTTTGAGGCATTTAGCTGTTTTCTGCAATGGGCACTCACAGGGTTCCATGGCGTAGAAGGGGTAACTCATTACTTAGTTGACTTCCTCTTCATTGGAAGAGTAGGGACGCAGGACTGCAGTGAAGCACTACAGTGCTTCCAAGAGCTGACAGAGCACCTAGGGGCCCCCTTGGTGCTAGGTAAGACTGAGGGTCCGGTGCAGGTTCTCACTTTCCTGGGCATCAAGCTGGACACAGTTGAGGGCGTGTCCAGACTTCCGGCAGGCAAGGTGCAGAAGTTGTGCCAGAATATACAGGCCGTCCTGGGAAAAGACAAGGCTTCCTTGGGTGTAATCCAGAGCCTCTTAGGAAAACTACATTTCGCAGCCAGGGTGATCCCAGCAGGCAGAGTTTTTGCAAGTAGATTATCCAGGGCCACAGCCAAAGTAAAGAAGAAACACCACTTGGTCAGACTGAGTAAAGGTTTGAAAGAGGACCTACAAATGTGGGCTGATTTCTTGGTGGATTTCAATGGTACCGTGATAGGGAGATCACCGTGGGGGGCAGCCCAGAACTGTGCTTATTCACAGATGTGTCAGGCAGGGAGGGCTTTGGCGCCATAATGGGGAGTGAGTGGTGTGCTGAGAAATGGCCGAATGCCTGGCGTAAGAAGAAGATCACGGCAAATGTCACGGTACTTGAGCTGTTTCCCATAGTGGCAGCCCTTCATTTATGGCCTGAGGCTTTAGCATCCAAGAGAGTTCTGTTTTGATCAGACAACATGGCAGTGGTGCAGGCCATCAATGGGCAGGCAGCGAAATGCCCTCTTGTTCTTTGCTTGCTAAGGGAACTGGTGTGGGCTTGTCTGCACAACAATGTTGAATTCAGGGCGAGGCACATTCAGGGAGTCAAGAATGTGGCCGCTGATGCTCTCTCTCATTTTCAGTGGCTGCGTTTCCAGGAGGCATGGCTGCGAGCGAAAGAGGAGATGACCACTTTCCCAGCACACCTCTGGCATATTCTCCGGTGGAACAGCGATTAAAGAAACTGGGGTAACTTTCCCTCGCACCGGGGACCAGGAGGCGGTACAAGTTTTGTGTTTCCACTTTTTGGAAGGTCTCGGGGGCGCAGGGTCAGGGCTCGATCCCGCTGGAGCATAGGGTCCAATTATTTGTCCTGTGGGCAAAAGAGCAGGGTAAGAGCCATTCCTGGACCACAAGCCACTTAGCCGCTGTAAGTCATCATGCAAAACTCATGGGGCTACAGGCCACGGCCAAAACCTTCCTCATCCGGGCTGCTCTCAGGGGATGGGCTAGAGAGGAGATAAAGGTACCAGACACTAGGCCACCTATTGAATACCACACACTGGTAGGCATGATAGAGGCTGTTCACAAGGCCACAAACTCACCTTTCGAGGCCAGTCTCTTTGCGGCTGCATTCAGCCTTGCATTTTTTAGGGCATTCAGAATCAGTGAACTGGTAGCTAGATCCAAAAAAGATGGGTCAGGAGACGCTTTATGTAGCCAGGATGTCCAGCTGACAAGTAACTCTCTAAAAATACACATCAGAAGATCCAAAACTGACCAGGTGGGGCGAGGGACAGAATTAGTGTTACAGCCTTTGGGGGACAAAAGGTACTGCCCAGTCGTGCTTGTCAGCGACTATTTAGCCATCCGCCCGAGCTCAGCAGGGTATTTTTTAATTCATGCAGACCTGGTGCCACTCACAAAATTCCAGGTGGACCGGATTATTATGGCTTGCCTGGTGTTATCAGGACACGCTCACCCAGATAAGAAATTTTCTAGTCATTTATTTCGAATTGGGGCTGCCACCGCGGCTTTCAGGGTTGGCCTCTCAGCTGAGCGCATTAAAAAGGTGGGACGCTGGGACTCAAGTTGTTATGAGCGCTACATTCGCCCGTGATGGGTTTTAACGGGCACAGAGGGGATAGCAAGGAAAAACAGAAGGTTGTTTTCAGAAGTGTCATTACATTGTTTGGTATATTGTGCAGTGTTGTTTGCAGTGTTATATGGTTTATACTAGAGTTTGACGTATGCAATGTTTATCAACATTAAATAGTGTGTGAAAATTTGCATCCATTTATTTTTGCCAGGGTTCAAGGTGTGGGTGATCGGCCACTTGTTCGTCACCAGGTTGGCACAATGGGCTGAACACAGGACTTGGAAGCATGGGTTCTCCCAGACACAGATAGTCTGGTTGGGGTACCCTGGCATGAGATGGCACAGCCTGCTCAACAAACTACAGCAAAGACTAGCTGGGCGGGAGGGCCTCCGAACATTTTGGTCATCCACCTCAGAGGCAACGACCTCACGGTTATGGGCAGAGGGGCATTGTTACAGGCAATGAAGGCTGATATGGGTGAAATCAGCAAATACATTGGTCAATGCGAGCTAAGGTGGTCAGAGAATGTTCTGTGGAGGGTTTGGCAGGGTGCCAGGTCAGGGGAGGCTATCGAACATTCCCGAAGAAGGGTAAACAGCGCCATGCGCAAGTTCACGGACCAGAGGGGTTTTGGCTTCATCAGACACGGATTAATACATGCCAACACCAAAGGGTATTTTGAGGAGGATGGGGTGCACCTGTCTAAGGTGGGCATGGATCTATTCTTATTGGATATCGGTGAGGAAAACAGCAGGTTGCAAGTAAGGAATCTGCCAGCCTTGGTGGGGGGGCTCTGGAGGCGACGGTGGCCACATCCAGAGCATTGGCGGAGTTACAGGGCGATCCGGAGGTCGAAGGGTACAGAAGGGTACCTCTTTAGGAGCACAATAGGGGTGCCAGTGCCAAATCCCAGGAGTCTTTATGGCAGGTCCCTGGAGGAAAATCGTTGGTGCCCCGCTAGTCCTTCGGGGAGTTGTAAGCCTGAACAACTGGGGGCTTGCCTTTTAACGCTCTGCCCGGAAAAGGGCGTGAGTAAAGTGGTGGACTGGTGGTCCACGGTATTCAAAATGGGGGGTATCCCCTCATAACTGGTAGCACTGATTGGGTTGGCGACAGTGCAATTTGGCTCTTCGGGCGGGCAGGGCAGCGTAGGTCAGTCACCGCTGCCTGCCCTTGGATCGCCCGTAAGTTAACCCACCACATTGGCATACTTTTGTATGGAATAAACCTGCAGCAAACTTTTCCGAACAAAATTGTGTTGCGTGATTATTTATTCCAATGTTCATGCTAGTTTCTGCAAAGGTGGGGACGGTTGCCTATATAGGCACTATGAGGCTGCCCGTGGCTCACGCAGTGGGCCACCTCAAAAGGGCAGCCACCTTAATGCCACAATAGGCACACCACCACCCCTCTAGTTGAAGGGATCCGGGGAGGAGTCCCCCAACACGGTGCGCCAGCCGCGTCATTTCCGGCGCACAGAGGGTTGGGGCGAGGTATTTATACCTGCCCCTGCCCTTCTGGCACCCTCTTTGGATCTGGACACGCCATGCCCCGCCCTATCGCATACCCGGTGTGTCGGCTGGGGAGCACGGTTAGGTAGGACTGTTTAATGTTTTCTTTCGTGTTGCAGGCGGAGTTACAGGGCGATCCGGAGGTCGAAGGGTACAGAAGGGTACCTCTTCAGGAGCACAATAGGGGTGCCAGTGCCAAATCCCAGGAGTCTTTATGGCAGGTCCCTGGAGGAAAATCGGCGGCGCCCCGCTAGTCCTTCGGGCGGTTGTAAGCCTGAACAACCATGGGCTTGCCTTGCAACGCTCCACCCGGAAAAGGGCGTGAGTAAAGTGGTGGACCAGTGGTCCACGGTATTCAAAAGGGGGGAATCCCCTCATAACTGGTAGCACTGATTGGGTTGGCCACGGTGCAATTTGGCTCTTCAGGCGGGCAGGGCAGCGTAGGTCAGTGACCCTGCCCTTGGATCGCCCGTAAGTTAACCCACCACGTTGGCATACTTTTGTATAGAATAAACCTGCAGCAAACGTTTCCCAACAAAATTGTGTTGTGTGATTATTTATTCCAATGTGCATGCTAGTTTCTGCAAAGGTGGGGAGGGTTGCCTATATAGGCACCATGGCTGGCTGCCAAAAACTGAATGGCATGATTCGTGCCCACATGGTGTCAGCACACTGCCTGCGCTCCTTGTGCACCCGTACGCGCCACGCCCGGTTCACGCACCCTTTCACAACAGTATTAAGTCATTTCTGGGAATCTTAGGTGTACAAGTCAACGCCTTGACAGCATGCCCTATTTCCTCACAGTGACCTGGTATTCCAGAGAAGAAACAACTCGGTACCATTTCATTAGGTAACAATAATAGTGATTCCTGTTTGCAGTGCTTAGACACGCCAGAAGAGTTGTGTGCGGCACTGTATGAAAACAATAATTCGAGTTTGCTTTACTCTGCCAAGCTAATGGCAGGTTGGAAACGCGAGGCTGCTCGCAGGGCTGCATGGCCTGTGCATGCAGTTTGTCCTGGGTTCAGGACATTTTCACAAGGCCCTGCGTAGTTTCTGTGCCCTGTGGGTTTCTGTGTTTCCAGGAGTATGAACCCCGGTGAATCCGAATGGAGAAGCGTAGGGAGGCAGTTACTTGCTTACATGGCTCAGATCTGTTTCTTAGGGTTAGCAAATTCTGCAGAGGAGGGATGCATCCAGAAAAAGATGTCAGCCCAGGGTCACGACAGGCTGCCCAAGGGCGGTGTTGCTGGGACTGCTTTCTCCTCGTTACCCAGGCTACTCTTAAAGTGCTTGAAACAGCACGGCCCCTCGCTCCAGTGCGACCCAATGACTCCATCCAGCCTGGTGTCATTGTTAGTGGAAACGGTGTATTTTGCATAACCCTCCAGGGCCGGGGGACACCAGGGGGAGTTGTGAGTGGAGTGAAGAGCAATTACCATAGGTTTGTACTTAGTTCAGAGTACTAAGGGCCTGTTCACTTTGCCTACCAGCGGCCCTTCAAACACGTCAGTACCCGTTTGATTTCCGGGATGGCCCACTGCCCAGCAGCCCATGTGGAGAGAACAGACACTTTTGGGACCTCTCCTGTGTGCCACTCTTTCTAACAGATAAGCCTGGCACCACAGACGCAATGTCATTGAATGACACGTGTTCTGATCATTGACTAATAGAAGCCTGTAATCGACTTGCCAAGGATGAAAGGCTGAGTCGGAGTTTCGAACCTGTTACCTCCACGCCTCCAAGTAGGGGTTTAGGGGGCATATGTATCAACCTATTTTGAGGTCGCAAACACTGCGATTCGCAAAAAAACAGTGTTTGCGATCGCAAAATAGACTTGTCCTATGTATAAAATAGGTTTGCAGTGCAAAATAGGTATTCGCAAATTTTGCGAATACCTAGTTTGCAAGCCCCCAAATTTGCGAATAATTATTGCGAAATCGCAATTAGCGACACGCTATTTGTGATATTCACAAATAGCGTAATCGCAAATTGCGAATTCGCAAATAAATGTATAAAAAAAAAAACACAAATTGCGAATTCCTGAAAATCGCAATTTTGCACATGGATTTTACCACCAACTCAAGGCAGGTGGTAACCAGGTGCAACCTATTTAAACAGGCCCACAATGCAACAGGGACTTCCACAATGGCAGCGCTGTATGTGATAGCCAGGAGGATGTGAATTCGAGCTGCAGCACAGAGAAGGAGGCGACAGGAACGGATCTTCAGAGTGCGCATCACTCTGTTCCAGCAGACTGACGAAGAGATCCATGAGAAGTATAGGCTGGACTCAGCTACCATTATGGACTTGATAGATGAGCTAAAACCCTTGCTGGAACACCCAGCACGCAGGACCCAAACCATTCCAACCCATGTGCAGGTCCAGTGTTCACTGCACTTACTGGCATCAGGGAGTTTCCAGGGGGTGATAGCAGCAGCAGGAGGGGTCTCCCAGAGTTGCCTGTCGCGCTTCTTCCATGCATTCTTGGATGCAATGGTACAGAGGCTACATCATCACATCCAATTCCCCAGCACACAACAGGCATTACAGCAAACAAAACAGGACTTCTACCAGATTGCCCAATTTCCCCACGTCATTGGCTGCATAGATGGAACCCATGTAGCCCTCTCACCCCCATCAAACAATGAGTATGTATTCAGGAACCGCAAATCTTATCATTCACTCAACATACAGGTCATCTGCAATGCTAAATATATCATCACCGATATTGTTGCAAAATACCCTGGCAGTACACACGACTCCTTCATATTTAAACACAGTGGGATATACAGACGTCTCACTGGGGCCATTTTGGCGAGGGCTACCTGCTAGGTAAATGCATGTCTAACACTCTAACATACAGTTAAGGTCTGAAGTGAGAGGACAGTGATTAACCTCATGTCTTTCATCCTGTAGGAGACAGTGCATATGCTGTGCGAGATTTCATCCTAACACCGTACCTCAATCTAGCCAATGCAAGGGAGCGAAGATATAATCGCGCACACAAATCCACGCGGTGTGTAATTGAGCGGCCATTTGGGATACTAAAGAGCCGGTTCCGCTGCCTGCATAAAAGCGGAGGAGCACTACAATACAGCCCAGATACCTGCTGCAAGATTGTGGCTACTTGTGCCATGCTCCACAACATAGCAACTAAAAAAGGCATTCCAGTTGAACTTACTGATACAGATTCATCTGAGGATGAGGGCCCAGGTCCACGTTGCAGACCAGCAGGTGGTGTAGGGGCAGCTGCCGGCTGACAGAGACGTGATGAGATAACACAAAACTATTTCTAGGTGAGTAATGATGACACAATGCAAAAGATGATTTGTGCATGACTGTGTTTTATTATTCCTTTAGCTGCAGGTAAATATCAGTCACACAGCCTAAACATACACTTTATGTGTGTCACAATATGTTGCACATGTTATGCCCACAGTGCATGGATGAATGCCAAGCAAACGTCCACATGCAATGGGTTGCTTCACCCATTGGCATTCTGCTGTGGTGACAGTTTATTTTTTGCGTGCACGTCCTGCTGTCGCACGCTCAGGGTGCTGACTGCTTTCCCTTGAGGCATCCGGTGTTGTTCCCTGCCTCACACTGCGCAGTCTGTGTTTGGCACTTGGTGGGGTGATGCTGCTTCTGCTTGAGAGCTCCTCACTATCCCCTGAGCCCAGGAGTCCTGTGCCACCTATGGTAGCTGTCTGAAGCTGTTCTACAGCATTTGTCACCTGCACCAACCCTTTGGCCACATCCTGGCTGCAGTGTGCCATTTCAACCTGCATGCTTACTGAGCGGCGTGACAGCAGGGAAGTGGCAGTACACAGGCAGTTGAGCGCCTTGCTGTAAATGTCTAGATGGCTGTAGAGACGTTGTCTCCCCCTGCGTCTGGCTGCCTGGTCTCTCTTCATGGTGGCACACAGTTCTTTGATTGTGCCCTTCATTGCCCTGATGCCCTTCTTCATGTCACTCAGGTTATGGTTTACAGACACCAGCTGCCGGTGTATTGACCTTATTGATTTCGTTTGCAGGCGCTGAACCTTTACCATGGTGCCTTCCAGTCCGGAAAACACAGTGTGATCCTCAACAGCAGCTGCGCTGGTGGTTGCCCTTGGCCTGCGTCTCCTGCATGTTTCTTCCCTACGGTGCACAGGGGGCTGTTCTTGGACCTGTTCTGCATGCTGTCCCTGGTCTGGCTGAGCCTCATCCCCTATGGACTCCGGTTCTCCCTCTAACAGTGGAAGTGGAGGCACAATATGACGCTGTCTCCGTGGGACAGGTGTTGGCAGTGTGGTTTGCTCTGTGTCCCTTTGCCCTGCCTGGTCCTCTGTATGTGCTGCCTCCTCAGTTCCTGAACTGTCATCCTGTGTTTCAGGTAGAACTGTAAATGAAAAGGCACATTTTAATTGTGTGTTCTGCTTCACATTGTTCACTGAATAGAGTTTTCTGATTTTGGGTTAGCTAAGTACTGTCTAGCGTTTTTTGCCTTTACTGGTTTACTTCTACTGATTCTACATTGCTGTGTCTCATTGCTCCACTGTATGATGCGTGTGACTACATCTCCCAGGATGCATTGCTGGGTGTGCTGGAAAAAGTGTAATGGAGTTGCATTTTTACTTTGTAGTTGGTGCATTCCTGAGTGTGTGATTGAGATGGTAATGTGTCAGGGATGATTTGGCATGCATCTTACCTTGTCTGGTGTTGGGAGGGTCGGAGCTGTCGATGTCAGCCACACCACTGACACTCTCTGGCTGTAGGGTGGACTCCACCAACTCCTCAAGGGGCGTAGATTCAGTTTCAGTGGATGTTCCCCCGCCAGTCTTCTTTGCCTCTGCCAGCCTGGTTGCCACCTTGTCCTTGGACCTGGAGCGCATATCGTACAAGCGCTTGCGCAGGTCACCAACAGAGCGCTGGGTCACACCGATGGCATTGACCTTTGCCTGGATGTCCAGCCATATTTATCTTTTTTGTGACTCTGGCACATGGAGTAATTTTTTGCCAAAGAGCAACTCATGGCTAAGGACCATTTCTTCTATGAGCACCTCCAGCTCCCTCTCACTGAACTTTTGCTTCCTTTTCCTCCCAGCCTCCTCCTTATCCTTCTCTTTCTCCTGTGGATCCATTAGAATTTGTTGGAGTTGCAGTACAAAGTGGTTTGCTTCTCCTCCCAGCCTCTCACACAGCCTCAGGCAATCAGGAACAGCATGGGCAGTCACACTTCCTGGGTGTGATGTCATCAAGCTGCACCTGAAGTGCAGATTCTCTATTTTTGCGATTCCTTATTTGCGAATTCGCAATTAAGGAATCGGTAAAAGCGAGTTCGCAACCAATTTCTGCGAATTTTTGGTAATTGCAAAAATTTTGCGATTTTTTATTTACATCGCATTTTGCGATTCTCAAAATGCGATTCGATAAAAATCGCATTTTGAGAATCGCAAATTCCGATTTTCATACATATGCCCCTTAGTCCGCTGGGCTACCTTATTTTCTGGCTATTTTTTAAAAAGACAACCTTTGCTAATTGAAATGACTACCGCATTCAGGGCACGAGTCGGGGGTACTCGCGGGTGGACGCTGTCCACCCACTTTTTTTCACAGCGTTTACGCTGTCCACCCTGCCAAGAAGTTGGGCGCCACTGAAAAAGATGCTGAATTCGTCCCGGTGTGATTTCCAAACACCGGGACACTTTCAGCAGCGCCTGCACGTTGTTAATTATCTGCTTTCGATCGCAACAATGTGCAGGCAGGGACAGGACGGGGCTTTCTTATTTCTGACTCCTGCTGGGCCCATAACAAAGGTCGAATTTGAGGGGTCATCAGGCCTTCTTTTGTTCGAGTCTCCTGACTGGCAGCAGTCAGGAGCATCACACCTAGAAGCAAATGCAGCGGAGAGGAAACAAAGGCTCACACCTTGTTAGCACTTCACACATACTTGATAGGCAGCTTTTCACTTTGTTCAGTCCCTGTTTAGGAGTTATGCATGCACTGTACGAAGGTCAGATGTGTTGGTCTTTCCCAGTATTTGCACAAAATAAATAGCATTTATATAGCGCTTACTACCCCTGAGGAGGCGTTGTAACAATTTAAATATCAAAATTTTTTCTTTTAAAGCACTATGGGTAGAGGAAGCTTTACGCTGACAAAAGGCAACATTGTTTTATGTGTAGCTTGCAAAAGTGTGAATCTTCTGCCTAAATCAGGAGGGTTTCCCTGTTTACTCGAAATGTGTTCAAATGTACTCATGATAGACCTGCTAAACATATATGTGAGGGCTTAAGATCTGATGCCACTTCTTGTGATGCCACTTCCTGTGATGTCACGTGCTGTGATGTCACGTGCCTCATGCACCGTGATGTCACGCGCCGTGATGCCACTTGCATACTGACTAATTAGGTTAGTCCCCCCACTTCTTTTTTTAGGACTTGTGCCCTGACCGCATTGCTTGGGAGTGTAGCTGTTCGCATTGATTCTGCTTCGGTAAGGGGACCTTATTTGGGGTTCAAGCTAAGAAACCACAAGCGGGTGTGTCCGACAGAGTTGTCCCATAAAGTGTATATGAAAATATCAGACCCTCATGATTTTACATCGTTGCGTAATTGGTGCATGTGCTTAAACTCCTAAGTAGCTCTCAGCGGAGGGGGAAGGGGGGGGGGGGGGTCACCCAGGCAGATTCCGACCTCACTTCTTTATACAGGGTACAGACCACACCTCACGTGCTGTTTCCATAGTATGCACCCGGTCTCGGTCGCCGGCAGGGGCTCTTCGTTTCAGCTGGCCCTGACCAAGTGCCATGAATTGGCCGATGAAGCGGTGCTTGCTAACATGCACGCACCAGTGGTGTGGCGCGTGGTGGGCCCATAAATAAGCCCGAGAGCAGGGCCGGCCTTTATTTAGCATGGGCGAGCTGGACCGAGGCCCAGGGCCCAATATTTTGAGGGGCCTTGTCCTTGTCTCTGCCTGTTTGTTTCTATCTGATTTGCCAGTGTAAAGTGGTTTTAGTCCTTCATTATCATATGGCGGGCGATGTTTTTAACACATTTAGCCCCCTTCCTTGCCCTCCCTTTACCCTCTGCCCCCTGCTGATACACATCAACAAAACCATCATGTGCGCGAGGCAGCTATCGGTAGTTCAGTGAGCTGGGGGGGGGGGGTCCGGGATGTTTATGTTCAGGGGCCAGTCCCTGCTCATCCAGGTACTGACCCTTGAACACAAAAGGGAACCCCTGCTGCCTCATTTAATCTACTACCATCAGCAAGGGCGCCAGACGTCTCTCCACCCACGCCCAGGATGCTATTTTAGCAAAGGCCGTCTCTGCCCATAGCTCCTCGAAAACAATCATTGAGGCCCCTTTCGGTTCCTGACTTTTAGCTTCTCCAGAACCAAGTTCACAGCCACGGGGCTTGCATCGCTCTCGGTGCTGTGCACAACAACTTCTCCCATGCAAGAATCCACCCCCAGACCCTCTGTCCCTCAGGGCAGTTGGCGACGTCTTCACTCGCAATTTCACCAAGGCTTCGATCAGTGCATTTTCCATAAGGCCGGTAGGGGGCGTATGCGTGGAAGCAAAGGTGACTTTCTCCCCTGACCGCGCCTAGGAATGCAGTCGCATCATTTTAACCCGTTTTAGTGATGCTCATGTTGTCGAACTTTGAAGGATGTGTTGGGAAATGTGCTCCGGCTTGCTGGTACCCTCATACCTCGATATCAGGTGAAGTAAGCTCACCATGCTGTATTTCCATCTATCTAGCAGTTGCTGCACTTGCACATGCCTGATTCCCACCTCAATGGGCTAAGCGTCTGCACCTGGGCGACAGCTTTGCATCAGAATGGGGCTGACCCACTCTTTCATATTTCCTATCCAGGGCTTTAAGTGGGATGAAAAAACTGGGGGGTCTCTCAAAGGGGGGTGGCCAGTTTAATTAAGGGCGTGGCTTAAAACACATACGCTAAACATTTGCGCTTAGCATAGGGTGCCACCCAACTTGTATCTTGATGTTTCTGTAATTGCATCCAGATACATGATACAACAAGTAACATCATACCTACAACAAGTCAGGACTATTCGTTATGTCAACAGTTGTAGCTGCATAAGATAAATAAGCAGCAACTATGGCTTGTATATAATATTGAAAAAGCTTCCACTTAAAGCCCTGGTGACACCACAACAACGTTGCTGCTTTTGAGTTTCAAAAAGAGAAGGGAAATCCAGAGAGAAAATGACTCTCTTTAAAGGATTTCCTTTCCCCTACAACACTCACCTGGCATGACGTCATGACGTAACTTCTCCACTAGTGAGACGTGAGCAGTGTGAGCAGCGCACATCGATGTGCCTGCTATCACTGCAGTCCGGAACAAAACAGACCGCCAGGGCACAAAACAGAGCCCGATAGAGACCCGTTTCGAGGCCCCCTTTAAAAAACTGACGGTGCTCAGCACCGGTGAGACCCGGCCCACTTAAAGCCCTTCCTATGTCCATAAAACGAAGGCCATTGAGTTGATGATAATAGAACATAATATACAAGCTCCTCCGACTCCTTAGTTTGTAACCTGGGTTAAATGAACATGAGGGAGTCTGTCAGCTAGTCCTGTTTTTCAGCCACTAGCGCTAAGCATGTTGGGGGTGTCATCCAGTTTTTTCAGGGTATTTTTCATTGTATTTTTTGCTTTCAGCGGTGCGCTCAGCAGCTCTAACAGTTTTGAAATGTGTAGGTTCACACATAACACGGTGCAAGTGAAAATACTACAAGTCCCAGAGTGCTCGGAGCTAACAGGTAAAAACCCGCCAATGGCTGAATGTCAGTCTTGTGATTCGGAGCCAGTTGGCAGCTATGTACAATACTCATCGTTCGTTTCCCGGTGCTGAGGGAGGGCTGTCGTTCTGAGTGACGTTTCCGACAGATGTAAGGAAGGTTGGAACGCGAGCCTGGCTGTGGTAAGTGCCTGGAAGAGGCAGACCATGGCAGTTTAAAGTTGCCGCGATTCGCAGGCCACACCCTGGAGCTGTGGAAAAGGGCCCAGTAATTGTGCTCTGGCTCCCGGATTAGGTTTCCTTGCTTTGGCTTTGAAGATGTGCAATTGACGGACCCGTATTAGTGCTCAGGATTTATTGGCCAGCATCTGTGCGAATTTCCACTTATTTTTTATAATCCCCATACATGCCAACCCTCCCGATTCAGGCGGGAGACTACCGATTGCAAGGATAGTCTCCCGCCTCCCGATTCCTGCAAGCAGAAACCCGATTCCTCGGGGGTTTCAGCTGACAGGGCTTGGTATTGTGTAACGTGAAAAAAACAACAAAGCCTCATTAACATGCAAATGACCTTTTAAAGACCTGTGAAGTACTCGGTGCGGGTGCGGCTGTGTGTGTGCCCAGGAAGCTGTCTCAGCCTGGGCTACCACACAAGAGGGGGTAAGGAGGGGGGGGGGAGCCCATACTAGACAGTAACCCGATTCAAGGCCCCATTCTCCCGATTTTTTTTTTAAATCTCCCACTTTGTTCTTCTGAAATGTTGGCATGTATGAATCCCAGCATAGGACCCTGCAGGGTGTAAAGTACGCGTGCACTTTCTGGAACAAGCGTTCCCTAATTTGTTTTAAAAACAAACTCCACAAAAAGTATCTTATTTTTTGGCACTAGTGAATGCTAAATTCCTCCCTTGTTCCTGCATATATGTGCAACCTGAGCCCTCCCCTCCCCCATCCGCTCTGCCCTCTGAAGGATTTACAGCCTACAGACGGGTCAGGCCAAATAATCCCTAAGAGGGTGGAGAATTCAAATGGCTTGTTCAGATGGAAAGAGGGCGTGCTTTCACTTTATATGAACCTGTGCGTTTAATGCCCGTCTAAGCATTAATAAACCATCACCTTGTCCCATCTATGCTCAAGACCACTGACAGGCGATTTTACGGCTGTGGCGGTTCCCGCATAACTATGGATTTGCCACATAATCGATCATCTGCTACGTAATCTACAGATTTCATAAAAAAATGTGTTTGTAAATCAAAAGTTACAAATAAAACGTTGCAACACATTGCAGGGTAGTGGAAGGTCCTTTGCATAGGTTGACTGGTCAAGTTTCTGTTGCTTATTTCTGTAAATGGGTGTTAAATTGGTACTATTGAGACAAAAGCTTTGCTCACAAAGTATAATGTGTAAAAATGCCAAAATAGTGAGGTAATACCAACACTAAGTGTGCCGCATAATTTGTCTTTTCTTGCTGCAAGATTTAGTCAAACCAGTCATATCATTTGGTTTTCCCCTGCCGCATAATTCCAGCGGTATGATTATATCAAGGCCACTGGAATTATGTGATTGTGCGGCCACAACGATTTTTGCACAGTTATAGATTTTCTGCATTTGCCACATAATCCATCATCCACTGCCTAATCTGTAGATTTTACAGCAAAAAGTTTGTTTCTAGTTTATACAGATCAAAAGTTACTAAAAACACAAAAAGAGTTGCAGTGCACTGGAGGGCCCTTTGCAAAGCTTGACGTGCCACATTTCTATTGCTTATTGCTATATTTGGATTCAAAACTGGTTGCATATGTTAATGTGTTTTGAACCTAGTGACTGACACTGAAAAGTACATTTGGCACAATTTGTTTTCTAGAAGATGGAGTAAATGAAGTTGGTGTGTGTAGTGCATAAAAAGCAGTGAATTGAATTTAAATTTATTTGCATAAGTTAATTAAAACCATTGCATTACAATAAAAACATTAAAGGGAAAAGACAACACAATTCATAGAAGTCAAAAACTCTGATACGGTGCGATAGTTGAGTCCTAACGTTTGACTTGGTGCTTCTTCTCAAGTTTGCTGTTGGCCGTGGTTCTTTGTCCGGTCCCCTGTGAAAGTAACAGCCGTCTGGCTCCTCAAGTCTCCAGGACTTATTTTGTTTCTATTCCGCACCCTGATACTCTTTCTCTTATAGAGTGCTTGTGCTTTTTGACTGTGTTGGAGAGTGTTCTTTCACGGTCCTGTGTTTTTTAAAATAGTCCAGTATCAGCGTTTGGAGCTTACGAGGGCTGGGGTGGGGGGCAGTTCCGGGGTACATGGCACCCCTGATAGATTGTACAAATCTTTTGCAGCAGGCCAGGATGTGAGGTTCTTTTTGTGCGAAATATACTGCAGAGACCTCATGGCAGGTGGTTACTTTTTATCTCAGGCATAGTTCTCTGAGAAGGATCCTCCTTTCTGTGGCTAAGGTCGGGCAACAGCACAGGAGGTGTAGCCATGATTCACGTTTGTAGTCGCACAGTCGACATGCTCCTTCTGTGTTTTGGTTTGCCCAGGCCTTGCCGAAATCCGTAATTGGAAGTGCCAGCAATCGCATGCACATAATCTCTCTCCTGGTTTTAGGGTTAAGCGGGGCGGTAAAGTAGGGCTGAGGTTTGTTTACTAAATATGAGTCATTCAGCGGGGTCAGGAAAGATAGGGTTTTTAATGTAGCCTGGTCTTGCTGGAACAAGACTAGCTGGGCTTGTTTATTGATACGCGATTTCCAGGTGGCGTATGAAATGCAAGGGAGAGCGAGTACTTGTGAGAAGTTGGCCTGGTATATGCTGTTCACTAATTAAAGTGGACACCTTGCACCAGAACAATTCGACTCTTATGGTAGATAGGTTTAAGACAACCTTTATAGAAAGCTATCCTAGTGGTAGCTGTGGAGAGCAGCCTTCAGGCTAAGTCTTGAAGGAATGTAAAGCAGCTTGTTTTACCACACAATCTCTTGAATCACCAAATGAAAAGACACCACACAGGTATATATATCAAATATATATGTATTTATTAATAAACAACTCTCTACTAATCTCTTTATGAGATTAGAAGTCAGGAACATATGTACAAGTCAAATGTTATCAAAATAAGTTTAGCACAATCGAATATCACAATCTTAGTTTGCTAGACCTAGGTCTAGGGCATCTAGAATCGAGGGACCCCCAAGAACCACCCCAGGTAGTTGTAGGAGACCCACAGGGGACGGACGCGGTGACCTGGCACCGGTGCGAGTCCTGTGCGAGTCTATGCACTCAGACGCGATTGAGATTTCAATGTTAAAGGTCCCTTGCGTGTTCGAGGCGAACACACCGATCGGTCCTTGTACGAGTCGAAGGACGCGGTCACAGATAGAGTTGCAAGGGAGATGGACGCGCTGTGTCTAACACAGACGCGAACCTGGTGCGAGTCAGTGCAGTGGAGATCTCAGAGTTACAGGCCCTTTGTGTGTTCGAGGCGAACACCGATCGGACTCAGTACGAGTCGAAGGATACAGTTTTAGATAGTGTTACAAAGGAGATTGACGCGGTGTGTCTAACACAGACGCGAACCCTGTACGAGTCAGCGCAATTGTCGCACTTAGAAAGTTAGAGTTTCAGGACACTTCTAGGGAAGCTACAAGCAAGTCACTTACAGGGTAAGTAGTTCTAGGGCCCACACCCACAGGAGCACCGTAGTGCTGAAGTTACCTCACCCAGGGGAGCCGGGTTCATAGGTGTTCTTTGGTGTCGGGTCGCGGCGTCGTTTTCAATGGGAGCCAGTGAAGACTTGCTGCTTGCGGCGACAGGAGAAGTGTCCGGGGGAATCCAAGCCTGGATTCGGAAGATGGAAGACCTGAAAGCAGAGGGGACAGTGTTCAAAGTCACTTGGCAGTGACTCGGGGCAAGGAAGATGGATGCCCACCGTCGTCGCAAGATTCAGGTCGTTCGTGGTTGCCTTGACTCTTCAGCCACGAGGTCCAGGAGGCGTCGACGACAACCAGGAGCTGGATTCGGCGTGTCCCACAATATCTGCAGCTTACTGCGGTGTCGGCGACTCGATCGGAGCCAACAAGCCTTGGTAACAGCAAGTCTCGGGGAAAGTGTGAAGAGGCAATGGCGCAGACCAGCAAGGTCTGGGGGACTCACCCAGCGAGGGTAAGTCAGGGCAGGCCTGGAGCAACCAGGGGAGCTCTTTGGTTTCTTTAGAAAGTCTTCTGGGGACCCACAAGCCGGCTGGCAAGGGATCGCGAAGACGCCTCGGGAGGATTCACTCACAGGGGCCCACGGTCACTCGGGACGTGGTAGGCCTCTGATCTTAGGAGGGATTCCTGCTGGAGGCGGGGACCACACGTGGTCCAAAGCACAAGTTCGTGGAACGTTGTGAAGGGGTTGAACTCGACAATAGTGCACGGTACCCAGGGGTCGCGGTTCCTCGTTACTCTTGGGGTCCACTGGCCTCAGCTTCACTGGGGACTCACGATGGCCTTTGAGAAGTCAGGAAATCTACTTCTTGGGCTGCAGGGACTTTGGACTCCGGCGGGAGTGGCGTAGTTTGCGACCGTCGTTTGTAGTTTTTGGTGCCTGCCAAGCAGGGGAGTCACTCCTTCACTCCAAGGGAGATTCTTCAGTCTTCCAAAGGTAGTGGAACGTCGAAGGTCCGGGATTCTTCTTGTAGAGCGTCATCCAGGGAAATCTAGGGTGCAATGCACAGGTCCCCCCTCTTATACTAAAAGAAAGGGAGGGACTAGCTCTATGACCCTACCTATGGGAGGGTCAGGGGAGTGGGTGGCTACACCCACTTCCCTTTGTCCAGTTTCGCGCCAGAGCACGGACAGGTAGCCCCTGAGCCGGTTTGAACTGGCATATGCACAGAGGAGCCTTCTGCTCCCCCAGTGCAGGACTTCAAAGCACTCTAAGAGTGCACCCACCCAGCCCCAATACACTAAACCCTGTCTGGGAGGTGGTCACACCCCCTTGGGACAGGATATCTATTGTTGGGCTTCCTCCACTGCGAGTGTTGGTCAACAGCAGGAGGGCAGCCCAGTGTCTGTGACTGGTGGCATCCATTTTGTGATGCCAGGGCTCTGCAGGATTCTACCGCGTTTCCACCGTAGGTACATGTCTATCCCTCTAGAAGGGTGGAATGCTACCCCCGCCGCCAGGACTTGCAGGGGGGTAGTATTCCAAGATGTTTGACACCAAACAAGACGTGTTTTGATGCAGCCATTCCAAAGTTAGCATTTTACCGCGAGGATATAATGCACTTAAGAGTATATGGTTTAACCGCATCCACAAACAGCCCCAGAGAATGGACTCTGAGAGCTGCAGAGGGGCCCTGCTCAGGCAGAGGCACCCTCTCACATAGGAACCAAGCACCCTGCCCTCAGGATTGATAGGGCCTGCCTTAGGGGTGACTGATAGGTTTAAATGTGTGTGCAGGAGAGAAATAGGAAACCTATATCTCAGTGAGGAGTGCTAGCACCACCTCACCCAGGCTGCAGTAGCAGGCCTGTGGTGTCAGATTTAGTCTGCTTCCCAGGGGTGGCATAATACATGCTTCAGCCCCTGGTAGGCCTCTGAAGTACCTATGCCCTTGGTACCTAAGGTACCATATATTAGGGACTCATAAGGTACCACAGTATCCAATCACTAGTGCACCTAGAGTGCACTCCAAGTCATTTAAAGAGAAAGCAGATAGGCTGGGGACCTGAATAGCAGGTTCCCAGCCAAACTAAGTCAAAAACCAACAAAACACCAGGAAAAAGTGGGGGCAACCATGTAGTCAGATTCCACCTTCCTACAGTACTAGTTTGTTTATTTCAATGGAGGCCATGGCTCTTGTAAGCTGCTTATTCCATGGCGAGCCAGTTTTTTAGGTCGAGCCTAGAGTAGCGCGCATGTGCTGCTCTGCAAGACTTTATGTAGGTGGTTTTAAAAGGTGACCACACGCTCGTGCACAATGGCCTTTTCCGTGCGGTTACCCGGACGGCCGCCATCTGTTTCCAATTATCGTGCCCAGACGCGGGCGCGATAATTGAAAACTCATGGCGCCCGTGCGGGTAACCGCAAGCAATAGGCCATGGTGCACGAGCGTGTGGTCAGCTCAGTACGCTGCCGCGCTCGCTCGCCCCCGCTCCTCTCTGACGCTGCCGTCTTTGCTGTCCAGCGCTTCACTTGTTTTTCTTTAATCTTCCACTTTGCTCTTCTAAAATGTTGGCATGTATGCTTAAGTATGTCTCCCCAAACTATTTTTAACAAAGTATGACCCTCTTTTACCTGTCGGCCCTCTCTTTTCACCCTCATAATTAGTACCTCAGTGGCTATACATGGGTTACCCAGGCCTGTCTTGTGTTTAATTTGTAAACGCACACGTGCCTGGGCCAAAGCTCTGCTCTGCAGCCCACGGCCGGCTCCATTGAATGTCCGGGTGCCAATCCAACACAAAGGCGGTTTAGCGATGATTCCACCTCGTGACACTGTGACCCTGCACCTGCCCTCTAGCTCACTTTTGCAGGCTCCCGCTTACCCCTTTGCCACTGATTTTGCGTTTTTCTCTTCCTCGTTCCTTGTGTTTGCTTCTCTCTTCCTTGGGGTCAAAGTCTGAAGAGGAAAACTATGTCCCGGTCCCCACAGATGAGTGGCAGTGGGCCCCACCTGCAGCCACCGCCTCAAATTAAGCACGGACTATGTCAAATGTAGAAGAGTGCAGTTAATTGTGACCGTGTCTCTGTTTGCTGCCCTCTGCTCCCAGCTGTGAAACTGCAGGCTGCAGGAATGGCTAGATGACATGAACTTTTGGAAGGCATTCCCACTCCTTCCCTAAAGTCGCCGTACATCTGTTTTACTTTCTGTGACATGCTATGTACAGGACAAGGTATTGGAGTCAGTGACACCCATCAGCAAAGCAGAAAAGGATGGGATGGTGGTGGGTGCAAGGCCCAGGGAAGGTGAGTTGAGAGGCGTGGTGAGCAAGTCATCCAGTGCACGCCCTTTGCTTTGCGTTCTTTGACTCATATCCTGAATTTATACTTGAATAAACAAGACTACAAGACCCAGAATGTATAACAGAAAACCTCTATTGATGTGCTACTCACACGTGGGCTTGGAGACCTCTGGGAGCCCTGTAATGCCCCCCACAACAGCGTACAATGTTCACGAGTAACCCCTGGTAAGGGTGAGCTGTGGGCAGCTCAAGGCCTGGTTTACCTTGTAAGTTTGTGAGCACCCACAAACTTGTGAGTTTGTGAGCATTCAGTGCCTGGCTCCTCTCGGACCCTTTTCCACCCTGGAAGTACTCGGAGAGTTGCTCGAGCACAGGGCTGGGGTTAATCCTCTTTGGGGTTGTAAGGTCAACAGTGCACCCTAAGGCTCACGAGGGTGCAGCGGAAGAAGTTTCTGCATAAGAACACCGTTTTCCTTCAGAGAAAAAACAATATGTAGAATTGTACATGGGTGCCTAAGTGGGCCTGTGCTGTGGATGCGATGCTGTACTGCGAGAGTATTCATTTCTAAACACGCCACACGAGGTTCCGGGGGGGCAGTGTGTGTGTAAAGCTGTCACTAGCGCAGGTGTCCAGGCGCACCACTGGGAGAGGTTGGAGGTTACAAAAGGTAGTAAATCCGCCTCCGTCCGTAGGACTGTCACTACGAGCGCTGATGTATTCTTTTTTGTAAATCAGACCCGATGTCCGCGTGTTTCCTTCCTACACGGACACCCTAAGGTCAGCGGGAGTTTATCCCAGCGAGTAAGACTCAGGGAGTGCGAGCCTCAGGACCGCTGGGTGTCCAATGGAAAACGGTGTTCTGATGGTGACGTGGCCAAGAGGACGTCGGGTAGGGCTTTCATATGTGTGCCGAGGGCGAGTGGATAATTTTCGCAATCAACAATGTTCATGACGTCCTGCACAAATATGCAAACATTGAGGTCTCCTTGTTTTATACGACAAGCACTGCAGAATCACTGGCTTTAAATAGATTAGTGAGTTGAGGACATGTAACACAAACTGCCATCTTCAGGTTACAGCCTCTAATTCCAAAAGGATAGCTCAGGAGGTTGAGCGCCTGCTGCAGTGATGTGTGTGTGCAACCCGAAGCTCATAGGTGCCATTGCCAGTGAGATAGCTCAGTGGTTTAATGCACCTGCTGCCGTCTTGTGGATTTGCCTGTATGTTTGTGTCCTAAGAGTTATTTGGTTTTATGTTACATAGTTGATATTAGCATGAAGCTAATTCCCAGGAACAGCAGGGTGATTTACAGAAAACATTTTAATGCCAGCAGGAGTTTCTCAAACTTGAAATGCTATACATAGAACAGGATTGTGTGTGTGTGTTATTGGGCGGGCGGATTAAAGACCAGAGCAGCAGGTTCCAAGGTCAGAATGTGGACAAGTGAACATGGAAACCGATAGGTAGAGTGTGTTTGCCTGTTCACATTACCTGTTCACAGCTCTGCTCTACAATAGTAAACAAGCATTGGCATAGCCAATAGGTCTCGCTTTTGGGACATTATAAGTGTTTAGCCATGCAACAGTTGATGTTGCACCAAGGATATTGTGCTGCAGAATTAAATACTTATAAGGTCCCAAAGGCGAGATCTATTGGCTATGCCAATGCTTGTTTTAATGTGTCTCTGGGACAGCTCTTTAAGGATTCCCTCAGAGATTTTTGAATTCGAATATAATATTTTAGAAAGTCGGCTTCAAGGGTTAGTGATTGTTTAACCAACCCGAGCTCCAGCCTAAGTCTCGCCCTGGAAAGGTGTTTTGGGAGTAGAAAGATTTTGTTTTTTATAGGCCACACATTGAGCCCGCTCTAGAATTTCCGAACAAGCGCCAGGAAACGCTTGATGCCCATACGAGAGTGCTGGGAGAAGAGAAGCTTGAGTGACCTTTCTGATGCCCACTGCTGAGGGACTTTTTAACTTGTTGTTCAATTTTATTAGACCGTATGTTATGGCAGTTGATTTGTTAGTCAGCTCCTTTTTATGGGCAGTGGGTCTTGCTGTTTCTGTAAACCAGACCCCCAAGTACTTGTATTTCTGCACTGGATTAATTATCCTGGAGCCTATGGTACATGTGATATGTTTTTTGTGCTTTTGCCTAAAAAGCAGTGCGTGAACTGATCCCGATTGCCGGGGGAGGGTTTGGGGGGGTCAAACTGTAATTACCTAGTTGGTTTTTCATCTCCAGGTTACTGCATATCAAATGATGCAAACACCCTAAAAAATAAATGCAGCTGTGAGACATTACTTAAGGGCACTTAAAGGGTGCTAAAAACAAACATCTTCCTATCTAACAAACATTTCCATTACAGCGCCAATAGCTCTAACTCTAAAAAAGAATGCAAGACCTATTGCATTGCAAATGCTTGTTTTAATAACTGTTTATTAATGGCTTTGCGGGAATGACTTTAATTAAAAAATTGCAATGTTTGAATTCATAAAATATACATTTGATCATAATTATTAACACAAGACACGAAGGGTATGGGGCATCGGTAACTGCACCTATCCACTAGTTGGGTTAAGGTCATTCTTCTTCTGGGTGCCAAGGACCTGAGGCGCAATACCCCTACGCCCCCTATGGAGAACTCCACAGAATTTTAAACAAACAAAGGGATCCGGCACTCCACTCAATAATATAACATATTTAAAAGTAACAAATATTCCGCGGAATACCGACAGGACGTATACGGACACGGATGTGAACCGACTTGGCCACACAAGTCGCGATAGGCTAAATGCCGCACCTCCACCACTAATGGATGTTTAAACTGAGCTCATTATTAATAACGCTCCTGACGCTTGGGACCTTAAACAGCGTATATTCTTGTCAGGCCCTCGCCCCGGTAAACACTGACTGCGCATTCAAAGGGCCATCAGGACGCGAGTTGGCCCTTCTAAACTACATTCCCCAGCATGCGTAGCGGAGTCACGCCCCTCGTGACGCTACGCTATGCAGGAAACCGGATATAGGCGCTGACGGAAGAACAAGCGCTGCCGATTATTCTTCCACAGATGGCGGTCCGTTTGTAGTTTCCTGGATTCCAAGAGGTCCGGCAGACCGGGAGGACTTCTGACTTCGTTGGGGGGGTACCGTGAGTACTCGCCTTTATTCTGTGTGCTTCGTCCTGGTGGACCGAGTCTTCCGCGCTCCTCTGTTGGCGAGACTGCTTTTTTAGCGTCTCTTGCAGAGGGACGCTTAGCGCTCTGGTTGTGCTTGCCTTCAAGGCGATAGTGTTCCAGGCTATCACCAGACAATCGCTCGTTCCTCTGTTGGCGAGACCGCTTTCCAGTGTCTCTTGCAGAGGAACGATTAATATTTTCTTGTTACTACCTACATTCCTCCTCACGCTCCTCTGTTGGAGGAGACAGCGGAGTTCTCTGTCTCATTGCAGAGGAGAGAGACACTCAGTGCTCTGAACCATTGCCAGAATAATGTTAACCAAGCCAATACCATTAGGGGTATTGAGACCCCTTTAACTTTCCTGGGTATGCTTGTCTTGGGTTGAACATCTTTGGTTGGCTCATATAACTTACCTTTTCTAGGATATACAGTCTTTACTCTGTTATACTGCTGCATGGGGAAGCCGGTGGATTGTTATGCAGTGGTCAGTAACATGGGAACAGTAATATGACCCCCTTTGGATTTGGTGGTCATAGTATACACTCAAGTTCTCTCATTTTCAGCGATGTACAGAAGATGAATGTACCTTTGCTGCCACAATATTATCTTCACGTTTTGTGTGTTATATATCATTTTCCTAGAGAGAGAGAAGCATCAGAGGGTGTGCAGGACTCTGCAGAGTTGCACCTTTTTCACAGGTTCACATGTACTTGGGGTAGGTCAAGGGAAATAGTCTCTGTTGGTTACAGGAAGGGAACTGTTATGCATACATGATATATTTATATGGTGTGTTCTCTTTCCCTACTAGTTCCATGCTGGATGGTTGCAATCACCCTTTTCTCTCTTCTGGTATCATTCCTTCACCCTCTTTATTTCAGGTAGCATGAATTACCATTACAGTCATTTATGTATGGGGCCTATCTGATTGGGATGTTGTGCACTGATGGTAAAGACTAATAGTGGGTTCTTGTGTCCTCCACAGATCTCCCTCCCTGCGGTCCCTATCCTTTCCTTCCCTCGCTTGACTATCTCACCAGTCCGTGTATAGATTATATTCCGGACTTGGGGCAGTCGAGAGGTGGACCTCTTTGAGCATCAGCACAACCCTGAGGATTCTGGAAGGCGATACCTGACAATTCTAAACTGAGCTTTCGCTATACAGGAGGTTTTCTGACCGTGTTTGACATTTTGCAAGTTCTTTCGTTTTTGAAAATAGAAACAGACACATTGAAAATATATTGGCCCTGAAGAAGTCCTTAGGGACGAAACGCGTTGGCTACTGTTGTTTCCTTTTTAAAGAAGATTTTGAATAAAGAAAAGTTACACAAGACCTGCTGATTGGATCTGAAAATGTTGTTACTTTTAAATATGTTATATTATTGAGTGGAGTGCCGGATCCCTTTGTTTGTTGATCATAATTATTGGTGACTTTTTGTCAAAGACAATAGGTCTGCTTTATATATGTTGACCTCTTGATAAAAGCCAATAGGCTGGCTATTTATATTTTGTTGTTTTGACCCTTTAGCAAAGTAAGTAGGTTTGCCTTACATTAAATGACACCCTTTATATTGCAATATCACTTAGTCAGCTGTGAAATCCTGCAGGGGTTGGCCACAGGCCTTGCTCCAACCCCACACACAGCCAAAGCCCAGCCACTGTGGGGGGTAGGGTGCCTGCAGGGAGTTGGGCACAGGGCCTGGCTGAAGGCCATGTGCAGAGAGGGCTTGGGTGCCGATGGCACTAGACATTTTACAATAAAAAATCCATAGAAATGTGATTAATAATATGATGCTATATTTAAGAATTCTAATAATATGTTACTTTACATTTATAAAAAAAACTGAGAATTTTACTGAAAAAAACAAAGGTTAAAAAGATGTTATAGTTATGTGAACAATATCAGTAAAAACATACTGTTTTAAACTAACTAAACTACTGAAATTGAGCAGTTATAGTTATCTCAAGTAACTGTAACTCATGCCGCGCCATGCACAGTGATGCCATGAATGATATAATTTCAGATGTTGCAGTGATGTTGTCAATGATGTCATAGAACATGTCATGAGTGATGTAATATGTGGGGTAGTTAGCAGTACATGGGGAGGGTGCGAGTTATGGGCACTTTAGGCCAGAGGCCAGGCCCTGCGCTCAACCCTCTGTAAGTGTCCTACACCTGCTGCACCTTCAGCAGTGCATGGCATGTGGTTCGGCGCAGGCCCTGCACACAACCCTCTGCAAGTGCCCTACCTCCTGCAGGGTACGGCCTTCAGCATGCAGTTGGTATTGCAGGGATTGGCCACATTCAGGCAGGCTTATTTATTTAAGGTTTTATATAGTGCTGGCTAGACCCAGAGGTATCAGAGCGCTTTACAGGAGCAGGAGCAAAACAAATATCAATAAAAACAATAGTTACATGCAAAATGCAATCAAGAACATTGAATCTACCATTGAATTAGGAGAACGGCAAAAATATTAGGATTTGAAGGATTATATACAGTTAAATAAAATAAGGGAGGTATAACCTAGGAGCACACAGTAAAATATAACAAGGAAACATTTGTAGTGGTAAGAGGGAAGGGGAAAACAAAGGAAAGGTCAAGACAAGTTAACAAGAAAACAGGGGAGAACGCCAAAAGAAATTTACAGCAATGTAGTGAGATCTGACATAGTACATAAGCGACCAAGGAGAGCAAGGGCAGGAGTAAACAGTAAGGGAGAACACAGGGCAAACAAAAGGTCAACAGGTTAGCTGAAAGAAGACCAATACAGGAGATCCAAAGATAACAGGATCTGAAAGAATTAAGGACTCCAGTATTTATTGAGGAGATTACGTTTTAGGTCTCTTTTGAAGCCAAGGTAGGAGGGGTTGCAGCAAAGGTCCCTCGGGAGGGCATTCCAAATGCTAGGCGCATTTCCTGAGAAGGAGCGAGTCTGGGTGGATTTCTTTTTTAGTAGTGGGGGACCAAGGAGAAGAGCATTGGAGCTTCTCATCAGTCTGGCGCAGCCCGCTCTTTTGAGTTTATTTGCTAAGTAAATCGGAGATTGAGAGTGAAGAGCTTTATGGGTGATGAAGGCAGTCTTGTAGATGCATCTTCCTTCAATGGGGAGCCATTTAAGGGATTTGAGGGAGGGCGAGATGTGATCAAACCGTTTGCAATCGGTAATAATCCTGGCAGCCATGTTGAGCACGGCTCTGAGGGGGGCCAGGTGAACTTTAGGGGCTCCAGTGAGAATAGCGTTGCCGTAATAAAGTTTAGAGAGGACTAGTGATTGAACGACCCCTTTTAAGTCGCCTTGAGGGATAAAGGGTTTGATTTTTTTGAGGTGTTTAAGAGGGAAAAGAGCTCCTTTGGCAGCGTTATTGATATGGTCCTTCAGTGCCAAATTGTTTTGTCCAGGATGAAGCCTAGGGATTTTGCCGAGTTGGAGAGAGTGAGCGGACAGTTGAGGGCGTTGAGGTCAGCAATCCAGCCTTGGATAGGGAGACAGTTCTTTTAGGGGAGAATAGAATGATTTCCGTTTTGTTAGGATTCAATTTAAGATGGTTGGAGTAAAACCAGGATTGAATCTTGCTCAAAGTGTTGTTAAGATGAAGGACATCGCTGTGTGAATTGATTTTGTAGTAGAGTTGGGTGTCGTCAGCGTAAAGGTGATAATTGATCCCGGCTTGTTTCAGAATGATAGTAATGGGTTCCATGAAGAGGTTGAAGAGAGAGGGGGAGAGAATTGAGCCCTGGGGGACACCCAGGGGGACAGGTGTAGGACTGGAGAGGCAGGAGTTGATTTTTATTTGTTGTGTTCGGTGTTGGAGGTAGGAAGTGAACCAGTTAAGGACAGTGCCATTGAGGCCAGAGCGAGACTTAAGAGATTTCAGTAAGGATGAATGATTGACTGTATCAAAGGCTGCTGAAAGGTCAAGGAGGATAAGAAGGCACGCCTCTCCATTCTCTAGAGAATGATGAATGTCGTCTGCAATGTTCAGCATAGCGGTTTCGGTACTACAGCCTTTCCTGAAACCAGATTGCAATGAGTCAAGTAAGTTGTATTTGTTTATATGGCTGTCGAGTTGATGTAAGACACATTTCTCCATGATTTTGGCTAGGAGTGGGAGGTTAGAGATGGGACGGAGGTTATTAAAATCATTAGGGTCTGCCTTTAGGTTTTTAAGAATGGGAGTGATTTGCCTAAGTTGAAGGGAGTCAGGGACGCACCCAGAAGCAAAGGAGGTGTTAATACTTTTTGTCCAACATGGGGCAATGATATGGTTAAGGTTATGTACTAGCTTAGTCGAGAGTGGGTCTTTGGTGTGCGAGGTCAGCTTTAATTTCGCAATGATATTAAAGACTTCGAGCTCAGTCATGAGTTTGAAATTAGTCCAGGTGGTGTTATTTTTCAATTGTGTGTTGGAAAGGATATCTCCAGAACTGGTAGGAGAAGATTGTTGAAGGAAAGGATTAGGAAGGTGGGAAGATGTGGAGAAAGGGGGTATGTCAAGAGAAATTTGGGGGCTGGGCAAGGCCAATATTTGCGGCAAAGATTGATCAATTTTAGCAATTCTTTCAGTGAAGAAGTTGGCAATTTCCTCACATCTTTCAATAGAGGCCGTAAGTTCAGGAGGGGCAGATGAAGTTTGTTTTCTGACAATGTTAAAGAGTTCTCTGGGCCTATTTTTAGCTCGATCCAATTGTGAACGAAAGAAAGATGCTTTTTCCATGAAAATGTGTTTCTTGTATGTTGATCTAGTGGATCTGAGGAGGGCTAAATGAGAAGGCGAGGGGTGTTGTCTCCATGTTCTTTCTGCTAGTCTAAGTTGTCGTCTTTCATTATTGAGTTCAGGATTGAACCAAGCTTTAGATTGGATTGCTCTTTGTTGTTTTAGTTTAAGCGGTGCAACTTGGTCAAGGACTTCAGAAATAGCCTTGTTGAAATGTTCAGTAAGCTCGTTAGCGTTTTGGGAGTGCGGGAGAAGTTGCAGTTGAGCTTGAATTTTGGACTCGAGTTCAATAGGGGGGACTTGTTTGAGGTTTCTGGTCCACGTCATGTGTTTGTTATTTACTACAGGGGGATGAAAGACGCTGGTTAAAATGTTGAACAGAATAAGATGGTGGTCTGACCAGTCAATGAGGACTATGTTGGTAAGGGAGACCAGATCCGGGCAAGTGATGATTGCGTCAAGGGTGGCCCCTTTGATATGGGTAGGTTTGTTGCAGAGTTGTTTTAGGTCATTCATCTCAAGAAGGTTAACGAGGCGTCTAACAGTGGGATCATCTGCATTATTCCAGTGGATGTTGAAATCTCCTAAAAACAGGTTCTTCGAGGCAGAAAGGGAGAAATGAGTAAGAAGGTCGGATAATTCGTCAGCAAAGGGAGGTAGCTCACCCGGAGGGCGGTAGATATTATGCAGTCTGAGAGGAGGAGAGCCTTTGATAATGAGTTCAACGCCGAGGTATTCGAAGGTCAAGTATTCAGGTTTCTTCAGGAGGGAGAGTTGTAACTCAGTTTTGTGGATTATGGCTAGGCCACCACCTGTTCTGTCAGGTCTGTCCTGTCTAATGATGGAGTAGCCGGGAGGAGTGAGTAGGTCGAGGATGGCCATCGAGTGGTCATTGAGCCAGGTTTCAGTGAGGAGAGCAAGGTCAATAACCTAGCTGAGGATGGTTTCAGAAATCTCAATAGCATGAAGTGCTGCATATCTGCAGTTAACAAGCATGCAAGAAAGAGGATTAGGGTTATTCTTAGCTGGTTTGAGTGTGTGGATGGTGTTATGTTATGTTACATGGGTATTTGTATAGCGCAAGTACACCGACAGGTTTCTTGGCGCTGGTGAGTCTCAGGTGGGAGCAGTTAAGCAGAATAGAAGCTAGTTGTAGGCCAAGGTGAACGGCCAGGTCTTGAGTTGTTTCCTGAACCGTAAATAGTTGACCTCAAGCCTGAGGAAGGCAGGAAATGCGTTCCAGATCTTAGGACCTAAAAAAGAGAACCGGGTCCCACCAATGCGTTTGCGTCTGATTCTAGGCACCGTCAGAAGGTTCTGATGCATAGATCTCAGAGTACGCTTGGGTGAGTGTTTGCTGATGAGCGAGACAATAAATCCAGGGCCAGTATCTTGTATAGCTTTAAAAAGTATACATCCCGTTTTAAACAAGGCTCGTTGCTCCACTGGGAGCCAGTGGAGATCTTTAAGCAAGGGGGTGATATGGCAGCGTCTATCCTTGAGATAGATGATTCACACTGCTTGATTTTGGATCATCTGAAGACGATGTCTCTGGAATTGTGGGAGACCTACGTAAAGGGCGTTACCATAATCAATTTTGGATAGGATAAGGGCTATTGCAATTTGGGTAATAGCCTCTTTAGTAAAAAAGCGTCTAATCTTGCGCAGTTTGCGAAGTTGGACAAAGCAGGCAGATGTAACTGAGCCAATTTGGGCACTCATAGAGAGATCCGCATCGATATGAAGGCCCAGACTCTTTATCACAGGTTTTGGAGTGGGTGCCACACCCAATTCAGGGGGCCAGTAGGAAGGAGTCCAGTGAGCTAGTTTGCTATTGGGGACAATTATCTCGGTCTTTTCAGAGTTTAACTTTAATTGGTTGTTGTCCATCCAGGTTTTAACATGCATCATAGACCTCCTGACGAAGTCTTTAGATTCCGTGGAGTTCTCTAGGGCAAAGATTAGCTGCATATCATCAGCATAGTTGAAAATCTTAACCCCCCTCTGCCAAAGACTAGAAATCAAGGGTCGTATATATATATTAAAAAGAATCGGCGAGAGGGAGGAACCTTGTGGGACGCCACAGCTCAACGCTACCGTTTTGGATTTAAAAGGCGAGAGCCACACCAACTGTTTGCGGTCCTCTAAAAAGGATCTGAACCAGTCAAGTGCCGAACCCCCAAGACCCGCTGCGGCAATGCGATCCAACAAAATTTTGTGGTTCACGGTGTCAAATGCCGCAGACAGGTCAAGGAGGATCAGGGCCTGAGTGCAATCAGTGTCAGCCTGTCCTTTGAGGTCATCCAGAACCGATAGAATCACAGATTCGGTGGAGTGCGCTGGACGAAAGCCTGCCTGGTAAGTGTCCAGGAACTTGGTGGTTTCCAAGAAGGAACTGAGACAAGTGGCAACATGAGTCTCCAGCAATTTAGCCGGGAACGGGAGAAGAGAGATAGGTCTATAGTTCTCCAGTTTTTGGGATCAATGCCTTTGCTTTTTTTGAAGTGGAATGACCACTGCTTCTTTGAAAGCTAGTGGTACAGTGCCGTGGGACAGTGAGAGATTCAGAAACTTAAGAAAAATGTCAGGGAAGGACCGATAGATTGCTTTCAGAATGTTAATGGGGCAGTCCTCCTTGGGGGAGCCTGATTTGACCTTTGCTACGAGATCCAAAAGGCGTTGCTTATCTAGCACAGGGAAGATGTTAAGGGAGTATGAGTTGGAGTGGACCCTATTGTCTATAGTACTACAGTTGTTGGGAACAATGGAATTTTTAATTTTTTTTAATTTTTCTTCGAAAAAGGAGTTTAGGTCATTACAGAGTTCCAGGCTAGACGCAAAGGACGGGGTCACGCGACTCGGATTGGATAGTTCTTTCACTATCCTAAAAATTTCTTTAGAGCCATTGTCGGAGTCGAGTACCCTATTGGTGAAAAAGGCTCTCATAGCCTCCAAAATAGCTGCTTTATACATGTGTAAATATGTGTTAAAATTTAGTTTATCTTCCGCTATATAGGTTTTGCGCCATTTTCGCTCGGCTTGGCGTACTTGAAGTTTAAGTGTTTTTAAGTCCTTGTTAAACCATTTAGATGCTTCGTGCTGCCTAGAGCGGGATATTTTGGTCTGCAAAGGAGCATGGAGGCTAAAGGCCTTCCTTTGCCAGTCAGTGATCTCTATTTCCCAGTTGTCTGGATCTCCTTCGGGGACCGGCTGCTCACAGGACAGAGTATCCACTAGTTTTCCCAGATCAACCCGGTTCCAATTTCTGAAGGTACTTTTGGAGTGAGAGGGATTGATGAACAATGGTAGAGCATGCAGATTAAAACTGATGGTAAAATGATCTGACCATGCACAAGTTTGAACTACCAAATTGAGCAAATTGACATTGATGGACCACACTTGATCAAGAGTATGGCCTTTAATGTGCGTGGGGGTGTGGATATGCTGGGTGAGGTTAAGGCAGGTAAGGGACTCCGTGAGTTCCTTGGACGGCTTTCCCCCTTCAGTCTCATTGGCCCAGTAGTTCAGGTCTCCTACGACCATCACTTTGTCGTAGTCAGTAATTAAAGACGCAATGTAGTTGGCTATGACTTTGGGAAAATCAGGCATCGTTATAGGAGGTCTGAATAGTACCACACATATCAGGGTGCTATTGTGCAGGTTTAGTTTGAAATTCCGTCAGTTGACTCTCTTATAGTCAAAGTGTGGCAAAGTAGAGGCAGATAGTTATTTTTTGATGACGGCAGCCACTCCTCCCCCTCTTTTCCCTAGCGGTCTGTCAGTACGTAAAAGAAAGTAGTTGTCAGGAAGGGCTGCCAGAATATCAGGGGAGGACTCCTCTGTGAGCCAAGTTTCAGTCAACAGTAGCAAATCAGGTGCATCAGTATCTAATATATTGTATATTTCTAATTGATGTTTAGCCAGGGAACGTGTGTTTAAGTACATCACATTAAGGTCTTTAACAGGGCGTTTGTCCGTGACGAGGGTAGGTGGCGCTAACAGGCTCATAGAAAGTTCACTTATATTTAGGGTATCAATAAAAGCCGAAGGATTGGGATTTAAAAGCTCCAAAGATTGCAATTTTTGTGTCAGTCGCCCTTCAAGTGATCGTACCTTCTTTGGTGCCATGTCTATAAGGCTGGCTGCTGAGTAGATGTACTTTTGGGCAGAGTAACATGCCCCATGCCCCGTCCTGGCACGGACGGGCGCAGACGGGCTTGCCTTTGGCAAGTTGCGCCGGAAGTCTAGGCGAGTTGAGAGTTGTAGGGGATTCGATTGACGCCCACCATTACTGGGATGTTGGAGTAAGGGAGATGATCAGTCACCTGGGACTTAGGGAGATAGGATTTGCTAAGGGCGTTAAGGTCAACAGTAGAGAGAGAGCAAACAGCACAGTAAGGCCTGTGAGCCCGTCTGCAAAGGGGGATGGTTGGCCACCGGGAGAAATCGTGGGAGAAGTATCGGAGATGCAGGAGGGTGCCCGGGAGTTTAGGTTAGAGAGATCCCCTCTAAGAAGGGTTAGTTCTGTGGCCAGAGAATTGAGTTTGAGTTCAATTTTATTCAGTATCTGTACAATAAAGTTAGGGGGGAATCCCGCAGTGAAGGTGGAGGGGGATGAAGTTGGTTCTGAGTTGACTGGAGAGGGCGGTCCCACGAGGAGAGGGTGATCAGAGACTGGGGATGGAACCAAAACATTAGGCAGGTGGACAATGACATTCGGACAAGTATTTAATGTGCTCTGCTTCGTAGGTGGGTGGGGTTGGCATGGGAGGGAGGCTTTTTTACGATTCGCTATAACAGTCTCATTATTGTGAACTTCACCGGATGTTAGGGGAGGGTTGGGGGGAGGGGAGTTGGTTCTGGGGATGGGCCTGGGAGAACGGTAAAGACTAGATGAGGGTCATGGGTTGAGTTCTAAGGGAGGTGAGTTGTTGTTGCTTCTTTCGAGGGTTCTAGATACTAGTGTCGGTCGCTGTGACTCTAGTAAGATAGAGGAATCTGTTTGATCTGGGTGGTCTATGGGTTGAGTGTAAGTGTGAGCTTTAAGTGTGGAAAGTATTTGTCGTAATGTTCTAGGTCCTTATTGGCTGCTTGGATAAGAACAGTGCCGTTTTTGTAAGAGGTTATGTTCAGCGTGGCTCTAAGGTTTTGTGAAGGTGCCGTTATAATCCTGGTTCCATATGAAATATTTTTCTTGTCCTGGATGCTTAGAAAGAAGGATCGCCATTGAGCCATTTTTCTAGTGAAAAATATAAGGTAATTGATTATTATGCCTTTCACTTCGTTGAAGGAGGGGTCAAGGAACAGAGTTTCGGGTTTTATTCTGAGAAGGTTGTGTTTGAAGGTTTTGGTAGCATTCCTAGATAGATTGGAGGGGTATAGTATGGAGTAGGAGTTGCTTCCTGTAGGTTTCATAGTTAATCCCGCCATGATGTGGTTCTCCTTGTTCTAGGAGGAAAGATACGTTTGCAATCCTACTGAGGAAATGCACAGAATATGTATTTCAGAGGGAGATATAGGGACCGGTCATGGCCTGTGTAGGAGGCTTACTGACTTTGTCAAAGGGTCACAACATTTAAATTATATATATATAAAAATATTGGCATTATTCAGGGGTGAACATAGCAACATATATAAGGCAGATGTTTCATCTCTGTCCAAAAATCCCAAACAATTTTAATCTAATGTATATTTCACTAATTCACACAGAGCAATGTTTAATTAAAGTGATTGTTGTAAAAATGTTTAAGTTTTATTTAAAAAAATCAACATGTCTGTGTCTTTCTTCTAAAATTTTCAGACCACAAAATGCATTCATAATAGCAACCACAAGAGGGCCTTGCACTCCAGCTGAAGACCATAGAGCTCTAGCTAGGAGTGCTTTAGAAAAATATTATACGTTTTCTCTGGGCCATGGATTTAATGACTCAGGAGACTTAATTTTTTTTTCAATGTAGCTGGGGGGCTGCTGCACTTTGCCTCTTCGAGGAGCACCACCAGCAAGAAATGTTTTATTTAAAATAAAAAGCCCATGGGAGCTGTGAATAATAAATGAGCGGCTCTGGCCACTCATATATTATTCACTTTTTGTAAAAAAACAATTTATGAGTGTCCCAGTGCTCACTCAGGGCACCTACAGCTCTGTTTTTATTGGGACCATGGGGGGAACTCCGGGGCCTCAGCTGCCATTTATTGAATTGTAGGTGGGTGCCCCAGTGCCCACACCGGGCACCCACAATTCAGGCTACACTGGGGACTGTGGAGGGAGCGCCAAGGCCCCGTGGCCCCTGCCTGCTAACCCCCCAGGTGGAAGCAGCATTTTTTAACTGCTCCAGCTTGGCGGAAGCAAAGTTCTGTTCTTTGCACGGTAGAGTGTGGGCACGGGATGCCCGCACTCTCCCAGACACAGAACCAAAGTGTTCCATGGGTGGGGATCCCCGGAAAACTGCAGAGTACTGTTCCCTGGGGGGTCCCAGGGCCAATCTCAGCTTGGGTAGGGGGACACGTGGCCCCCTCTGCTTATTAAATTAAGTCAGCCCTACGGGATCGTGTACCTGGGCCAGTTTGTGACTCAGGGAGTAGGGCTGAGCGCCCCCCTCCCTGTATTAAAAAATCAGGCTAGCGGATGGGGTCCCCAGGACTTAAAGAGGCTCATGGTATTTGGCTGCATGCCCCCCACCTCTTTTATGTAAATGCGTCCCTGGGGATGGAGTCCCTTGGGTCTAAAGAGGAAGGGGGGGAGCCGCTTGTCCCTCTCCTTTAAAATCGTTTGTGAGCCCCCCTGGCCTTGGCCCACCCCGGAGGTTTATTTTTTTAATATGCTGCCGTTTAAAAAAAGATTTTGCTGTGCATTTGGTGTGCCACCGCTAACTCTTGGCACTTTTCTTTTATAAAGTATTCTTTTGGCCCTTGGGAGGGTCCTAATGGGAGTCCCCCACCAGGCTTAGGGGGACAGGTTATCCCTGCACTAATATATCTTTTTGTACGTCATTTCTAGAACAGGGGACTAAGTCCTGAGTCCTAAGATGGCTACTGCCACATCATTGTTGATGCGGTAGCAGCCAATGAGATCTCATCTTGAGATCTGTTGGCCCTGCGGATCCTTCGCCACGTCATATATGCAATTGTTTTTACCCTTAATTTCTCACAGTTTACTGCTTCCTGGACCAAGATCAAGCTTTCTGTGAAATTTTGGTGTAATTCTGTTTGTCCCCACTTTTAATAACAATAGCCAAGAAATTGATAAAATCATAAGGAAACACTGGGATTTGCTGAAGGCTGCACCTGGTTTTGCCTCAATAATTACAGGCAAGCCGTTTGTGACGTATCAACGTGGACACGCTATTAGAGAAATGATCAGTCCCAGCTATACACTGCCCCGGATAACATCTGATGACTCTTGGCTAGCCCAGCCTCAAGGCTTTTTTTTACCTGAGGTAGTTGCTCAGTTTGTACTTTGGGTATTATTAAAATAATTTCAGTTGCAAAATGCCCAAAAGTTATGAAATTAGGCATTTCATAAACTGGCTGAGCACCTTTTTAGGTCGAGCCTGAGCCAGCGCGCAAGTGCTGCTCTGCGAGGATCTGTGGTAGTTCAGTACGGAGAGAAGCTTCGCCCACTCCCCCGCCCTTATTTTTCATTGGCTTGGGTGTTTGTCCTTTGTAAATGCTGTCTTCTGATTCATGATGAGGCTTGTTAGTCCCTCCTTAGTACAGCCATGTCGCCATTTGTATCCTTCCATGGCTACTGGCCCCTTTACTTGGTTGTTACATTGTACGTGTACTATTTTCGTCATTGAGTTTCTTCTAGATTAGGCACAACGGCGTGCTATGGTTACATGCAGCGCGCCGTCCGCGCTTTCACTTTTAAAGCAGCCGGCACAATGGCGTACGTTTGTTTTTTAAAATTGTGCACACAACACTCTGCTCATGTTCATTTTCCTGATAAAAGGAGAGACGACGGCTCACACCCTGAGAAGCATTCGGATGAACGCGGGACACGACAGGGAGTTTCTCACTCCCGTGTGGGGTGCCACAGGGCTCATCGATAAGCCCGACACTTTTCAATGTGTATGTGATCTCTTTGGCGGGCCTAATTGTGAGAAGTTGGCCTGGCATATGCTGTCCACTAATTATAGTGGGCATCTTGCACCAGTCCAAACAACCCCTTATTGGAGATAGGTTAAAGACAACCTTTATTGAAAGCTATCCTAGTGGTAGCTATGGAGAGCAGCCTTCAGGCTAAGTCTTGAAGGAATGTAAAGCAGCTTGTTTTACCAGTCTATAATCTCTTGAGTGACCAAATGAAAGAGGACCACACCAGGTATATATTCAAAATATATGTATTTATTGCTAAACACACCCCTCTAGTCTCTTTATGAGGCTAGAGTTCGAAGTACATAAGTTATAAGTTAGTTATCTACAGTAATAGCACAAATACACGTTTGAGCCCTAGGGGCGTACTCAAACCATATACCAATAAAGTGGTATAAGAACCACGACTGAGCTAGACACAGGGCCTAGAGCCTGTAGAAGTGCTTGGACCACAAGGAACCACCCAAGGTAGTGACACAGGGGACCCACGGGGGACGCGTGCAGTGTATGAACACAGCCGCGAATCGCCGTTAACTTCTATGGGGAAAGTCGCGGTTTGAATTTAAAAGAAAAGGGACACTTAGAGGAGGACTTGGAGCAAACCCTTTGAGAACTAGGCTGTTCTAGTGTCAATACCCACGGGAGCACCGGAGTACTCGAGTTACCTCACCCAGGGAGCCGGGTGCATAGGTGTCTTTCGGGGTCGGGTTTCGTCGTCGCTTTCAATGGCGATCTGCTGCAAAGTGCTGCTGGCGGCCAAGTCGAAAGTGTTCGGGTGGATCCAAAGGTGGATCGAAGATTTGAAGAACCTGAAAGCAGAGGGGACAGAGTCTGGGTCACTAGCCAGTGACCAGGAAGGCGATGAGCAGATGCCCACCGATGTCGAGTGCTTCAGGTTGGTTGACGGTCGTCTCGACTCTTAAGCCACGAGGTCCAGGAGGTGTCGACGACAACCAGGAGCTGGATTCGAGCTGTCGATTGCAGGGGTGTCGGCGACCGGATTGGACCCAACAAGCCTTGGCAACGGCAAGTCTCGTGGAAATGGAAGAAGGACGATGTTGCAGACCAGCAAGGTCTGTGGGACTCACCCAGTGAAGGTAAGTCAGGGCACGCCTGGAGCAACCAGGGAGCCCAAGCAGAAGAAGATTGGCCTTCGGGAGGGCCTACTAGCCAACAGACTAGCGACCGCAAAGGAGCCTCGAGTCGACGCACGTGGAGCTGGCTCACAGGACACTCGTGGAGTGGAGGCCAGTGATCTTCGGTGCAGTTGGTGCTGGAGGCTGGGGATACTCGGAGCCCAAAGCACGACTTTGTGGGAGACCCAGAAGAGGATGCACTTGCAAATGCGATCGGTGTCCAGGGGTCACGGTTCCACGTTACCCACGACAGCTACGGGCCTCAGCTTTGCTGGGGACTCAGGGCAGCCTCGGGGAAGTCTGGAAATCCACCTCTGGTGATGCAAAGACTTCGGCATCCGGCGGGAGCTTCAGCGATGCAGACCGGACAATTGCTTCTTTGGTGCCTGCCATGCAGGGGAGTCACTCCTTGACCCCAAGGGAGATTCTTCAGTCCTCTAATCTTGAAGTAGAGCGTCGAAGGTCCAGGATTCTGTGTCAGAGTTTCGTCCAGGTTAATCTAAAGTCCTAAGGACTGGGGTCCCATACTTATACTAAGGTAGGGGGTTGGACATACTCTGTGGACCCACCTATGGGAGGGTCAGGGCAGAGGGGTGGTTACACCCCTTTCCCTTTGTCCAGTTTCACGCCAGAGCAGGGGCTGGAAGCCCCTGAGCCGGTTTGAACTGGGGTATGCACAGGGACACCAAATGTGCCCCCAGTGCAGGACTTCAAAGCACCAGAGAGTGCTCCCGCCCAGCCCCAATACACACTATCCTGTCTGGGGAGGTGGTTACACCTCCCTGGGACAGGAAACCTATTGTCCAGGCCTCCCCTGCCGGAGTTTCGGTCAGCAGCAGGAGGCCAGACTCGTGTCTGTGGCAGCGGCATCCATTTTGTGATGCCAGGGCTTGGAAAGAAGTTACCGGGCAGGCCGGTGTGTACATGTCTCTCCCTCTAGAAGGGTGGAATGCTACCCCCGCCGCCAGAACTGGCTGGGGGTAGTATTCCAAGATGTTTGACACCAAACACGACATGTTTCCGTGCAGCCATCCCAAAGTTAGCATTTAACGCGAGGTTATAATGCGCTTAAGAGTATATGGTCGGGCTGCACTACAAACAGCATCAGAGAAGGGTCTCCGAACGCTGCAGAGGGGCCCAGCTCATGCAGGGGCACCCTCTCAGATAGGAACCACGCACTCTGCCTTCAGGATTGATAAGGCCTGCCATAGGAGTGACTTATAGGTTTATATGTGTGTATGTATGTAGTGATATAGGTAGCCTATATCACAGTAAGGGTGCATGCACCACCTTACCCAGGCTGCAGTAGCAGACCTGTGGTGTCCTTTTGGCTGGCCTTCCAGGGGTGGCACAATACATGCTTCAGCCCCTGGCAGGCCTCTGAGGTACCTATGCCCTGGGTACATAGTATACCATATACTAGGGACTTATAAGGGCACTCCAGATTCCAATCAGAGATGTGCCTAAGGCACATGGAAACCATTTTAAAGAGGAAGCAGCTAGGCTGGGGTTCTGATTAGCAGGGCCCCAGCCAGACTAAGGTCGAAAAACAGTGAAGCATCAGCAAAAAGTGGGGGTACCCATGTGAAGCAGATCCTACTCTCCTACACAACCCACCCCCCAAACGTAGGGACATTAAACTAACCTTGCCCAGTTAAGTCTTCATGTTCTAAGTGGAAGTACCTAGAGAGTCCATCTGCATTGGCATGGTTACTCCCAGGTCTATGTTCCACTGTGAAGTCCATCCCCTGTAGGGAAATGGACCACCTAAGCAGTTTGGGGTTTTCACCCTTCATTTGTTTTAGCCATAAGAGGGGCTTATGGTCTGTTTGAACAAGGAAGTGAGTACCAAACAAGTATGGCCTCAACTTCTTCAGAGCCCAGACCACAGCAAAGGCCTCCCTCTCAATGGCTGACCAACGTTTCTCTCTAGGGGTCAGCCTTCTGCTAATAAAAGCTACTGGCTGATCCTGACCTTCATCATTCAATTATGACAGTACAGCCCCTACCCCCAATTCAGATGCATCTGTTTGGACAATGAACTTCTTGGAGTAATCAGGACTCTGTAGAATGGGAGCAGTGCACATGGCCTGCTTTAGGTCATCAAATGCCTTTTGACAGCTAACTGTCCACTGAACCTTTTTGGGCATTTTCTTGGAAGTTAAGTCATTCAGGGGTGTCACTATTGATCCATACCCCTTGACAAATCTCCTATAGTACCCAGTCAGGCCTAAAAAGGCTCTCACCTGAGTCTGGGTAGTTGGAGCAGTCCAGTCCATGATGGTCTGGATCTTGCTCTGCAGTGGTTGAACCTGGCCTCCACCCACAAGGTGGCCCAGGTACACAACCTGACTCTGCCCTATCTGGCACTTGGTGGCCTTGATAGTCAGGCCTGCTTTCTGCAGGGCCTGCAAAACATTTCTGAGGTGGACCAGGTGATCCTCCCAGGTGGAGCTAAAGACAGCAATATCATCTAGATATGCTGCACTATAGGCTTCCAGACCTGTAAGGACTGTATTCACCAACCTCTGAAAAGTGGCAGGTGCATTCTTCAGACCAAAGGGCATCACCACAAATTGATAATGCCCACTAGGGGTTGAGAATGCTGTCTTTGGCTTTGCATCATCAGCTAGTCTGATCTGCCAGTAGCCAGCTGTCAGGTCAAATGTGCTTAGATACTTGGCTGAGGCCAAAGTGTCTATTAGCTCATCTGCCCTAGGTATTGGATGGGCATCAGTCCTAGTGACTGCATTGAGACCCCTGTAGTCCACACAAAACCTCATCTCTCTTTTCCCACCATTGGTGTGAGGTTTTGGCACAAGGACCACTGGACTGGCCCAAGGGCTATCTGAGGGTTCAATAACTCCCAAATCCAACATCTTCTGGACTTCTGTCCTGATACAGTCCCTGACATGGTCAGGTTGCCTATAAATCTTATTTTTAATAGGCAGACTGTCCCCAGTGTCCACTTCATGAGTGCACCAGGTAGTCTGACTGGGTGTCAGTGAGAATATGTGTCTGAACTGATTGAGCACCTGCCTGCAATCAGTCTGCTGCTGGGTAGTGAGGCTGCCTGCCAAGGCTACACCATCCACTGACCCATCATCAGGGTTCTGTGAGAGCAGGTCAGGGAGTGGGTCACTCTCTTCCTCCTGTCCCTCATCAGTAGCCATGAGCAAGCCCATGTCTGCCCTGTCCACATATAGTTTTAATCTGTTGACATGGAGAACCCTGTGGGGACTCCTGGGTGTTCCTAGATCCACCAAATAGGTAACCTCACCCTTCTGTTCAACAATGGTATGGGGTCCACTCCATTTGTCTTGGAGAGCTGCTGGGGCCACTGGCTCCAACACCCACACCTTCTGTCCTGGCTGGTAAACAGTCAGTACAGCCTTTTGGTTATGCCAGGCTTTTTGCAGTTCCTGGCTAGCCTCAAGGTTTTTAGTTGCCTTTTTCATGTACTCAGCCATCCGGGAGCGGAGACCAAGTACATAGTCCACTATGTCTTGCTTTGGGGGCTTGAGAGGTAACTCCCATCCTTCCTTCACCAAGCACAATGGACCCCTGACAGGGTGACCAAACAAAAGTTCAAAAGGGCTGTAGCCAACCCCTTTTGAGGCACCTCCCTGTATGCAAATAAAAGGCAGGGCAAGAGTATGTCCCATCTTCGCCTAAGCTTTTCTGGGAGCCCTTTAATCATGCCCTTCAAGGTTTTGTTGAATCTCTCAACTAAACCATTGCATTGTGGGCGATAGGGTGTGGTGAACTTGTAAGTCACTCCACACTCCTTCCACATTGCTTTTAAGTATCCAGACATAAAGTTAGCGCCCTGTCTGATACAACCTCCTTAGGGAAGCACACTCTTGAGAAAATTCCCAGGAGGGCTCTTGCCACCACAGGCGCTGTAGTGGTCCTAAGGGGAATAGCCTCTGGGTACTTGGTGGCATGATCCACTACCACCAGGATAAACCTGTGCCCAGATGCTGTTTGGGGATCCATGGGACCAACAATGTCAATCCCCACCCTTTCAAAGGGAACCCCCACCACAGGTAGAGGTATCAGGGGGCCTTTGTAGTGCCACCTGCCTTGCCACTGGCCTGGCAGGTTACACAGGAGCGACAAAACTCCTTGGTGTCTTCAGACATGTGGGGCCAGTGAAAGTGAGGGACAATTCTGTCCCAAGTCTTGTTCTGGCCCAGATGACCTGCTAAGGGAATGTCATGGGCTAGGGTCAATAGGAAGCCCCTGAACTTCAGAGGTATAACCAACCTCCTGGTGGCACCAGGCTTGGGGTCTCTACACTTTGAGTACAAGAGTCCATCATCCCAATACACTGTATGGGGACCACTAGCTTTCCCAGCAGCCTCAGCAGCAGCTTGCTGTCTGAGGGGTTCAAGAGAGGGGCAGCTCTGCTGCTCCTGGCTCAGATCTGCCCTGGAAGGGCCCCCTGTCCCCAAGAACTCAACCTGGTCAGGTTCAAGCTCCTCTGGGACAGTTCCTTCCTCAGGACTGAGATCATCCCCCTCAAGAGACTGATCTTCCTTCTGAGCCAAGGGGAAGGCACTGCCTTTACCCTACTACTCCTCTTCTTGGAGGGCACTTGGTCCATTATTCCAGAATCCAAGGCCTGTTCAGTGTTAGACATTTTGGCTTATGACCTGGTCACAGCAAACACATCTGCAGGGATGCCCAGCATTTCTGCATGGGTCCTGAGCTCCACTTCTGCCCAAGCTGAAGTTTCTAAGTCATTGCCAAGCAAGCATTCAACGGGTAGGTCTGCACTTACCACAACCTTCTTAAGGCCAGTTACCCCTCCCCAGGAGAAGTTAACAACTGCCAGAGTATGGTCTGTTCTGACGTTGCTAGCATTGGTCACTTGGTACATTTCACCAAGTATAATCTGCCCAGGATTCACAAGGTCTTGTGTCACCATGGTGACACTTGCCCCTGTGTCCCTAAATGCCAAAGCCTCTTTTCCATTGATTAAGGGCTGTTGCCTGTACTTGCCCAGATTACTGGGACTCACAGAGGAGGTCACATCCATGCCTCCATCACAGACTAGGACAGCCTGAGTGAGTTCTCTGACTAGGTCAGAGCTCATCTGCTTACCCAGGGTCAACCCTACTAAACCCTTGGCTTGTGTAGTCCCACCACCAATTGTAACTGCACTAGGGGGAGCAGGTGCCTTAGGGGCATTGGTGGGGGCTGGAGTAGAGTCTTTGGACTTGGTGCAATCACTGGTCCAGTGGGTCTTTTGCTTAAAGACCTTGCACCATGGTTTCTTTTGGCCTCTTCCCTTGTTAGACTGTGAATCCCCACCTGAAGAAGATTTTTGGGGGCCTTGTGAAGACTTTTGGTCTTTACCCTTCTCCCCACCTTTATCAGAGGTTTTCGAATCTTGCTTCTTAGGGTCACCACCTTGGTTCTGTACCTTCTGCCTCACCCTGGTTCTGACCCAATTGTCTGCCTTCTTTCCCAATTCTTGGGGAGAGGTCAGATCAGAGTCCACCAGGTGCTGATGCAACAGCTGATTTTGACAATTGTTAAGGATCTGCTCCCTCATGATAAGATTGTACAATCCTGTGAAGTCACATACCTTACTGCCCAATAACCAACCTTCCAGAGCCTTGGCAGAACAATCAACAAAGTCCACCCAGTCTTGAGTCTGTGCCTTTTGGGTATCCCTGAACTTTAACCTGTATTGTTCAGTGGTTAGGCCACACCCATCAATTAGAGCACTCTTCAAGACTTTGTAATTATCAGCATCCTCCTCTCTAACAGTGAGGAGCTTATCTCTACCTTTGTCTGGAAAGGAGAGCCACAAGATTGCTGCCCACTGCTCCTGAGGGACCCTCTGTACTTTACAGGCCCTCTCTAGAGCAGTTATCCATTTGTGGATGTCATCCCCACTCTGGTAGGGAGGGACAATCTTGCTCAGGTTTCTATGGTCATAAGACCTTTCCCTATCTTTGGGGAAACTGCTGCCACCATGGGACTCTAGTCCCATCTTTTGTCTCTCTCTATAGAGATCTAGGGACTCCCTGTCTATAGCCAATTGCTGTTTTCTGAGCTCAAGCTGGGCTTGTTCATACTGAAGCAATCTCTTTCTCCTTTCATGAGAGGATTCCCTCCTATGAGAGGAGACAGAGGTCCCTATTGAGGTGTCAGAGTGGTTAGACTCCTGAGAAGGAGATCTAGACCTTCTGGGCACACTCATTATTCTTCCTGGGGGGACAAAGGGGAGGTCATTCTGATCCTCCTCCTCCTCCTCCTCCACAGGAGGAATTGGGTTTTCCAGGACAAGGTCATTTTCACCTTCCTGGCCAGTTTCAGAGGGGGGGGCCTGGGTTTCTTCACCCCTGACCCCTTCCTCATCTTCTGCCCCACCCTCTCTGCCTACCCCTTCAGACCCTAGGGGCCTGCTGAGATCATCAGCTAGTAACACCTCCCTGATGTGCTGGGTGCTGGCACTTTTGCCTGCCTTCAACTTCCTAGTGTTGCATAATGCTCTCAATTCCAAGAATGGGAGTTTATCATACTTGGAGGGAAGAAGCCCACTGGCTTCTGGCAAGGACTCACTGGGTCCTGGCTTTGAAGACATTACTAGTGAGGTGTGGTGTATGCACTACCTACTCTAGTGTGGCCTACTAAACTCTCTTGAGTTGTAGAAAGGGTGTGCTATCCCTTAACACACAACTCTAAGTTCAGTAGAACTTACTGTATACTAAGCTTGATTTATATGTACCTTAGGTACCCTTAGTGGTTTTCAGTTGATCAATTCAATTGAGATTATCTGGTAAAACAATAGCAAGCTGGAATCCCACACGCTGCACACCAATGTGAGAAGTTGGCCTGGCATATGCTGTCCACTAATTATAGTGGGCACCTTGCACCAGTCCAAACAACCCCTTATTGGAGATAGGTTAAAGACAACCTTTATTGAAAGCTATCCTAGTGGTAGCTATGGAGAGCAGCCTTCAGGCTAAGTCTTGAAGGAATGTAAAGCAGCTTGTTTTACCAGTCTATAATCTCTTGAGTGACCAAATGAAAGAGCACCACACCAGGTATATATTCAAAATATATGTATTTATTGCTAAACACACCCCTCTAGTCTCTTTATGAGGCTAGAGTTCAAAGTACATAAGTTATAAGTTAGTTATCTACAGTAATAGCACAAATACACGTTTGAGCCCTAGGGCGTACCAAACCCTATACCAATAAAGTGGTATAAGAACCACGACTGAGCTAGACACAGGGCCTAGAGCCTGTAGAAGTGCTTGGACCAGAAGGAACCACCCAAGGTAGTGACACAGGGGACCCACGGGGGACGCGTGCAGTGTATGAACACAGCCGCGAATCGCCGTTAACTTCTATGGGGAAAGTCACGGTTTGAATTTAAAAGAAAAGGGACACTTAGAGGAGGACTTGGAGCAAACCCTTTGAGAACTAGGCTGTTCTAGTGTCAATACCCACGGGAGCACCGGAGTACTCGAGTTACCTCGCCCAGGGGAGCCGGGTGCATAGGTGTCTTTCGGGGTCGGGTTTCGTCGTCGCTTTCAATGGCGATCTGCTGCAAAGTGCTGCTGGCGGCCAAGTCGAAAGTGTTCGGGTGGATCCAAAGGTGGATCGAAGATTTGAAGAACCTGAAAGCAGAGGGGACAGAGTCTGGGTCACTAGCCAGTGACCAGGAAGGCGATGAGCAGATGCCCACCGATGTCGAGTGCTTCAGGTTGGTTGACGGTCGTCTTGACTCTTCAGCCACGAGGTCAAGGAGGCGTCGACGACAACCAGGAGCTGGATTCGAGCTGTCCCACAACGTCTGTCGATTGCAGGGGTGTCGGCGACCGGATTGGACCCAACAAGCCTTGGCAACGGCAAGTCTCGTGGAAATGGAAGAAGGACGATGTTGCAGACCAGCAAGGTCTGTGGGACTCACTCAGCGAAGGTAAGTCAGGGCACGCCTGGAGCAACCAGGGAGCCCAAGCAGAAGAAGATTGGCCTTCGGGAGGGCCTACTAGCCAACGGACTAGCGACCGCGAAGGAGCCTCGAGTCAACACACGTGGAGCTGGCTCACAGAACACTCGTGGAGTGGAGGCCAGTGATCTTTGGTGCAGTTGGTGCTGGAGGCTGGGGCTACTCAAAGCCCAAAGCACGACTTCGTGGAAGACCCAGAAGAGGATGCACTTGCAAATACGATTGGTGTCCAGGGGTCACGGTTTCACGTTACCCACAACAGCTACGGGCCTCAGCTTTGCTGGGGACTCAGGGCAACCTTGGGGAAGTCTGGAAATCCACCTCTGGTGATGCAAAGACTTCGGCGTCCGGCGGGAGCTTCAGCGATGCAGACCGGACAATTGCTTCTTTGGTGCCTGCCAAGCAGGGGAGTCACTCCTTGACTCCAAGGGAGATTTTTCAGTCCTCTAATCTTGAAGTAGAGCGTCGAAGGTCCAGGATTCTGTGTCAGAGTTTCGTCCAGGTTAATCTAAAGTCCTAAGGACTGGGGTCCCATACTTATACTAAGGTAGGGGGTTGGACATACTCTGTGGACCCACCTATGGGAGGGTCAGGGCAGAGGGGTGGTTACACCCCTTTCCCTTTGTCCAGTTTCACGCCAGAGCAGGGGCTGGAAGCCCCTGAGCCGGTTTGAACTGGGGTATGCACAGGGACACCAAATGTGCCCCCAGTGTAGGACTTCAAAGCACCAGAGAGTGCTCCCGCCCAGCCCCAATACACACTATCCTGTCTGGGGAGGTGGTTACACCTCCCTGGGACAGGAAACCTATTGTCCAGGCCTCCCCTGCCGGAGTTTCGGTCAGCAGCAGGAGGCCAGACTCGTGTCTGTGGCAGCGGCATCCATTTTGTGATGCCAGGGCTTGGAAAGAAGTTACCGGGCAGGCCGGTGTGGACATGTCTCTCCCTCTAGAAGGGTGGAATGCTACCCCCGCCGCCAGAACTGGCGGGGGGGTAGTATTCCAAGATGTTTGACACCAAACACGACATGTTTCCGTGCAGCCATCCCAAAGTTAGCATTTAACGCGAGGTTATAATGCGCTTAAGAGTATATGGTCGGGCTGCACTACAAACAGCATCAGAGAAGGGTCTCTGAACGCTGCAGAGGGGCCCAGCTCATGCAGGGGCACCCTCTCACATAGGAACCACGCACTCTGCCTTCAGGATTGATAAGGCCTGCCATAGGAGTGACTTATAGGTTTATATGTGTGTATGTATGTAGTGATATAGGTAGCCTATATCACAGTAAGGGGTGCATGCACCACCTTACCCAGGCTGCAGTAGCAGACCTGTGGTGTCCTTTTGGCTGGCCTTCCAGGGGTGGCACAATACATGCTTCAGCCCCTGGCAGGCCTCTGAGGTACCTATGCCCTGGGTACATAGTATACCATATACTAGGGACTTATAAGGGCACTCCAGATTCCAATCAGAGATGTGCCTAAGGCACATGGAAACCATTTTAGAGAGGAAGCAGCTAGGCTGGGGTTCTGATTAGCAGGGCCCCAGCCAGACTAAGGTCGAAAAACAGTGAAGCATCAGCAAAAAGTGGGGGTACCCATGTGAAGCAGATCCTACTCTCCTACACTAATTAAATCCTACGGCTTCCAAATCACCTCCTACGCAGACGACACGCAAATAGTGTTGTCAATTAGAGATGGGGAAGAGAAGGAAACAGGGGCTCGCTTTCATGATTGCATGAGGGCCATCTCAGGATGGATGTCGTCCAACTGCCTGAAATTAAATTCAGGCAAAACAGAGGTTATTATGTTTGGAAACAACCCTAACCTGTGGATGCCAGATTGGTGGCCAGCAGAGCTGGGCCTCTGCCCTTCTCCCACCAGGAAAGCAAAAAACCTGGGGGTGATTATGGACAATAAGCTCTCTTTTGGCGATCACATAAGCTCGGTGGTCTCGACATGTTTCTTAATCCTGAGAATCATAAGGAAGATCAAGTTCTTTCTTCCGGAGAGCAGTCTCAGGACAGTGATCACGGCCCTTATTATGGCACGGATTGACTACTGTAACAGTCTATATTTAAATGCCCAAAAACAGCATGTTAACAGGCTTCAAATTGCACAGAATGCTGCAGCCAGAATGCTAACAGGTACTCCCAAATTCGTCTCTGTAAAGAAGGAGCTAAAACAACTACACTGGCTCCCTGTGAAGCTAAGGGTACGCTTTAAAGCGCTCTCCATGGCCTTTAAAGCCCTCAATAAAATTGGCCCCAACCATCTGAGGCAAAAATTTAAATGGTATGTCCCCGCAAGGAACCTTCGGTCTACAGGAGCGAAACAAGTCCTAGTTCCTCCGATTAAAAAGGCCAGTTGGGGGGGCATAAGTTTCATCACTTGTGCCTCTAAGGCATGGAATGAGCTCCCATTCCATTTGAGGAACTCAGCAGATCTCCTTTCCTTCAGAAGGGGGCTGAAAACTTGGCTTTTCTCACAGTAAAATCCCCATCACTGATGACCAGCAGGTATGCTCAGCGCCAGGACACCCTTGGGTAACCGTGCGCTATATAAGCTCAAATAACATAACATACCGTAGAAACCGAGCGCATTTTTGCTTAAATAGCCAATTCCGCGCCTCTTTCTAATCTTTCACTTTCAGTTGTGTGTGTGTGACGCCGTAACATTTGCATTTCTCCCTGGCGTGGCGAGCAGAGCAGATCGCTGGAAGAAACCGGCGAGGGTGCAAGACAAGTTGGAGAGAGGGAGAGACCCAGCTGCCCCCGACGTTTTAGGTAAGCGCCCGGCTTCCTCCGGGTTGTTGTTATTTGCTCTGCTATGGTTTAGACTGGGGACTTTTCAGGCGCACCTCGGCTGCTTTTACGCATGTGCCTGCAGCGCAGACGCTTGTTTATCTTCTGTCTCTTCCTTTTCATTCCTTGCGTTTTTCCTCCTCCTTTCATTCTCTCTTCTCCTTTCCCGTTCGATGTGTCTTTCCTCATTCCCCTGTTCTTTCTCTTCTCTCCTCTCTTCTTTCTTTTGTGTGCTATCTCCCCCTTTCTATTCCTTGTGTCCTTCTACTTTCCTTCATTCTCCAGCTTTCTCTTTCCTTGAGTGTTTTCTCCTCCATTCCTTAGTTCAATTCTCTGCTGTCTTCCCCTTCATTGCCTCCTCCCCTCTCCCCTCTCCCCCTCCATTCCTTCGTTCTCTTCTCTCTCTTCCTTCCTTGCGTCACCCGCTCCATTCCTTCTTTCTCCTCTCTGCTGTCCCCCTTCCATTCCTTGCCTGCTAACCTTTACACCACTGCTCCTGCACTCCCACCGCCTTCATTCTTTGGGTCTCCACACGTGCACTTTGAGGCTGTTACGGTGTGTCTCGAACTGACTGAGCAACGCGCAAGGGGTTAATATTCTGAAAATGATTCATATACCCCACAAATCCAATCCCCGGTGAGTGGACTGTTCACCCCCTTCCTAAATGCACTCCCTCCCCCCAGCCTAACATCTGTTATGCTAATAAGGCCTGCCCCTCGGTGTCATGGCTCAGGCTGTCCAGTCTGGACTGAGCCTCCTTTCAGCGCCCACTGCTCAGTCCGGCTGCCCCCAGAGCACTTCTACTGGGCACATCTGCAAATAAAGCAGAAACCATTTCCAGACGCACTCCCTCCTGGGAGCAGCCTTTTCAGCTCTTCCATTAATTGCAGAATAACACGGGGTTTTAATGAAATGTAAAAGTAATTCCAGCATGTGCGTTAATGACGTGCGCCGTAGTACATGATGCCACCAGATTATGTTTATAAAGATTTAGGGGCAGATTTACAAGCCCCTTGCGCCACTTTTGCGTCACTTTTAACATGGGAAAAGTGACGCAAAAGTGGCGCAAGGGGCTTGTAAATCTGCCCCTTAGGGCGAGAAGTCTGCTCAGGAAAGGCGAATGCGCAGGCAACGAGCGTTTGTAGCACAAATTATTTGAAATGGCGATTCTTTAACACAGAAGATTTATTGTGACCTTCATCAGATACCAAACAAGCTACAAGGTCGTAACAGAAGGATAGACACATTCCTTAATAAGCATTGGCAAAGTCAATAGGTCTTACCTTTGTGACCTATCGACTTTGCCAATGGATTCTAAACACGCTGCAAAGAATCCCCGATCCTGTGCAAGGTGGCTAAAGTTAAACAAGCATTAGTAATGCTATAGGTCTCGCATTTTCGAAACTTTGACCTATTGGTATTGTAAATGACAAATGCTTGTTTGTATAGGTGGTTGGTAGCAAGTGTGAAAAAAATATTCGCAGGAAGCACCATATGACAATTACAAGTGCATATACAAGCACATCAGAGAGCCTGTTTAAGCAAGGATGCTACTTAATCCTTTAGTGACACACAAATGCACAGAGGTGCCATTGGAGATCATTTCAAATTCCATGGCATTGACATTGTTAAGGAAGATCAAAGAGATGGAGATGGGTGTCGTCGTTTGAGGCAAGTTGAGGCCAAATGGACTTGCAGGCTAAGAGCAGTTGAATTGGGCTTAAATTGAATAAGGAACTACATTAAGCTTTGGATTAAGTCAGATTTGACTAATTTGAATATGTCTGTCATATCATACATTTTGTAGATTCCTGTGTTTATCTTTTTCATACTCATTTAATTCTTGCCTTCTTCCTTCATTTCCCAATTTTGAAGGCTGTGATCTAAATGAATCGATCACTTTGTACACCAAGATAGTGCCTGGTTTAAAATGTTCTTAACTTGTGTATGGACATCTCACACTATTTTGAGTTCGTGTATTGGTATGAAGTGTACGTTTGCCAAAATGTAGAAAGAAGTTTCTAGGTGATATCTTACAATCTCACAAACTCATTTGGATGGGGAAACATATATTTGTTCTAGGGAACATTGTTGCGCTGGATGGATATGCAATCAATGAAGTGAGATACAATGGGTCATTAATTGTAGAAGCTGAGCATAACACAATGTGCTTAATGGTCTTTGTTCAACTGTAAAAGTTGAACACAACACCAGGGTTCCAAAGTTGTTGCAGTATGTGCTAGCCATTTCAAGATGGGGCCGACAATGGGGACGATAACACACATACTTAGGTTTTGGAGTAATAAAGGCCTTTGATTGGTCGTTGCTCATTAGAATAAATGGTATGAGTTACATGACAACTGTTTGGTGTTTTTAAACACGGATTTGGAGTTTGCATGCTGAAGACAGGTCTGTACACATGAAATGCTTTGGGCTGGTTTTTTTGGGTTGAGCACAAATGTTGTAAGAGCAGCACATTGTTAGTCATGCAATGCTGGTATGTGCAGTATCTCAAAAAACTTAGGCAATTATAGTTCACAACACCATGTTTTCAATGGTTTTGTTCAAGTGTAAAAGTTGAACACAACACCATGTTTTAAATGGTTACTGTGATACGCGTGAACCATTCCAAGATGGTGTCCATAATGAGGACGGCAATATATGCATATAAGTTACTGATTAATGAAGACTTCTGATTTGTTGCCACTCTTTTAAATATTGGCATTGGTTGCCTGACAACTGTTTGGCAGTTGGGAACGGGGATTCGTTTTTTGCATACTGATATGGGTATGTTGAATATATGGAATGTTTGGTCAATTTTTTGGGGGTTGGGAACAAATGTTTTAAGAGTAGCACATCATTAGTTATGATGGACAAATAAGGAAATGTGTTGGGCTTATTCCTTTAATTTCAAAATGGCACCAATAGTTGAAACAGTAATGGATGTATTTACATGTTGGTAAAATATTGGACACAGTCAATAGAGGGAAATATGAGACACCAAGATGGTGTCCACAGTTAAAGCATTAATAGGTATGCTTGTTTCTTGGATAATTATCAGATACAGCTGATAGAGAGAGGTGTGAGTAGTAAGTTAAGGTTTATGACACTTACTCCACAAGGGGAGTGATCGCACATAGATGAGCATTCTTGGTTGTGGCCTGTAATTTAATAGCCGTGTACAGGAAAACAAGGGCCACCCTACTCACACGGAACCAGGGTATCTATTATATAGCAAGGAACAGAGGTTCCTGTGGACAATGTGTATAATATATGATAATAGTTTAGCTCAATGGCAATACTCATGGGTAAAAGTATGTTGAAGAGAGAAATAAAACTATACACATCATGAAGCACAGACGTATACCCACAATACGCCATAAGGACTGTCAGTCCCCTTTCCCCTCACAGGGTGCCCTGCTGGGCCCCATGTGAGTATCCCTTCTCAGTATACTCTGTCTTGAACCACTACCTCTCACAAAAATAGCAAATAACCTTGATTGTCTTGATGTGTATAGTTTTATTTCTCTCTTCGAAATACTTTTACCCATATGTAAGTCCGTTTTTATATAGCGCAGCTACTCACCCTTACGGGTCTCAAGGCGCTGGGGGCCATCGTGGAAATTAAGTGAGCTATTGCCCAGAGTCACATGGTGCTGAGCTGCCGCAGCCGGGGTTCGAACCGTGAACCCTGTGCTCCGAAGTCAGCTGGCCTGGCCGCTGCCCCACACCTCTCCACCCATGAGTATTGCCATTGAGCTAAATTATTATCATATATTATACACATTGTCCACAGAAACCACTGTTCCTTGCTATACTGTAATTTAATAGTGGCATATCATATGCGATGTGCAAAGAAATGAGTTCACTCTGCAACTCGATATTCCAACATCTAGCACAAATGCCATATTATAAAATAAATAAATTAAAACAATGTGAAGAACATATGAACAATAAAATTATGAAAACATTTCAAGTGGGGATTGATTTATGTGTGATTTGGTCTAACTGGGACTGGTGGTGGCATTGCGATTATGATGCTCAGGTTGCACCATATTAGCATACGACTCAATACGAAAAATTGAGGAAGGTGAATAACATGGTAATGGTTTGAGCAATGAGAAAAATGTAAGTACTTAGGTACTTGTGTCCTGTTCTTACTTTCTTTGTCATATATTTGTAATTGCAGCACTCATATGTACTAAGAAGATGGATACGCTATTGAGATTGTATCAAGTTAACATTGTCATCATAAATGGATAAGTGTATGACCATAAACAGTTGTTTTGGATATCATTCGTAGATTGTGATGTAATTATTGTATCCACTTTGTGAAGAATAACAGGCATGCCATACCAAGAGTGTTGGAATTTCATTACTATGTTGATATGGTTTTGAGAGTGAGAGCCCTGGAGGTGCAATATTGAATACGGCCAGTAGTAAATTAAAATGTCGCGTATAGCAATAATGTATTGGCTTGTGCTCTGTGACTACTGTGATATGCATGATCAATATTACCCTAATTTGAAATTGTAAATGCAACAATAATTTCTTTTGATACCACTTTCAGGCCCAAGTTGTTTCATATTAATTAAATGACTAACATTAAATGACTAGCAAGTATATTTTCTTCTCTTTGCATTATATGTGAAATATTCATTATTTCCATTCTGTCTTCTGTCAGCCAGTCTGCCCTCAGACCCTTTGGATAGACTTTTGTAGTGTTTGTTGTGGTAGGAATTCCAACCGTGGTTTTAATTAGTAATTATTTTGTGATGTTAAATGTTTGTAATTTTGAGAATTGCAGGTCTGATGAAGCTTGTGCTCCATTAAGGAAACGTATTGGCTGCTTGACTGTATTGTATGAAGAGAATTGGAAGAATAACAACAAATCAAATGTAACATTTTCTCAAGATGCCTGAACCCTTCATTTTGGACTTATTGAATTATTTGTGAGACGTTGAATCAATTGTGAGATGTCGCCTCTCCATTTGTTGCATTACTTTTATGTTTTACATGTCCTGGTAGGGAAAAACTAAATTCATTTTTCACTACTGTAAGGCCTATCTCTCCTACTGGATAACACTGGGTTACCTTGTTACATTTTATAAGTTCTAATGTTTGATTGAGAACAGGTAGATAAGTCGTGTTTTGTTGCAAAAGAATTCTAATTTAAAATCCTCTTTAATGGATAACGTTGTATTTTAAGTCACAGTTCTGAAAAACACGCTTTTCAGAAAGTTGGCATTTTAATTTCCTACACACGTGCGACTGCAGCCTGTGTGCTGGGTCACATGACTGTCATTAGAGTGGCAGTTGGCTTTGTGCATTCTGTAATGACTGAGCACAACCTATGTGGAAAACTGGCTATGCAAATCTTGTGGGAGCTGGACACAAATTCCAGAAGCTGAGTCTCTACACAACCTAGAGCTGGAAAAACCAACAGTACCCAGAGGAAAGGGGGATTGAAGAAAACACAAAGATGGCATTCCAGTGTCCCTTCAAAGTAACTGCTTCTAGAGGTGGTGGAATGTTTCATTCTGCCCACGGAATTGGTGGAATTTGGCGACTCTTCATTACACTTGTAACACTGAATTCTGGTCAAATTCTGCCAATCGCTGCATAGCGTAATTGTTTTCCCACGAGGCTCCAGAAATGCGAGTGAGATTTGCCATCCCTTAGCACCATTTTCTAACACAGGCGGTCACAGGCGATCATGGTCAGAGAGCTGCTTCTCGAGTTGATTTGTTGCCGCTCTAATAGATTTTCTACTCAAGCGGCAGCAAAATCAAATCTTATGGCCGTGCACTCCTGCACACACTGCATGGTGCTATCGGGGTTAATTGCTAATTGCAGTGAAACTCTACGAGTTCTGCCCACCCGTAACTGCCTCACTTCTTTACTTTAGTGATTCCTTCAGTGTTCTAGGTAAGTCATGTGTCTGGAAACAAGTATAAAAGATGTTTTAGGACCATGACTCCTAAAACATGAATCACTTTGAACAGTTTAGGGACTGATAATATGTGTTTCTTACCTAAGACCTCCCACTTCCCTACTTGTGTTTTAGTGAGAGGAACCCTGTAAAGGCCATGACATCCTAAAAAAAGAAAGGAAACTAACTTCCGAATTCCAAACCTTAATGGCTGCCACTTTCTTCAAATTCATTTGTAATCCCTTTGAGGAGATATTAAACCCAAACACTCAATCTCTTCAACATGAAAAATGTACTTTTCTAATTTTGCAAACAATGGATGTTCTCTCAACTTTCTCAAAATGTTTTAAACATGATCATCATGGTCTTTCAGGGTATTAGAAAAGATTAGTGTATCATCAATATGCACAACAGCACAGATATCGATGTATTCACCTCATTGATGAAAATTGAATCGCCGCAGGAGCATTACAAAGTACATAGGGCTTCACCAAGTACTAAAAAGACCACGCTTGGTACAAAATGCAGTCTTCCATGTCACGAAATCTCTAACCCGCAGCAGATGGTAGGCCCCACTAAGGCCTAAATTAGTGAATGAAGATAGTGGCCTTTTCACCTGATACAACAGTGATGAAATTAAAGGCAAGAGATACATATAATTTATAGTAACTAACACAGTTAAGAGCTCTTATAGTCCATGCAAGTCCAGTATTCTCCTCCTTTTTTGAGGGAAAACAACAATGGAGAGGACACCAGAGAACATGATGGACAGATGAGCCCAATTTCCAGAAGTTCATCCAAATACTTTCTCAAATGAAGATTTTCTTTCTCTGTTAGGGCATGAATCCGACTACATGGTAAGTGAGCCCCAGGCTGCAGATCAATCCAACAATCAAAAGGTCTGTCAGGGAGTAAAACATTTGCCTTTTCTTTAACAAAAACATCCAAAAAACAATGAGATTCCACAGGAATCACTAATTTGTTATTCACCACTGTATACTGTATTTGTTCCTGCACTAAAGGAGTTTCTTGATAGCAGTGTTGTTAGCATTAAAGGGAAGGTTACAGTCCCAAAAACCCAATCGTAGATGGATTGCGCTGATATAACCAAACTAAACCTAATATAGTTTGAAATTGGGGGACAGCTATTATATCAAAGCAGATTGATTCCTGATGTCCCTCAGACATTTTCAACTTCAACAGAATGGTTTGTGAATATACGGGGTCAGGCAAAATGTCACTCACATCTATGGTGTGAAAATTCTCCACCTTGTTCCTAGATACAATAGCGATACCCAGTTTTTTGGGAAAGGATGCATCCAACAAGTTACTAGCTACACCAGAATCAATTAACAGATCAATTGAAATGCTGTAATTCATCTCTCATTCTAAACATACACATATGTGAAAATGTTTGATGGGGAGTTCCAATTAGTTGCCTAATCAGAAAAGACCCTTGTATCTGAATTACCCAGTAATTTGGTTTCTAGAATTACCAGCCTTATACGTTTCCTGCCAATGTAGGGGCTGAGGATACAGTCCTAGATCCTTCCTTGGGCTTATTAGAGCAATCTTTAAGAAAATGTCCTTCTTTCCCACAATATAAGCAAATCCTTTTGTCTCTACGCCTTTGTCTTTTGTAGTAAACTTATACTCCTCGCAATATGGCCGTCTTTGGTCATTAGACCTTTCTCTATGTTCACACCTCTTATGCCTCTCAGTATACCTATGTGCATCCTACTTTGTACTTGAAGGTTCCACACTTGTCAGTTGATGGTCTGGTCAGCTGGCGAGGTGTACTGTTCTGCTGTGTCTTAATAAACCTATCTTGTAACTTATCCAGAAGTATCCTGTCATCCATCTACACCATCTACAACAATTTGGCGACGATTTAGCTGACCAGCCCAGAGAGGATACCATCAAACACAGCTTGAGCAGCACCTCGCAAAAAGAACCCATTTTGGTCCACCTATTTGCTGCCAGTAACGTGATCAAAAGAAACAAGAAACAGGACAAATTAAGGGAAACTCAAAAGAAACGAAACCAAGAAAAGAAAAGTGATCCCTGGCAGCACCTCGCACCAAAAACCCAAGACTGCGTGCCATCCAACTACACCAAGAAACAAGAAGAAAAGAAATGGGTAACCTGAGTAATGCGAGAAACTTATACAAAACGAAACTGATAGTAACAAGAAACCTGTCACGAGTACCCCAATTGCTATCTACCGTGAATCAAGACGTTCTGCCAGGCTCGAAAGACAGCTGTGGTTGAAGGCGCAGCCAAGAACTCTCTTCAACAAAGAGAATTGACACGACGGTGATACTAAGGTTACAGGTCAGAAAAGCGGTCTGCAGAGCAAGTAGTGTACTCATAACTTAAAATAAGTTAACTTTAAGCAAGCTTATGCCTGAAGTATAGGTAAATAACTCATCGGTATGTGCATCGGAGGCAAGCTGTGAGAGTGATCGATGTAGATCGTGTGACAAGCTGGAATGTGCTGTGAATAATTATTTTTGCAGCTGTTAGTGAGAGCACTCGGCATTGGCGTGACTGGTGAAGAGAGAAGTTAAGCGTCTTTTGAAACTCCGCTTTACCGTTGTTGGGCAGAGAGATCCTTTCCATGGTGCTGTCATCCTCACACTGATGACGTTGTAGAATTTCTGTGGGTACTAGCGGAGAGGCTGCATCTTCAGTGTCACACGTCTGGAAATTCCTGCGTCTTTGTTTTGTTCTGACTACCAGCCTCTGACCAGAGAAGGTCTTTGAGCGCGTCTTTGTGCAACGTCACGCAACGTCGAGCAGCCATTTTGTTGCTTCGTTCCCATGGTTACATTAACACAACGCAACGGAGCGCAATTAAACCAAGATTAGAAGTTATCTCCAGAGGCTGCCACAAGCAGATTAACGAGAGAAACACAAAGCATGAGTCAATTGCTGGGTGAGTCCCGATCTTTTGCTTTCTGCTTGAATGCTTTGCTGCAAAGGAATTCCATGCGTTTGTGTGGCGGCAAAATAGAGTCAAAACAAAGTGTTTTCTTTCAAGTTTGTGTTCCCTTGGAGATCGCAATACACTCAAATTAACTCCTAAACCGAACCAAAGAGCCCAGGGAGCCTAGTACCTTAATAAGTACAGAATTATCTCTACAGTCTTTAGACAGTTTGCCTTCAAGTTCAGTAATATATGTGTCTTGCGCTTTGCCACCAAATGAAAATAAACAGTCAGCTTATCGGAACTTCTTTTGATGAAATACCTTTGTGAGAGACGTCGTAGGAATTTGTGTTCAAGACTGTAAATGTTCAAAGACAGTAACTGTATGAAACTCTTGACAACAGTGCCACCTTGTGGACTTTTGAAGTATTTTTCAAAAAGCTAGTCAAAGAGCCCTCTAACTAGAGTGAGAGAACAGGAACAAGGAATGGACCATGGTCGTCCAAGACGGGACAAAGGTCTCTCAGATCAAAGTCTTGACCCACAATCTGCAGCAGATAAATGTCCAAGAACCAGCGGTGGATAGAACCAGCTAGGGAAAGAGGTCCCACAACCAAGAAGGGACAGAGGTTCCAGAATCAGAAGGGAACAAAAGTTTCACAACTAGTTTCGGGAGAGGACAAAGGAAGTCCCAGGACCGGAAGGGGACAGAGGCCCCAGAAGGGGACAAAGGTCTCCCAACCAGTTCCGGGAGAGGACAAAGGAGGTCCCAGGAACGAAAGGGGACAAAGGCCCCAGAATCAGAAGGGACAAAGGTCTCACAACCAGTACCGGGAGAGGACAAAGGATGTCCCAGGACCGGAAGGGGACAGAGGCCCCAGAACCAGAAGGGGACAAAGGTCTCACAACCAGTACCGGGAGAGGACAAAGGAGGTCCCAGGACCGGAAGGGGACAAAGGCCCCAGAACCTGAAGGGGACAAATGTCTCAGAACCAGTACCGGGAGAGGACAAAGGAGGTCCCAGGACTGGGAGGGGACAAAGGTCCCAGAACCAAGAGGGGACAAATGTCCCAGAGCCAGGAGGGGAGGTTTCAGTGAGTCAAGAACTGGGAAGATGATCCTGCAACGGGGTCTGTGAGCCCATAGAACTGAGACTGAGTCCAGAACCAGAAAATAAAAGAAAATCTTTTTTTAAAAAAAGGGACTGAGAGTCAAGAACCGGAAAAACAGAGGCCCACAACCAGAGCAAAAGGCCAAAGATTTAAGAAAGCAGTCTAGAACCGGAGAAGGAGAACCAAACTAAGGTTCCAGAACTGGCAATGGGTAATGGTCACAGAACCTGTACCAGAGGGCTCAAAAGTCTCTGAACTTCAGAACCTGAGAAAGTGAACCAGATTCGAGACAAAGTGAATCTCAACCAGGACTAAGTGTACATCCAGTGAAGAAAGAAAACTTCAAGTTACAATAAAAACTCCTAACATCACATGTGGTACTGCACTTGGAAATATCGAAGAGTACCCAGGACTGTAGTACCGGTAAAGCATGGAGGCACCTGCTGAACTGTTCATCTTCAACTTAGAGCGGAAAGTGATGGTGGACATAAACAGATTGAAGGAGTGGACTTTCTCTTCCTGTTTTTTGCTGGTCAAGGACAGATTGGAGAAAGTGGCCTGCCCTGCCAGCGCGAGGTCAAAGTAGAGAACGAACACATTTGCGCTGCTGGACATTAAATGGTGAGAGAAGCGCAAGCGGTACGAATGAGATGCGCGTCTCTTGTTTGGACATTTCGCTTTGTTATTCTAATTCACACGCATGCGGCTGTGTGAACCATTATGTAAATCGCAAACTGTACCGATGTTAAGCGCGTATCTTTTTCTAAATGAAAATTGACACACTAGTTGACAGGCAAAGAAATCTCGAGTATTGGAAGTTTCCGTCACGCTGAGCATAGTAATTCCCTTTGAGCACAGTGACCTGTCAGTTGTCAAAGCATCACAGGGAAGCACAAATGAGTCAAAACTAAGTCTGTTAATTCATTGTTAACAGTGCCACCTGGTGGATATTTGTAGTATTTTGAGTGCTTCCGTTTCTCAATATGGATTTCTTTTCAAAGGCAGGCAGAAAGAGTGTCTTGAAAGTAATACTTGACGATAACAAAACCTACTGCTGCATTACTCTATTTATCTGCTTTTGAAAGCCAGAACGATCTTAGGCAGTACGAGTGATCTATGTATCAAAGCAAAGAGAAGCTTCACTATATAGTCATGGTGGGATCTATGCAACTACAGGGAGTTGTCCCTTGAGACATTTGATCTTAGGGATACACACATGTGGTGTGATGGTTTTTATGGTGATGTTCAAAAGCACATAAAAGTAAAGTCTCAGAAGAAACACAAAGGTGAGAGCACAGCACAGATGTGAGCTTTTAAAAGAAAAGAAGCGGTGGGGATAATAAATCGGGAAAAAACCTGTTCGGCAGCCACCATCAACTCCTGGAGAGAGTAATCCATTTAATTTCAGTGTTTGACAGAGAGCAGCTCAAAAGCAAGCGAGGCAGATATAGAAAAAAAAAATCAGACTTAAAGTCATAAGAAGAGATGCCACCATTCAAAAGTATAGAAAGACTGTAGATCTCAAGAGAAGAAATGCAAATGGAAAATTGGAAAGTGGCAATTACTATTTCAATATTGACCTGGAGAAAACTATTGCGAGTCAAACTCCAATTCAGGGAAAACGAAGGACTGTGACCCTTGAACCAGGACCGGGAGAGGACAAAGCATGTTCCAGGACCGGCAGAACCAGGACCGGGAGAGGACAAAGCATGACCCAGTACCGGCAGAACCAGGACCCGGGAGAGTACAAAGTATGTCCCAGGACCGGCAGACACAGGACCGGGAGAGGACAAAGCATGTCCCAGGACCGGCAGAACCAGGAACCGGGAGAGGACAAAGGAAGTCCCATGACCGGCAGAACTAGAAGGGGACAAAGGATGTCCCAGAATCAGTACCAGAGGACAAAGGATGTCCCATAATCAGTACCGGGAGAGGACAAAGGACGTCCCAGGACCGGAAGGGGACAAAGGCCCCAGAATCAGTACCGGGAGAGGACAAAGGATGTCCCAGGACCGGAAGGGGACAGAGGCCCCAGAATCAGTACCGGGAGAAGACAAAGGACGTCCCAGGACCGGAAGGGGACAAAGGCCCCAGAATCAGTACCAGGAGTTGACAAAGGAGGTCCCAGGACCGGGTGGGGACACGACCGAGATTCGTGACAGAGTGGTTCCCTGAACCAGGACAAAAGTTCCAGTACCACTACAGAAAATCGTGACACAGTGGTTCCCAGAACCGGGAGGAATGTTCCGCGACTAGCCTCATAGCCCACAGTACTGAGACAAATAGTCCATAGAAATGTATAAGAAGAAAAATAAAAGAAACTTAAAGGCCTGAACCACATCAAGAGGCCCATAACCCGAGAAAGAGAACCAGAATCGAGACACCTGGTCCAGAACCTCAACTTGAACTGTAAGAGAACTGGCTTCAACTTTTTCTTCGGGAACATCCTTCCAGAACTTTTTGAGCATTAGAGGCACTTGTTGAATTGTTCAATCTTCAACCATGAGCGGGAAGCCACGTCGGACAAGGACTGTTTGGAGAAAATACACTGTCTTTCTTCCTGTTTTTGCTGGTCAACGACGGATTGCAGAGAGTAGACGGTCTCTTCCTGTTTTGTCAATCGAAGGGGAGTAGGTGGTCATGATAATCCTGTTTCTTTCTTCACCCTTGACCCGAAACGAAATGCTTCTTCGCCTTCATCATCTGGAATTCCATGAGGTCGCTGACCTCCTATTTGTCTTGATGTTAATTGTTGCTGTCTTCCATGCTTTATCCTTTCCTTCTATGTTTCGTGCGTTTATTTGCTTTTCCATGTAAAGGAGGAAGATGTGTAGTAAACTTATACTCCTCGCAATATGGCCGTCTTTGGTCATTAGACCTTTCTCTATGTTCACACCTCTTATGCCTCTCAGTATACCTATGTGCATCCTACTTTGTACTTGAAGGTTCCACACTTGTCAGTTGATGGTCTGGTCAGCGAGGTGTACTGTTCTGCTGTGTCTTAATAAACCTATCTTGTAACTTATCCAGAAGTATCCTGTCATCCATCTACACCATCTACAACATCTTTCTTCATTGGTAAGTGGAACACGGACTCCCCCTCCCCATCAGCATAGGTTCTGGCTCCTCTACCACCTTATTCTCAATCTTTTCCTCTCGAGCTACAAATATGCTAGATTCACCTCTCCCTCAGTCAGATTTTCTTTCACACAGTCTGTGATCTAGTATGATAACCAGGTCAATTATATCATCACAATCATCAGGTGGGTCTACGACCTAAGCCAGCAAATCCTTAAATTCATCTCACAATCCTCTATAGAACAGAGAAGCTCTCTTCTCTTTAGACCAACTCGATTAAGCAATTAGTCTATTAAAGGTGGTCAAATAAGTCATGAGATCCTTGTTTCCCTGTTTCAAATTCAACTGTTCGGTATCTATAGGCTGCATGAATGTATGTTTATCAAACAATTTCTCATTTTGGTCCTACGTTCTGTGTAATTATATTACATTGAATAATCTCTTTCCACTAGTGGAATTGACCATGTAGCTGCAGTTCCCCCTAGATACGAAAGGATGAATGCCTTCGAAAGTGGTCATTCAGAAACCACATCGATTTGCACATACAATGCAACTGCCATTGATTTGCGAAGGTGGAAAACTTAGAAGATTACCCCAAAAAAGTTCAGGAGGAGCCAGCGAAATGCTATGTGGTGTAAACACCTGGATAACTGAGTTTGACGCTTTGCTCACAACTGTTGCACCCCCTGCAATGTCTGTGACATGTGCATCTGAATAAACAGAGGTATGGGGTTTTAGGTTGAGTTTGATTGAATCCTTCCCACTAGACATAGTGTTAGGCCTTGCCCCTGTATCCCGTGAACCACCCTGTAAATTATCTAACCATTGGGCAAGCTTATGTGTTTTAAGATTGTTGTACTGCCTGTCTTAAAGCCTTGGTTTCATTCAGCAGGGAGACTAGTACTGTAATTACGTCAGCCAGAGAAGGGTTCTGAGATTCCATCTCACACTGACAAGAATATTAGATTTGGGTCTGTAATTCTGTGACTGAGTACAACCAATTTGGAAAACTGGCCATGCAAATCTTGTGGGAGTGAGACGCGAATTCCAGAAGCGGAGTCCCTATACCACCTAGAGCCCTACAACCACCATAGAGTTGGAAAAAACCTTCAAGCAGCAACAGTACCAAGGGGAAAGGGGAAGTGGGGAAAACATAAAGATGGTATTCCAGGGCACCTTCAAAGTAACTGTGTCACGTCTTAACTCTAGTGGTTCCTTCAGTATTCTAGGTACGTTATGTGTCTGGAAACGAGTGTAACAGATATTTTAGGACCTTCGCCACTAATATATGAATCACTCAGAACAGTTTAGGGACTGATATTATGTGTTTCTTACCTAAGACCTCCCACTTTCCCACTTGTGTTTTAGTGATAGAAACCCAAAAATGCAATTTAGTCCTAAAAAGAAAGTAATAATACTAAGTACTAAATAATACAAACATTCAATATTCTAGTTCAGCCAACCCTCAATAAAGCCCAGTAATACCTAAATATGTAAAATGGAGGCACCTTTCAGGGAACAACTTAGAACCGGAATTACTTCATTTCTAAAATGTCATAAACAAAAGAAATTACTTAAAACAAAGGGCTTGATATATATTCTGGAGGACGGAGTATTCTCCATTGGCCTGGTGAAGGACTAAATGTCCACCAGTGTGAGAATACTTCACCCACCAGATTTATAAATTAAGTAAATGATTATTGATAAAGGCATTGGCAGGAACCGCTATCAGGGCGGTTCATGTCAATGCATTTTACTGTTTGATGCAGTGGAGAGGTGTGGTGCAGCGGCCAGGGCAGCTGACTTCGGAGCACAGGGTTCACGGTTGGATCCCCAGCTCCGGTGGCAGCTCAGCTCAGCACCATGTGACTCTGGACAATAGCTCACTTAATTTCCACTCCGGCCCCCAGCGCCTTGAGACCCGTAAGGGTGAGTAGCTGCGCTATATAAAAACGGACTTACATTTTTTTTTTTTTTTGTGCTGCGTTGGTAGGATGCAGCCCTGCAGCAAACAGTATTCTTTTTTTCTTTTCAAAAAGAAAATCCCGAAACTGAATTTTCTTTCTTTTTGAAAAAAAAAAGTAATGCTCCCCTCACCATAGGAGACTTCTCCCATGGCGAGGGGAGCATTAGAATGCTTATACTGCTCCTTACTGACAGATTTCACCTGGTGGTAAGGAACAGTGAAAAATGACTACGTCAGCCCGCCTAAATTGGGCGGGCGAACGTGTAGCCATTTGTCTGATGGCCAAAATGATTGGTATACATGGTTTGTACCAAGTTAGAAGATCAGTCAGCTGTTCGTAAATGCTTTGGACCCTTTGTCCCCGCAAGACTATGGAGAATGAAACAACTTTCCAAAACAGCGGAAGAAACCGGTGTCAGGCAACAACTCAGGAGCAGGCAGTGAAAACAATAAGGGAACCTCTCAATGGGTAGCAGGAATAGTCAGCAGTTCAATGGTGTCAATATCAATGTACTCTTTTCCAATATCAAAATAACATGGGAGCCGTGGTATGAAGTTTCAAAACAATTCTCTTTATTATTCCTTAATACATCAAAGAAACAGCCCAGCCAACGAGTTTCGTCCTTAAGAAGAAGGTCAATGACGGTGGTGGCATGTCGTATTATCCGGTCTGAGCTTACAGGAATTTTGTGGAGAACTGATCCATTTTACACTAGACTTCGTTGTGGCATTGCTGTAAAGAAATACATTAACCCTGATGAAGTCCTCTCGGAGGATGAAACGCGTTGGCTGGGCTGATGTCCAGATGTCAAATCTAGGTGTAGTGATTTAAAATTCTATCCATACGTGATGTTGTTCACAACCCAGCTTGACATGCATCAGTTTAGGACATCTCATGCTTACCTACTGCGTGTTTTAATTACGTAACATGAGGATCAGGCGGTCTGGTGCTGCCTTGTAGTCACACACCACTGGAGGAAGAGAGTTTATTGCAAGATTCATTGCTTGTAGTTCCATGCAATGTGAAATCGGTGTGCATAGTGTTGTTGATTATACTCTCACAGACTTTCTGAACATAGCCTGATGGTTATTTGATACGTGAATTATTGAAATCACTGTTTCTCTCATGGCTTGTGTGCTCAGAAACAAACTGGCATGTACTACAGTCACCTTTCATGGTATACGGCGGCTCCGTTTCTAAATTGTTGCAGCTTAGTGCTTACTGACCCTTCGAGTACATAACCCAATCGTGCTCAATACATATTTAGCATATAGGCAGTTGCTGTGGTTTACTAGTGATTAATTAACCGATACCACGTAAATTTGCTACAAGGCACCGCACTCAGTCTTCATGATCTAATCATGCCCCTTTCATTCCGTGGTTATGGTGCCCGCGTTGACCGCCGTCGTGAGTATTGCCACACACATCCACACCCATCCAACTTACTTCGTCAAAGTGCTAGCACCGCCGAAATACCTCTACAGCCCGCTCCATCCGCCGCTGTGTGTCGAGGCTGGCGGGGCAGGTCTGTTTGTACCCGTGGTTCAACTCACGTGCCACGCGTCATCACACGGCACGGGCGCCTGTAAAAGCGTGCATGCTAGGAACATTAGTTCATTCTGTGCGCGTGTGTAGTTTCAGTATGCGTATCGGTTTACTTGATTAAATTCCGCTTTATTATTTGCCCACAAATGATTTTGCGGACATTTGTCAGTTATTTTTGATACCACTGCTTTCAGTGGTATCCTGCCTAACAGTTACATATTGTAACTCTGTTATCGGCGGTTATTGTCCGCTTGTCAATAAAGATGTATGTTTATTCAAGGTAGAAAAAAACGAGCAAAAGAGTGAGCTGGAAACTATCCATGTATCTGTTCCAGTTGGATTGCAGGCATTTTTTAAGACATTGGCAAACAAGGTATCATGCGACCTTAGTGTGTGTGTCATGTGTACACTGGTTGCGTATGAAATTGTGACAGTGTAGATATAGGTTGTTTTTTTAGTGTATTTAACCCTGATGTGTCTCATTTCACCATACAATGGTCTACTGTTGGTTTAGGTGCTATTCCTGGGCATTTATTAACCCATTCGGTATTAGGTAGTCACAGGATGCTGTTCTAGAAGGTTACCAGGATACCAATTAAGTCATTATGCTGCATCTTCGCTGTACCATATTCGCATGTCACAATCTTTTACTGTCAAGTTTAAGATAAGGAAGTCCAGGGTATATCTTCGTTCAACCAACGAGTAGAGCTTGAGAGCCGGTAAATCCACCTCTGTTCCAGTTTAATAATTGTTTGTCACTGACTGTTGTCAGTAGTTTTTCTATCACTGTCCAGGTAAAATCATTTTCATTATGGCCTGATGTCTGAAAATGGCGCATCATCTTAGTGATTGTCTTCCTGCATCGGAATGTGCTGCGATGTTCATTAATCCGCACTTTTATCTTGTGTGTTGTCATCCCAATGTACCTCAGTAGGCACTTGCACGTAATGACGTATACCGCATTGCTGCTATTGCAATTTGAATGTTTTTTCTGTTCCCATGGGGTTCTTAGGCCCTGGTCAATCTCCTTGCTAGCCTTTGTCAATGGGCAGACATTGCAGCTGCCTCATGGGAAATGACCTACTACCTCTGGGAGGTTCCACAGCATGCGTATTGTGTGGTTCTCCTCATTTGTTGCTTGTGGACGGGTGTGTACCACTCAGTCCCTCAGGGATTTCACTCTTTTGAAAGCAAACATGGGTCTTTCTATCCTTAGTGACCCGGAGTTGAGGGTTTTCCAATGGCGCAGTATTATTCTCTTTACTGCATTGGATTCCGTGCCGTAGGTGGTTACGCAAACTAACCTGGTGTTTTTGGGTTTTGCGTACATCTCAAGTAGTGTCTCCATAGGATTGTTTTTTGCTCTCTTAAACGCCCTTTTTACCAGTTTGTTGGGGTAGGACTTTTCTTGGAGTTTTCTTGCTAGTATCTCAATGTGTTCCTCATATGTTTTTTTCACCGAACAATTCCTGCGAAGTCTCAAGAATTGGCCCACCGGTAATTTGTCTTTTAGGGCATTAAGGTGAAAGCTGTCATAACGGAGGAGATTGTTTACATCTGTAGGTTTGTAGAAAACCTTTGTTTTGAGTATCTCATTCTCAGACCAGACCTTTAAGTCCAGAAATGTAATGGACTCTCTGCTTGATGTCATAGTAAAGTTGAGGTATTCATCTCTGGTATTTAGCCAGGTTAAAAATTCCGTGGCCTCTGTTTCTGAACCTCTCCAGATCATGAAAATGTCATCTATGAACCTCTTCCACACCAACACCTTAGTGTCGAAGGGGTTGTTATTGCCATAGATGTGTTTCATCTCAAAATCATGGACGTACAGACAGACGATGCTAGGGTCAAATGTACTGCCCATTGAAGTTCCGTGGGTCTGCAAGTAATATTCTCCTTCAAATTCAAAAAAGTTTTTTGTTAAAACCATTCTGGCGCAATTCAGGACAAACTTCTTTGGTGTGAAGGATTCCCATTCCTCATTTCTCAGTAGGGTTTCAATTACCTGTAGTGATGATTCTTGCGGTATGCTGGTGTACAGCGCCTCGACATCTAATGTGATGAAGATGTCTGTAGATCTGTTGAAACTCAAGGTTTGGAGTTTTATAAGAATATCTCTGGTATCCTTGAGATAGGATGGCATCCTTTGTACCATTCATCTCAGGAAGTAATCTGTGAATTTTGATAGAGGCTCCAATACCGATCCGATCCCCGACACAATTGGCCTACCGGGTGGTGGATTTTTATTTTTATGCACCTTTGGTAGTATGTAACAGTATGGTGTACAGGGATTCTCTTCTTTCAGGAATCCACCTTCTTGTGCTGTGATCCACTCTCTCTCCTTGGCCTCGTTCACCATTGCGTGTATTGACTCCATGGTTTCCTTTGTTGGATCCCTGTGTAGTCGTTTGTAGTTTCGGGGGTCATCAAGGAGTTTCCTGCACTCACTCAGGTACATCTCCAGGGGCATAACCACTGTAGCCCCACCCTTGTCAGACGGTTTTATTATGATGTCCCTCATGTTGTCAATTTTAGAGATGGCGTTGCATTCAGCTCTTGTTAGATTATTGAACATCCGTCTGTCGTTGTCCTTGAGTTTGTCGACTTCCAGGGTTACTGCTTTCTCAAAGGCCAGTAATGCTGGTGGCATAGTATGGTTCGGTGGATTGAAGTTGGATTTTTTCTTTAGACTAGTGTTCTTGTCTCCCTCTTCCTGCAGCAGGGTGTCTTGGTCTGCAAAGAACACCGAAAGTCTCAATCTCCGGAAGAATTCCGCCAGTTCAATTCTTAGGTCAAATAGATTCGATTTTGCCGTGGGGGCGAAACCCAATCCTCTGAGTACTGCTTCCTGTGTCACAGTAAACGTTCTCTCACTCAGGTTGATTATTCCCGAGGGTTTCTGCTGGTGCTCGGTCGTGTTTCCTGCATTATTGGTTCCTCTTGCTGGGGTTGCCATTGTACTCTTGGGCCTCTCCGTTTGCCTCCCCCCTGGTTTTGGCCTCTCCCTAAAAAAGGAGCGTGGAAAGGTTGCCATTGGTAACTGTATTGTGGGGGTTGGAATGGAGGCTGTACGTAGGGTCCCCAACCATAAGGTTGTTGATGGAAGGGGCCCGTTGGTTGGTAATTGCCCCTGTTCCTTCGTGGGCGTCCCCCTCTCCTCTTCATATTCCATTTTTGATGTTGTCCCTGTCCTGAGGAGTCACTGGAGTGTCTGCCTGACCCAGTGCTGTCAGTATCTGAGAAATCAGATTTGTCTGTTTCGTTAGGCCTGTAATCCTCTTTGGAGTATGGAAAAGTGCCTTCAAAGGTAAACCGTTTTAGGTCTTTCTGGAATTTGTTTATTTTTGCCTGCGTAAGACATTCTTTGTGTTCGTTGATGATTTTATTATTCTCTTCCAGATTCTTCTTGAAGGTGGCAATGGTGACTTGCGTTTTTAAACCGTTCTCCATGGTTTTAGTTTTGACCAGCACGGCATCGGAGAGTCTTTTGGCTGTTTGTATAATCAAGACCAGCCAGTCTCTCGTGCATTTCCATGCTATGAGAGACCAGCTGCGTCTGAATTCAGGATCGTTTAAAAAAATGCGTGGTGCATTAGAGACAATGAGGCCATTGGGGGCTATGTTTTCCCGGAGATATTCAGGCATGATGGCCCTGTGCAGAAGTGTTTTGAGTTGGGTCCGTTTTAATTCTGAGAGTGATTCCCAGTCACCAGTGCTTTGGGTGGTTTGTGCTAGTGATGTTTAGAGATTAGGGAAGGTGCCGACAGGATGGATGATATTACGTCCTCACTAAATGCACGCAAGATAAAAGTGCGGATTAATGAACATCGCAGCACATTCCGATGCGGGAAGACAATCACCAAGATGATGCGCCATTTTCAGACATCAGGCCATAATGAAAATGATTTTACCTGGACAGTGATAGAAAAACTACCGACAACAGTCAGTGACAAACAATTATTAAAACTGGAACAGAGGTGGATTTACCGGCTCTCAAGCTCAACTCGTGGGTTGAATGAAGATATACCCTGGACTTCCTTATCTTAAACTTGACAGTAAAAGATTGTAAAATGCGAATATGGTACAGCGAAGATGCAGCATAATGACTTAATTGGTATCCTGGTAACCTTCTAGAGCAGCATCCTGTGACTACCTAATACCGAATGGGTTAATAAATGCCCAAGAATAGCACCTAAACCAACAGTAGACCACTGTATGGTGAAATGAGACACAACATCAGGGTTAAATACACTATAAAATCATCCTATATCTACACTGTCACAATTTCATACGCAACCAGTGTACACATGACACACACACTAAGGTCGCATGATACCTTGTTTGCTAAGGCCTTAAAAAATGCCCGCAATCCAACTGGAACAGATACATGAATAGTTTCCAGGCTCACTCTTTTGCTCATTTTTTTCTGCCTTGAATAAACATACATCTTTATTTACAAGCGGACAATAACCGCCGATAACAGAGTTACAATATGTAACTAATAGGCAGGATACCACTGAGAGCAGTGGTATCAAAAATAACTGACAAATGTCCGCAAAATCATTTGTGGGCAAATAATAAAGCGGAATTTAATCAAGTAAACCGATGCGCATACTGAAACTACACACGCGCACAGAATGAACTAATGTTCCCAGCATGCACGCTTTTAAAGGCGCCCGCGCTGTGTGATGACGTGTGGCAGGTGAGTTGAACCACGGGTACAAACAGACCCACCCCGCCAGCCTCGACACATGGTGGCGGACGGAGCGGGCTGTAGAGGTATTTCGGCAGTGCTAGCACTTTGACGAAGTAAGTTGGAGGAGTGTGGATGTGTGTGGCAATACTCACAATGGCGGTCAACGCGGACACCATAACCACGGAATGAAAGGGGCATGATTAGATCATGAAGACTGAGTGCGGTGCCTTGTAGCAAATTTACGTGGTATCGGTTAATTAATCACTAGTAAACCACAGCAACTGCCTATATGCTAAATATGTATTGAGCACGATTGGGTTATGTACTCAAAGGGGCAGTAAGCACTAAGCGGCAACAATTTAGAAACGGAGCCGCCGTATACCATGAAAGGTGATTGTAGTACATGCCGGTTTGTTTCTGAGCACACAAGCCATGAGAGAAACAGTGATTCCAATCATTCACGTATCAAATAACCATCAGGCTATGTTCAGAAAGGCTGAGAGAGTATAATCAACAACACTATGCACACCGATTTCACATTGCATGGAACTACAAGCAATGAATCTTGCAATAAACTCTCTTCCTCCCGTGGTGTGTGACTACAAGGCAGCACCAAATCGCCTGATCCGCATGTTACGTAATTGAAACACGCAGTAGGTAAGCATGAGATGTCCTAAACTGATGCAGGTCAAGGTGGGTTGTGAACAACATCACGTAAGGATAGAATTTTAAGTCACTACACCTAGATGTGACATCTGGACCTAGTGTAGTCTACACAATATGCGCAGGTGTAGTGGTTAAAAATAGAAATCAACAAAAACAGTACCCTGTTTGAATACCCCTCACAGAAAGTTTTAACCTTCACGGGATCACTATTTTTCAGAAACACAGTTTTTTTAGGGAACTCGCCCACCAGAACACAACACCAAATATTGGCTAAAGACTAGGACAACACGGTCCAGTGTATATGGATGAATGAATCACGATGGAACATGTCTGCCTAAACAGAAGCAAGACTTTGACTTCCTCCACTTTCTCTTCTTTTACTAGAAAATCTACTAAGGACACAGTGAAGACAGGTGAGCGCATTAGGCCTCACGTCAGTGCATGGAGTGCGTGCACCCTAAAGGAACAGGGACACTAAGCAGTAGATAAATAGCCCTGACGAAGGCCCCAGACCCACGTGGGCTCCTGGTGAGAGCCGAAACATGTTGGCACTTTAGAAGGGGTACAACTGAACAATTATATTCAGAAAACCCCAACCCTTTCACGGTTTTTATTCATGCCCCAGGTACCCTCCGAATAAAACACATTGTTTGGGTATACCTGTAGGTATTTTTATTATCACTCTTCTGGCTCCCTGCATGACCAGTACTTGCTTTATATAAGAACTCCCATTACATCTATGGTTTAGTCCGCCCGGGTAGTACCATCTTACCCGGGTGTGGATAGATGCCTATGATGAAGCATGTCCCGATAAGTGAGTGAGGCGTCTACTCCAATATCTTTGGATATTCCATCGACCAAATACAAAGCGGAGGGAGACCATCACATCCTGATAGAACCCTAGTTCTTCTCCCTTCTCCCCATCAAGTCAGGATAGAGTGTGCCCTAACTAACTATGAAGCACTAATTAAACACTCAGTGGAAGGTTCCAGAAGTTCCATATCTCCTTTTCACAGACTGGAGACAATTGTACAGTCGCATTTTTCTGGGACTCAGTAAACTCCCAAAATCCCCATCCTCACACAATTAAGTACACATCTGCTCGACCTTTAGAGTTGCATCTTCCTCATACTGCGGGTACAGGAGCCTTTTTCCACTGTCCCATCTCCACGCCTGTTGCTAACTTTTCATTCTCATGTCTCACTATCAGTCTAATACAAAAACATAGGCCCCTAGATAATGAGGAACCCAATAGCTCACCTGCATGGAAAGAAAACAGCATACTAGCAAAATCATGAAAATGTGCAATGCTCAATTAAGACCTCATGTCAAGCTAAGTTAACTTGAGAAACAAATGGAACCACATTACATTGTTATGAATCATAAATGATTAAACAATTATTGCAAAACAATATATATAGTCAGTAAATATGATTACAGCCATTATGGTTTGTCTTGGTACTACTACATATGACTTTTTAGTTTGCCTAAACATTGTTACCTACTATAAATTATATTAATATAAAGCATAAAAATATAAGATTATGGCACACGGTGAATATATATGTGTTATGTGTAAATGCATATAAATGACGTAAAGAGGGTGGAGCCTAAATTATGCTGCTCCAATCCCACTCTGATGGCTAGTATAGCCATCACCATCAAATAATTTTTTCTTGAGATCACTTACACTGGTTTTATTCTAACTCTATTTCATCACTGTTTCTCTTAAGTACCTTTCCTTCAACCACCACTTTCTTTGATCTCATATACGTGATCCCTTAAGCATAGAAACTGAGAAAATCAAGCAAATAGCAATGATTGTAATAGGCCTCTATATTGCACCTAAAGGTCCACTGACAACATTACTAAACCTACAGCAGCAAATTCATTTCCAATTGCTTCACATGCACTGTAGCTTCCAGATCCTTTAAACCCTGTTTCAAATCTGTGATGTTTTTCAAAACACTTGTATCTCCTTACTCTTATCGGGTATTGAGGTGCTACATTGTTAAACTTTCAGCATATTACAGACTCCAGCTTACTTTGCTCACAAAATATCTAATGCAGACTCTTGTATCACAGACCTATGGCCAGAGTACAGGTTAACAACATACTGTCACAAGCCTTTCCCCTACAGAAGGGTACGAGGCAGGGTTGCCCGCTGTCCCCAATGATCTTTGCTTTGGCACTTGAGCCACTTGTGGTATGGGTCCATCAAGATCCACTGATATGAGGAGCGGGTTGCGCCAAGGAGTTGGAGAAGCGGATATCATTGTATGCAGATGATGTACTACTCTACCTATCTCAACCTAACCTGTCAACAGACAGAGTGCAACAGATCTTTTGGATATTCGGGGACCATGCTGGCTATCTTAGCAAATGGGACAAGTCATGTGTCTATCCCTTGGTGGGTGGTGCTCCGTGTCTACCCCCCGGGCTGCTGTATTCTGATAATGATGGAGGATTTCTTGTATCAAGGCATTATGTAACCCGAGATTCCGTGAAATTCCTACAAAGAAACCTATACGTGCTGCTTGATTGATTTCGTTGTTACGTCCGTCCCTGGGGAGCCAGGCCCCTCTCTATCATGGGTAGGGCTGCCCTGTATAAGATGATGGCGCTCCTTCATTTTTTATATGTACTTCAAAATATATCATTCAGAGTTCCCAGATATTTCTTCTGTAACGTAGACCAGGAGGTCCGGCTGCTCCTGTGGGATGGCTGTGGCTCTCACATCACCCTCCATAAGTTGCAGAGAGCAGTTTATGATGGCGGAATTGCAATCCTAGACATCCTTAAATACTACTTGGTCTAACAACTTGTGGTTGTACATTACTGGGCTTTTGCAGACCGAGGTGAGCCGGTACTTCAAATGGATAGAGAGGAAGTGGGACCCTGGGGCTATCCGATGATCCTCTTTAAGCGGGGGCAGGCGGGCACATTGCCAACTCACACGCAGACAGTGGTGGAGGTGTGGAGGGGCTGGGCTGGGAGACTGATGGAGGGGACCCCCTTTTGGAACAGTGACCTGCTGAGGGAGGTCGTGATCTAGAGGGCTTGTCCAAATGGAGCCTGATGGGCATAAAACATTTGGGAGAGTTATAGAGAGGATTCAAATTGGTGACATTTGAGCCCCTACAGAAGGAATACAAACTGGCAGTGACGGAACAGTTCAGATACAAACAGGTGATGCATGCCCTTAGGACTCACATGGTTGGTGGCATGCAACTGGACAGAAAAAGCCATCTCCCTGACATACAAAGAGATAATGAATTAAACTCCCAACACTTTACAAACTCTGAGGGACACCTGAGTAGCAGATGTGGGAGAGCTAGATGACGACGAATGGGAAGAGGTGCTGCAGAGCCCATGGATTCTCGCAATTTGGGCAGGGTTCCGATCAATTAAACTTTGCATACTGTATAGGTTTTACCACTCCAGAACACTCCTACACAAAATGGGAAGGGGAGACTCCGCACTTTGTTTGAGAGGCTGTGGTCATGAGAGCTCCTTTTTCCACAAACTCTGGACCTGCGCGGTCTTTCAGACCTATTGGGAGGGGTTGAGATGAGTAATGGCTCGGATACAGAACTTGGAGTTTCGTTGGAGGCAAAATGGCTTTGCTTAACATAGAGAGCAAACTGAGGTGCCAAAAATTATGCTTAACAGTGGGAGCAGGGGTGGCTAAATGAAACATGGCATGGGGCACCTTTACGCCCCCCCCAGGGTCACGGACTGGGAATTGGACATGAACTGGTACCAATAGGTGGAGAGAGTAGTGTATCAAAGCAGAGGATGCCCACAGAAGTGGGAAAAGGTTTGGGGTGGCTGGCGAGTATATTGAGAATACAGAAAATGTCAGAGTTGGTGCTGATTGGGGACGTTGAGACCCGGCAATACTGTGATTTGGACATCTATTGTATGCTTGTCTTTCCTATGGCTGTATCACATGGTGACATGTCCTAAGCTTATCTAGGACCTGGCCTCACCATGCCACTGGAGTCAAGCTAGCCTGGCTCATGAGGGGTGATAGCCTGAAACTAGCCCCAGGATGCTTGTTTCTGGTCCAGGGAGGACCTGGCCTGGCAGTTCGGGCTGGACTGTTCCCATGGGGAGCAGGGTCAAGACTGACTTGAATATGGCTGGGTCTAAACTGGAATGGGATGATGTGCAACAAAACCATGGATTTAGGCCAAGATCTCTGTACTAGGGGTGAATGTTTGATATTGTTTCAGCATTCCGTCCATCAATTGTTCTTTTTGCATTTGTCGCCCTAAGTGGGACGGGTATGCCCAGACGTGGGTTCCATGCTCAACATGGCACTGGGTGTCAAGCTAGCCTGACTGATGAGAGGTGATACCCTGAAGCCAGTCCCAGGATGCTTGTCTCCGGTCCAGGAAGGACCTGGCTTGGCAGTTCGGGCTGGACTGATCCCATGAGGAAAAGGGTCAAGACTGATGTGCATATGGCTGGATCTAAACCGGAATGGCATGGTGTGCAAAAAAATGATTGATTTAGGCCCAGATCTCTGTACTGGGGGTGAAAGTTTGCCATTGTTTCAACATTCCATCCATCAATTGTTCTTTTTGCATTTGTCACCCTAAGTGGGAAGGGTATGCCCAGACGTGGGTCCCGTGCTCACCATCCCACTGGAGCCAAGCTAGCTTGGCTAATGAGGGGTGATACCCTGAAACCGGTCCCAGGATGCTTGATTCCGGTTCAGGGAGGACCTGGCAGTTTAGGCTGCACTGTTCCCATGGGGAGCAGGGTCAAGACTGATTTTCATATGGCTGGGTCTAAACTTGAATCGCATGGTGTCCAAAAAACGATGGATTTACGTCCAGGTCTCTGTACTTGGAGGGAATGTTTGACATTGTTTTAGCATTCCATCCATCAATTGTTCTTTTTGCTAAGCTTATCTGTAGCACCATCCTGTGCGTCTTACTTGTTGTGGAGACCGTACTGTTATCTGGGTTTTTTCTGTTTCCTATTTTTTGCAGCAAAATAAATAAAAATAAATTTTTTTTTTAAGTAGCTGAAAAATAAGCCACATGTCTACTAGCTTCCCCATGCGTTGGAGTACGAAGTGAGAGAGCGCAGCCCTCCCTCTCACTGATGAAAAGTATAAAGTCTTTACAGTAATCTGGCATTTCCAGGGTCCGGGCTTGGCAGAGACTTTCTTTCAGCTCTAGAAATGCAATCAAACCATCAATGTCCCATGGCAATGGATCAGGTACAAATTTGTGAGTCAACCTCTGTAGAGGATTGGTCTCAAGGGAGAGAGGGTTATCAACTGTATACAGTAGCCCACCTTTCCCAGAAACATCCTGAGTTCTCTGTGAGTGGTTGACTGGTTAAGTTTTAACATGGCAAAGATTATCTCTTGCAACACCTTCCTTGCTCCTTTCTCAAAGTGGTGTCCTAAATAGAGGACTTCTTTCTGACAGTATTGCAATTTACTCAGGGACACCTTGTGACTGTTTTCAGCCAAATGGTTTACATGCTTCTTGTGAGTCTGACACAAACAAAAGGTCGTCAATGTACTTCACAGGAACTGAATTGCACGCCAAGTCTAATGACTCAAGATGTTTCTTCAGTGATTTATTGAAAATTGAGGGGCTCTCAGTATACCGCTGAGGAACCCAGCACCATGTCAGAGCTCTATTTTAGAACCTGAATGAAAATAGGAATTGACTTTTCTCACACAACGGGATAGAGATAAAGACCAGCCACAAATCTACAACAGTAAACCACTCAGCATCACATGGTATCTGAAACATAATTACAGCTGGATCCTGTACCACAGGGAACAACGTTGTTGTTAATCTTTCTCAGGTCCTGCACGATCCAATTCTTACCGTTCAGTTTTTGCAGGCCCATAATGAAAGAGTTACATGGACTCCCCATTATCTCTCTCAAAATACCTTGCAGTATCATTGAGTGATATCAGCTATTGTCTCAGGTGTGAGATTGTACTGAGGTGTTCCAGGGTACTCAACGTTTGGCTTGATGATTATTTGAACAAGTTCTACACCATTACCCGAGAAGTCCCATACTTCGGGCTTCTCTGTATTTCTCAGAACCAGGGATAAGTCCTCAACAGTCATTAAGGGATACAAGCCAATGACTGTCCCCTGCCTGGCCAAATTAAAATCGACATCTTCAACATGTGTTTGGGACTCAACACCATCTGGTGTGCAGTAAATGATACAGTTTAGCTTACATAACAAGTCCCTTTTACGGGACTGGAGTACTATGTTACAAATTGATGCTCTTCTTCAAAGGACCCTAGTTTTACTGCTACTTTTTGCAAAAGTGGGTTGGTGATATGTTTGTAAGCAGCACCTACAAAATTGCATCTGTTTTCCCGAGAGGGGTAGGTTTGGGACTTCCACTGTTCTAACAGTGAAATGGGTAGCACCAGTGTCTATAAGAAATGGCACTTGATGGCCATTCACCTCGCCCTCTACTAATGGACCACTATGGTCTACCACCAAGACTTAGCCAAGTACGCAATCTTCCTCCCCCTTCAGGCACTTTCATTGTGATTGATCTGAGCCATAGCCCCCAGACGAATCAAAAATGGGAACCTGTTGAAATGCTCCTTGGTTTGTAAAGGGATTCATATTAGCTTTTCAAGCTTGGTTCGTGTTGAACCTCGGGTTCCCTACATTTTGTTGGGGCTTGTGGAATCTCCATCATTGGCACTTGTGGCATGTTAGGATTTTGCATTCTCCTTCTTGGAGTATTCGCCATCTACCCAGAGTTAGCATTCTGCATCTGCATAGGATTTACATTTTGCGCCTGATTGTCATCTGGTACTCTGTTCGGGCTTAGATAAAATTCCAGCTTCCATTGGCCCAACTTATTACAATAATGACATGGATTAAACCGCTTCAATGTTGCAACATCTATCCCAGTGCTTGGGTCAACCTGAGCACCCCGATCTATACCTTGGGAACCACAACTTTCACTTTTCACCGCCTGCCCTCTGGATTGGTATCCCACACCTTGCATTCTGCCAACAGGGCCCACAAATGGTCCATTCTGGAACCACTTTGGAGCCAACTTAGGGGGTCATTATGATAGCGGGCGGATCGCCCCCGCCGGGCCAGCGGTAGTCACCGCCGGCCCGGCGGGGGCGATCCACCCGCCATCCACACTTCAAAGACCCCCCGCCATATTAGGATGGCTGGGGGGACCGCGGCGGACGGAAAGACCGTCCGCCGCTTTTCCGCCGGTTGACACGTCGACCGGCGGAAAACATGGTTAATATGGTGGCGGTGTCTGCAAGACACCGCCATCCATATTAGCATGCAGGCGGAGATGTGCCTTCCCATGGCGGCATTGCCGCCATGGAAAGGCATGTGGTCTTTGCCTTTGGGGGCCCATAGCGGGCCCCCAGAAAGTTGAGGGGTGCACATGGGGGGTACCTATGGTACCCCCCTGCATTGGCATGGACAAAGTGGCAGGCACCGCGCAGTGCCTGTCACCTTTTGCATGCCAATGAACGACGTCTATTCCCAGCATTGTGGCGGGCGGTGCTGTGAGCTCTGCCCGCCACAATGCTGGGAATAGGGCTTGCCACCGCCACGGTGGCATCCTAATCTCAGGTGCGGGACCGCCGCGCCCCTTGCGGACGGTCCCGCATTCCGTGCCCGCCATCGTAATGATGCCCTTAGTTTGGGAAAGTATAAACTTTTCTTTAAGTCACTTTTGCTTCAACTCCTGCTCATCACTACAATACTTTGCATCTCAAAGAATCTGATCCAATGGCTTGTTCTGCCAACATTTCGCATTCTGTTGAATATGCAGACTAATCTCTAAATGCATGCCTGCTCCAACACCCTCCTGACATCATATGCCTCGAAGAAATGCACTTAACAACGACCATCAGCACTTGCATCTCCCTAAATATCCTCACCAATACTGGGCGTCTCATGCTAATACAACTGCGGGATTCCCCATCCTGAGGAAATCCCACATTGCACAGAAGCCTCTTTCTGTTACCAGAGATGCAACAGTTAGCTACTTAAAATTGAAAATTCAAAAGGGAAAGACTTCTCTTACAATGCTTAATCTATGTGGCACAGTATAACTCCCCCACTGGGGCTAATCGGAAAAGCGACAATGTACAAACCCAATTAAACTTGCCAGGGGCATTAGGCGGGGATGCTCTCTTTCCCTGCTCCTCTTTGCCCTAAGGTGGAGCCCTTAGCCATGAGGATTAGGCAAACACAGTTGATATTGGGCATTCTATTTTCGAGGGGAAACAACCTTTAGAACGCATGCATTACATCGCATGCCATTAGATCGCGGTTTTACAACGAAAGTCGTTACAACGACTTGCACTGGAGGGCGCTATAGGACAAGGAGTAGTTTAAATTACTATCCAACACCTTCCCTACTGTACGTAGGCTGGAGTTGGAATAGTAAATTAAACTACTCCTAAATCCAGCGCCCTCCAACGCAAGTCGTTGTAACGCGATCTAATGGCATGCGATGTAATGCATGCGTGGTATGGTCATACATCCATTTTCGAGCCATATACAAAAAGTCGACCTATTTGCAGATGATGTTCTACTTCCATTAACCAATGCATACGGTTCCCCACCATCTATAATAAAGGTGTTAGTTGAGTTTGAGCTGGTGTCTGGCTTCAAATTAATAAAGAGAAATCCTATGTCTGCAATCTAACTTTGCCCCCAGGCACTCTTCCCCCTCCTGAACACTAGTTCCCTTCCAATGGGCCACCACCTCAATCCAGTACCTGGACCTCAACATTTCGAACAACCGCGAGGGATGGACTAAGACTGATTGGGCAGAGTACTGCAGATATGCTTATCGTGGTTAGGATGTATCCACATCATTAAAATGAATGTCCTCATCAGAATTCTCCTCCTCTTTCAGGCACTCCCAAACGCCAAACCTTCGCTGGAAATTACCCAGCTAGAGTTCAAAATATGTTGGATATAAAGAACTCCACCTATCTAACAAACTTCTTATGTTCCCTAAAGACAAGGGTAGAATGGCATGCCTAAGACTTCTGGAATACCACTGGGCAGCACACCTCCGAAATACCCCAGAATGGGTGGTCAGGAAGAATGAAAAATAAAATGATTTCACATGGACTGTGCAGTATCTTGCCGCCCCATTTGGGACTTAGCCTGGCTCTCCCGACAAGCTAGACCACATAGTTTATATGTTGCCACTCAAACTAAGACTGCCCTTGAGATAGGGGATAACATAGATGTTAAAAAGGGACTTACCACCTTTCACTCGACAAATATACCTATAGCTAGGAACCAATGTAAACCAGATTTTTAGATCTCTGAGAAGTCCTGTCTCCAATACTACTAGCTTATGAACTAGGCTCTACATCAGTCAAACACCATAGCCACCACAAGAAAACTCACACATGAAGGGCCAGTCTACAAAACCTAAAGGTATTATCCAAGGCTCCAAACTTATCCCCACTCACCCATATCAATCCAGTTGGGTGGTGGATCAGGGAAGAGAACTATCAACTGAAGAACTGGGAACAAATATGGTGGGACATACCTAAAACACTCAGAAGCATTCCCCAAAGAGAGTCAGCGTACAAAGTTATATACCAAGGTACCTAACCCGTGCAAGACTTAATCAAATATATCCCTCCATGTCAGCCTTTTGCTGGTGTTACGGATGTATGATGGTCCTGTACACTTATACAAATGGTTTAGAAGGAAATACTAGGCCATGTTAAAGGCACTTTGGGTTACCCACTCCTAGCCAGCCCTGGCACCTCAATCCTAGGAAAGTGGCCACCACACATAGAGAATATACCAGGCACCAACTGGTCGCCTTGACTAGCTCACTCTGGTTCCATAGGTTATGGCATACACGGGCCAAAGAGTAAATAACACATAAGTGTTCGAGGAAAACTATCCCACCTCCATACAGAAGTAGGGAAAATCGAGGTGGTGGAGTCCTTTCCCTATCTTGGGGTACTCTTTGACAAGAATCAAACGTGGTCTAGATTAATTGAAGCAAGGGCCATGGGAATGGAGAGGAGTTTGGGAGCATTAAAAGCATTTATTTCCAGGATGGGCATGAAACCTTTGGCCACTGTTGAGCATATTTACCAGGCTAAAACGAAATCTGCGGCCATATATGGAGCGGGTGTTTGGGGTTTTGCACACTCCGAACAACTACAAATCATTGAAGATAAGTTTTTTAAATCTGTGGTTTCTCTTCCCCAGTCAATGTCAAATTATGTACTCCATTTGGAGCTGAGCTTACCCCACATCACGGATTCAATTAGGTTGGCTCCTCTGCTCCTGTGGTTCTCAATTTGGCAAAGGAAAACTCTCCCCTTAACTCAGAGTATAATAAAAGGTTGCCTTAGCCTAGACAACTACAAGAAAATCAGATGGATTACCTACGTCGAGCAAGAACTGAGGGGGTTGGGGTTGAATGCTCTGTTTACAGACCCGATGTCTTGTAGGTAATGTCCAAGCAAAGACTGGTCGACACTTTTATGTTGAAAGCGCAGTACACTCGTAGGGAGAAGAATTACAGGAAACAGTCTATTCTGGCTTATCAACCGCACCTACCTATTTGGGAAGGTGGCCTCCTTAGAGGAGGTCACAATACCACACCATAAATTTATATTATTGCGGTTTCGGCTAAATTTGATCCCACTAATGCTGGGGTTTCCATCGAAAACTTTTAACCCTTCGGACATGACTAACTGCCCTTGTGACAACTCCTCTGCCCAAACTGACCTTCATATTCTGTTCTTTTGTGGTTATTACCTTAAAGAAAGGAAAAAGTACATGGTACCGATTTTAAAGAGCCATCATTTTGTCCAATGTAGGGTTGCACTATTCATTTTAAAATCTTTACCAGACCATCTAGTGTACTTCTCGCTAGCCTCATTTCTTTGGGCTTGTAGCAAAAGACGGAAGTCTTTGGGATTATAACATTTTTTAGGGATACTTATTTAATCATATATACTGTATTTTTATTCATATCGGACTTCACAGTTTTTAGTATTTATAAATTGAAATCTTGCATGAATTTAAAACCCTTTTTCTTAAGAATCTAGTTGAAATGATTATTATATTTTATTCATGAGAATTGTTTCCTTTTAACTATATTTCTGTTTCTGTACTTTTATGATCGTACTTAATAATGATCGAATAAAGTTGAAATACAATACAATAAGACTCGTGTTGGCAATGGGTATGATTACATTGTGAAACTCTCTCACCGGTAGCAGTTTGACCCGCCTAACACAGCCCACAAAGATAAAAACATAGGGGCATATTAGCAAGACCCACGTTAAAATTATCGCAGTTTTAGCGGCAGGAAACTGCCGCTAAAACGGCGATAATGGGCTTGCTAATATGCGTTATGGAATTCCAATAGAAGCCCAGGTTAGATGTCCTGCACATCTAACCTGGGCTTCTATTGGAATTCCATAACGCATATTAGCAAGCCCATTATCGCCGTTTTAGCGGCAGTTTCCTGCCGCTAAACGGCGATAATTTTAACGTGGGTCTTGCTAATATGCCCCATAGATTTCATTCAACAACTGCACCGTGCTTACGGACAGCTGTATTTTAACACTTGTGACAATCAAACCATTCTGGGTGTTACCATATATTGTTAGGTACTTCTGCACCAAACTAATGTTTTAGCGACAGCAGCTAATTAGAAGTAGGTTATTTACCTTCAAAACAAATTTTACAAGGATAAAGGGAAAGAAAGAACTGTGATTGCAATCTTGTTTCCCACACACAGCAGCCTGAGCTAGGTCAAATATAGTTGACCCTCCAAATGATGCAAATTAAAGCTGCACCGGGTATAAAGTGCACTACATCATCTGAGAAAAATAAATAGTATAAGAAATAACTGAGGTGTTAAATGGCTTGCTTAAGCAGGCTATTTTCCGAGAGCACCTCGACGCACATGATTTATATATTTTACATTTTACAAGCTATCCACCATGAGAGTACCCCAGTCTGCTCTTCTGCTACATAGTAGGCACAATAATGGTTTCATAACAATGACAAAGATCATGAGTGATAGTGGGCAGCCCTTATGTATAGGAAGCTGTTGTGATATCACGTGTCTTGACCACACCCAGGCCTCTCGTTTGGTGTATAACTATTGTAACTATTTAAAAACATTTTGGGCAGGTCCAACTTTCCCCAAAATGAGAAACGGCCCTCTAAGGGCCGTAAAGGCCTTTTTTAAGGTGAAGAGCAGTGCTTCTTGCCAAGTGTCCACCACTTTAGCATTTTTCTATCCAACTCAACACGATATCAAACTGAACAGGCATTACAGGTTGAGGAAAGTGTTCCTGCCTGGTACAAAACCATCTTGGTCTGGGTGTATCATGGAATTTATCACAGTCAGCAACCTGTTCGAGAGTAATGTTCCTAAGACCTTATAGTGAAATTCAAGAACGGCAGGATGCGATAAGATTGCAGATCTAGAGGGTCTCTACCCTATTTAGGGAAGACCACTATAAGTTCCTAATGCATCAAGGTCTGTAACTGACCCAGCTGGTTCGGTGTTACATGTAAACTAATGAGCTTCGAAGCCAATGCCAATAACCAAGGTGGTGGCCAGATAACCTGGGTGACTGTCCGATGCCAGTCTCCAAGGTCAAGAATCTAGGTGTGGTTTTTGATGACAAACTGACTTTTGACGGTCAAATTAACAAGCTTTCATCCACTATCTGGGGGATCTTAAAGATGATTAGAAAGATTCGCTCTTTCATACCCCCTGAAGCAGTAAAGACGTTGGTGACAGCATTGGTCCTTTCATGATTGGACTAAGGCAACGCCCTATATGTAGGGCTGCAATCCCAGTATCTACAAAAACTGCAGCGTCTGCAGAACGCTGCCGCCAGATTGATACTGGGTGTCCCCAAACATGAAGCAATCTCCCATAGATTGAGATCCCTCCACTGGCTCCCAGTGGGAAGAGAATCATTTTTAAATCACAATGTCTGGCCTATAAGGCACTTCAGGGTAAAGGACCGCTATATCTGAGATCGCACTTGAAATGGTACGTGCCAGCCAGAAATCTCAGATCCTCTCATTTAAAACTGCTGCAATTACCCAAGTACAGGCAGGTTCGCTGGGGAGGAAGAAGTTTCATATTGGGATCAGCAAAAACTTGGAATAGTTTGCCAATGTCGATAAAAAACAGTACCTCACTCATGTCCTTCAGAAGACTACTGAAAACTTGGCTCTTTGCTGACTGAGCTTCAGAAATCTATTACGCATCGCCCAACCTCACTACCTATATGTTCTGCCATACCCCAGCGCCAAGACGCCTTCGGGCATTTGTGCGCTATATAAGTCGACAAATCAAATCAAATCAAATCAAATGCGGTTCTCTAAGGAGCATAGAACTAGGCCAGTAAACCAACAGTCTCAGTGGTTTTATGTCTCGCCATCTGGTCCAATGTCTCCAGAACCTGTTCAGTTGTCAAAGGTTCCTCTAGGTTATGGCTTTGAAGAGGAATAAGACCAGGGATATCTATACTGTCCACATACATTTGTAGCTGTATTCTAACTTGCCCTTGTGGAGCCCCTTAGAAAGTCTGATAATATTTCAAAAAGACTGAATTTATTTCGGACTGTGAGTTGACTACTACATTGTGAGCTTTCATAGTGACGTTAATCGGTTTCCTGTTCACATATGTTTTTAGCAACCAGGAAAGTAGTCACCTTGATCTATCACCTCTGGCATGTAGCTGTGCCTCGTATTTCCTGTAGCCTACTTCCTCAATCTGTCTACTTGGTAGGTCCCTGTGTTTGTTTCTCAGGTCCTGATGCCCTTGACGTTTTGCAACCCTTGAGCCAGTTGGAACTCTTCTTTTCAGATTTTATTTTTATATCGTCAAAATGTCTTTGGTCAGCCCTTTCCCTGGCCCCCTAAGTAGTCTTAATACAAATTCCCCGGCATACAAACTTAAATGTGTCCCACTCCACCGTCATGTTGCTAACCGCCCCATTATTTTCCGTAAAGTAGTCTGTAATGTTGTTCTCCAGGGAGTCTTGAAATAGGGTGTCTGTACGTACTTGGACACTGATTTCCATATTGGTTTTTTTGCGCATGTCTAGCCCCATTCCACAGCCATCTTGAGAGGGTTGTGGTCTGATAACAGGCACAGTAACAAAAAAAAAACAATTTACCACACCCTTGAAAAAATCTCTCCACCAATAAATGAAAGCCACAATCAGAAGACTTCACTGTATGGGGACTAGCCAGTATAATCATCTGGATCCATTTACATAGCGAAGCCACTGGCACCACATGTGGCAGTATCAACCTACATTTTTTAAAGTTGTAGTACCCGGTGTACTCAGGTATGTACACACCTGGTGGACATTCAGTATGCCCCAAAAATGTGTTTCTGCCTGGCCTTCTGGCCCTGATGAATTTGCCTTAAGATTTAGAGGCAATAAAACATGTTGACCTTCTATAATTGCTGGTCAGAACATGAGTCTATGTTTTTAACCATGTTCCAGGATCTGGACTATTTAATGTATGTGTGGCACAGTTCCCTGTACACATTTTTAGTTTTTTTGACTCTATGTAAGCACTCTAGGTTTTTGAGGGCCTGCCTATACACTACTTGCAGGATGTTTTTGCTGGGGCATGTAGGTGATGTACCCTACCCTCGGTGTTTGACGAAGATAGTGACCGAGGGTAATGGGTTACTTGATTATTACTCTTGAGTATCCTCCCTGCAACAAGGAGCACCACGGTTGATGAGAAGCAGGAGCTAGGAGGAATGTTACCTAATGGCTCATAGTGGTACCTTATGTGAGGCGACTGCTAATTTGTTTAGGTGTAATACTATTTTTGAAGTGTTCCATGAACAACCCCGATCATTTCTGACCAGATGATTATACTGGCTAGTCCCCATACAGTGAAGTCTTATGATTGGGACTTAATTTATTTGTGAAGATTTTTTTCAGGGTTGTGGGAAATTGGGATCTTTTGTTATTGTCTTGTTGTGAGTGGAGGCTCCCCTTTTTTCCTAAATTCCCCTTTGTTTGAAATGTCTGATAGCATGCAACCTAACTATTCCCTATCAAGTACCTTGCTACCAATTTGTCGATTACACACAAAGAAATCCCTGCTAAACTGTAGCTTAAGCACTGTTGAGTAGTAGAAGCATTCCCTATTTAGAGGGTGCATGTTCCTCCATGCATCACCAATATTTCCACCCAATGGTTCGCCACCCCAGCAGTTTGAGTTCCTACAAGTGGAGGGGGCATCTGTCTAAATCAATGTCCAGAACTCAGTTATAATCCCCAATGCCTGAGCATTGGGTACCAGGAAGTGAGTGAAGGAGTCTAGAAACCCAGTTTGATTCGTGTTTGGGCCATATACCACCATAAAGAGTAATGGCTCACTGTCTAGGGAGCCCTCCACCTGCTCTCTAGGTCCACCCATTTTGTTTGAACTACCAATGGGGTGGGAGGCAATATCCAAATCAATACCTCTCTGGCATATGCTGAATATGTTGTATCAATTACTTGGCCCTTCCACCTTCTAGTAAGTTTCTGTATCTCTATTCATCTACATTTCCTGATGAATGCAATGTGGGTTTGCTTACATTTCAGCTAAGTGTGAACTCTGTCTCTTTATAGGTGTGGCCATACCTTGCACATTCCTTGACAGTATGTTATCGGTAAGTGATGTATGCGTTTGTCTAATGCCCATGATAATTCATCGCAGGTTGGAGGCGGACTAAAAAGTCATCTTGTAAATAATGGTTGTAAGAGGACAACCCCGAATTTAAATCAAAACCAATATTCTCAAGTTATGCTTTCCAGGCTAAGTATAAACAGGCATCTTGTCAAACAAGAACCACAAGCAAGATTGCCCCACATGTGCTGTCAGTTTCCCAGCCACCACCCTATCCTTTGTAGTTTGTAAAACCAGTTCCACTGGAACAACAGGGGTTTTTCTGCTTTTGCTTAAAGTACATGTTTCCGCGTTCCATGCGGTATCTCTCCACGCCAATATAATAAAACTGGCAGTAGACACAGCACTGTGTATTTCACTAGGCAGTCTATAGTGCGTGGCGCGTAAGCTTGTCTTTGGCACCATTAACCAAAGGCAGCGAGAAGAGAACTCCAAGGGACCTAAGCACAAGAAGTATAGGGAACACAGGGTCCAAGAAAGAATGCAAACCATATCCAGGGCGAACAAGGAAAGGACAAGGAAATGGACACTCATTTATCCCAAACTGTTGTGAAGCAGCGATCAAGGATTACTTTTCTTGAACATTGCTCACACAGAATTTAAATATTTGTAGCTTATGGTGTGAACATCTGACCACTAGTTGATATCTTGACTCTGTTATTCTATGACATATATCGAGTACAGCTTGATGATCTAGATGATTTTTCTCTATGCATTGAACTTCATTTACTTGAGCTTTGACAGACCATCCAGGGACAAAAACGCGTGTTGACTGATACATTTTAAAATAAATGTTGTTCTTCGAAAAGTGATATGAAACAATTGCAGATAGGCTGTACACATAATTTGCATATTAAAAGCTACTTTTTGGATTTTTTGGATGTAATGAAGAATTTGTGCAGTTGAGAATACATTTTCTATCTGTAATTCTCGGACATAAGTGCACTGTGATTCCACACGTCTAGCATGGGATATGCATAAGATGTATTGAGTGACAGTGTTTACTTTGAGGGTGCGTATTCTCTTATGTTCTCCATGTTCTCTCCTGTGTTGGCAAAGGTGCTTTGTGTATTGCAGTCCTGGATTAACTGTCTATAAAATGTACACTGTTTACTGCATGAATAATTTGTAATTGCTGTGCCCTGGACACTGAGTCCAACCTTAATGTAGGGGTTATTTTTGTTGTAATCTACTAGAAATGACACACGCATGTAATATTTTTGTTGGTTTTTTTGTTGTTTAATAGTTTTTATTAAGGATATGTAGCACAATAACAATCAAAAACAAGTGTAACTTTGCAATATAATGATTACAAATCGAAGATATTACAATTTGTAAACTATGGGAAAAAAACAATAAAAACCGCGAGATATATGAAAAAAAAAACAAAGGCAGTAAGTAGCATTATATTAGCAGTTCTGCAGACCTGGGGTCTAGGTGAGTCTCTTAATTGTTTCCTGGTCTGAGTCTCCGCTGTAGTGCTCCTCTGATCCTAAAGCTTCCTCTTGCTCTGACATGCCAGCTTCCAATTGCTGTCAATTTTGGTCCAGTATCTCCATGACCACTTGGGCTTTCAAGTAATCAGGGGAGAATGGATCACTTGTCCTGTTTTTACCAGGGTCTGGGGTTCTTACCGTCCAAAAAACCCTCATTCACGTATTACTCGTGGTAGCGGTATATCTTGGTTGTCCGCTTTTGTTTCTTACGTGAAAAGCATCATCATTGGGCTTTCTCCAGGACTCCTTGCTCTTTCATGGGTTTTCTTCTCCGCCTCCTATTCATCTGTTTTCTGGGACACTGTGTGGTCAACCCATCTCTTATGTCATATTCTTCCTGCAGCACCATTACTCCCCTTGTCTAGAGCCACTGCCAGGCATCCTTTGGGGTTGTAACGAAAAGGGTTTCATCATCCACTGCAACTCTGAGTTTAGCCGGATGCATGAGGGCATACTGCAGGCCCATCTGACGTAAATGTCTTTTAATTCCCACATAGGAAATCCTCAGTCTTTGCAAATCAAATATCTAGTCGGGGACAATGGTGATAGTGATCCCAGTTTGTCATGGCCCTTTCAATCTCATGAGCTGGAGAATTATGTCTCTTTCCCTATAACTGAACAGGTGGGCCACCACTGGTCCTATTAGGGCATCCAGGGGAGTAAGGTACCTTGGGACCCACTGAGTCCTCTTTATAGAGAACAAGTGTGGAGCTTTCCCTGCCAACATGGTGTTGATTAACCCTTTCTCAAGCAACAGCTTCATATTTGGGCCCTCCTTAGCTCAGAGATGCCAATGATTCTTATATTGTTCCTTCCAAAACATTCTTCCACCTCCTGATCTCTAATCTTCAGAATTTTAATCAAACTCTTTAATTATTTCAGCTGGGTTGGGAGTTCCTTCACCGAGTGGCACAAGAATCTGAGGGCAGACTTGTTATTCTGTACATGGTGCACTAGCTTCCTGTGATCGTCTTTCAGGAACCCAGCATCCAGTGCCACTGTGTCAATCTCCATTTCTAGATCTTTTTTAGAGTGTAATATGGCTTGAAGAATTTAAGCAAACCTTCTGGAGTGTTCCTCCAGGGTTGAGCTCACATGAAACATGGGGACGATCGGAGCACTGGAAAGAGGCATGAGTTCTAGTGTGCCCTTATAGGCTACTTAATTCATGTTCTTGGGCTTTACCATTATGTATCCATGATGCTGGCTCCAGTCTCTGAAATCTTTCTGCAGTTACTGCGTTACATTGAATTCACCCTGATAAGCGCCTGGGGCCTTGCGTTTACCTCAATGCACAGATGTACTGGGGAGCCAACCTCCTTCTGTACCACCAGCTCAGACAGCCCAGTCAATGTACATGTGTTACAAAACCCTGCATTGGCCCTTCTATGATAAGTGTGCCTGGATATGCCAGGCCCTCATCGATCACAAACCACGGTGGTGGCTCGGGTGAGTTAAACACACAGAGGGAGCCGGTTTAGTTTGGTGAATCTGATGCTCCCGGGGTCACTACCCTTACATTTATGGGCAGATAGCTACGCTCTACGTGGAGCCTCTTCACTACTCTCATGATTGCCCCAGGTATGAGTGTATGCCGCTTGTGGGAACTCTGCTAGAGGTTCAACAACTGTTGGCGCGTGGGGGGTGAGCTCAGGCAGCATCACACTATTCATGCAGTGGGTTAGCACTTCCTATGACCCTCCCCCCGGGAGAAGCCAAACCGTTACATTACTCAAAAGGGGGCATCATCTCCCAGAGGCCGCCTCAGTAAGAACAGCCCCGCACTTCTTCTTTCCTGCTCTTAACAGCAATCACAGTGGGCCCCAGATCACCTGCTGGTCCCCAAACCGGTTATCAAGCAATATGCCACTTTTGTCTGCACTGGAGGTTCCGGGTCTGGCCACAACGATCCAAGTTCTCCTATCTGGGAAAGCAGTGTCTCCCTCCAAGGCTGCCGGCAGTAAATGCGGCCCCTCCCAGCTCTCTGCCCGGGCTTCCAACAGGCATCACACTCAACTTGTTCTCCAGTGATGCACCAGAATTCAGAAGCGGCAGAGCCCACGGATCGCCAGTTGTGGGACGGGTGGGGCACGCCAGTGACTTTCAGGCATGGAGGGCCATCCAGAGCTCCAAGAGAGTGCAACCTAACAAGTCACCATCTTGGACACGCCCGCAAGGATGCAGAAAACTTAAGGCTGAATTGCAACATTCCAATGCTTGGTACAAAACTGTAAAGATCATGGACTGTGTTTACAGCAAGCTTATTAAATTAAAAATACATTAAGTTTCTAACGTATAATTTTTATATTTGAAATTTTGGATATTGTAATGTATTGATGATGGTCTTTATTAATTAATGGATACATCCTTTTATGATTATGATTACCTGCTGTGGTATGTAGGGCAAGGGTGAATTTCAGCGCCAAGCATGGATTAAATTGCCCCCTTAAGTTCCTTATGGAGCTGAAGGGTGTCCAAATGTAATTGGGAAGTCGATATTTGTTAAGCTCGTCTTTGGGGCTGATAAAGCACAGGAATAGTTAATTCCCATTCGAGAGTTTTAGAAATGTAAGTACTCTCTGTTTGATTGCTATGAATGGCACACACCCTCTCATGTGGTGAAGGGAGAACAATAACACAATTGGCATTCGCCTGTACTCCTAAAAGGGGCAAGCAAACATTCCTGTGTCTGCATGCAAGAATAGCAGGTGTAAGTGGGGGTGTAAGCTTGAATGGTGTAGCCTTGAATACTTCGAGTCCACCCCAACCATGTCATTACTTTCATCCATTTAGTGCCTTCACCTGGTTGTCAAGGCCCTTGATCTGTATGATTGGTTGGATACCAAGCTTTTAATTAGTTATCTCAAGTAACTATAACTCGTGCCCTAAAGTAACTACAGCTTGTGTCCCCGCCATGCAAAGTGTTGTCATCAGTAAAGTAATTTCAGATGTTGCAGTAATGTTATCAATGATTTTAACATAAAGTAAGATGTCCTCAACCACATGCTTGTGCCTAACCCCCTCTGCTGCACACCCAAGGATGTACTTTTAAGTAAGACAGACATACTGACTTTCTCAAAGGGTCATAACACCAAAATATAATGAGTGGGCCTATTGGCTTTATGAAGGGGGTCAGCATAATAACATATTTAAGGCAGACCTATTAGCTTTGTCATAAAGGCACTAATAATTATAATCAAATGTATAATAAAGTGCAGCCATAGAACCCAGCACAATAGGGCCCTGCACTCCAGCTGGAGAGCATACGTTAACATTTTCACCTAACCATAACATCAAGAAATGTATCTTGGAGAGGTGGGGAGTAGATGATGAGACATATCAAATTTGCTTGTGACAGGTGAAAGAGGTACCTGGAGAAAACCCCCGAACTCTGTTTTATCAAATAAAAGATTTGACTGACAGTTGGTTGAAGACTGAGTCTGCTACTAAGGAGGAAATAGTTGAAAAAATATATATGGAACAATTTTTGAATTCATGACACACCCCACTGCACAGATGGATAACACAGCACAGTATATTGACTCTAAAAACTGCTGTAAAACTTGCATTCATGTATAATAGGATGCAAGACAGTAGGGGAATCAGAGATGAAGGAGAAACTAAAGAAAAAAGAACAACCCTGGATAAATCTCACAAACCAGCGGTACTAAGAATCATTATCATCATCATCATCTTATTTTGGTTCGAAGAACCATAAAAGCAGCTATAACAAATATAAGAAAAAAACACAATTAATTACAAGACTCAATTTGCTACAGTACGGCTGAGTAGACTAGTTTAAGTTCAAGTCCAGATAACCCTGACCAAGAGTGGAGGTGGTCCTCCTACCTCAGGACCTCAATGTTCTAATTGCAGGATATGGGGTCAAATTGCTAAGTTTTGTCCTCAGAAACAAGCACCCATGGACATTGGCATGACTACAAAAGTGCTCTAGGTGGGACAGACAGACAAACCTGACTAACATCGTCCCCTTAAAGTAAATGGTAATCCTGTTAATGCTCTTTTGGACTCAGGTTGCAGACAAACAGTTATATGACTCCACGTCTTACAGGTGATGTGAGAAGTTGGCCTGGTATATGCTGCCCACTAATTAAAGTGGGCACCTTGTACCAGTCCAAACCCTTATGGTGATTTAAGAGGTCAAAGATAACCTTAGAAAGTTATCCAAGTGGTAGCTGTGGATAGCAGCCTTGAGGCTTAGTCTTGAAGGAATGTTAAGCAGCTTGTTTTACCAGAATCTAACCTTATAGTATTGGTTATATGAAAGGAGAACCACACTGTAGTTATACAAATATGTATTTATTAATATAATACTCTCTAGAACGTCCCAGTATCTGCTATACACAGTTAAACAGAAAGCACACAATACTGTAGCACAGAAACAATAGTAAATAGCACTAATACACAGTGGGCTCCAGGGGGAGACCAGACCATATACTAAAATAGTGGTATAAGAACCACGACTCGAGTCAAGACAGTGTCTAGAGTATGTAGAATCGCTGGGACCCCAAGGAACCACCCAAGGTGAGTAAGTAGGGACCCCATGGAGGACGGGTGCAGTGTGGGAACACGGCCGCGCGCGCCGTACAATTCTATGGGAGAGTCGCGTTGAAGTTTTAAAGTTTAAGGACCCTTCCCAGTGGACTTCGAAGAAACCTCATGGAACTTAGGAGGTTGGAGACCCACCCCACCCGTGGATACCATAGAACCAGAATTACCTATCCCAGGGAAGCCGGGTGCATAGGTCTGAAGTGGCGTCGGAAACCGGCGTCGATCTCTATGGAGGACTTCGAAGAAGAGCCACTGCTGGGAAAAAGAAAAGTGTCCGATGGAATACAAAGGTGGATTCCTGTTGAAAAGTACCTGAAAGCAGAGGGGGACAGAGTCTGGGTCACTCACGAGTGACCAGGGGCTCGGTAGACGAATGCCCACCTATGTCGGGTGCTTCAGGTGCATTGAGGGGGTTCTTGACTCTGCAGCCACAGGGACCAGGAGATGTCCAGGGCAACTAGAAGCCGGATGCGAGCTGTCCCACAAGGGATGTCGAGTGCTGAGGGGTCGGTGTCTGGCAGGAGCACCAACAAGCCTTGGCAATGGCAACCCATGAAGAAGGTCAAGAAAGGTTACGGTTCAAACCAGCAAGGTCCAGGAGACTCACAAAACACAGGGAAGTCAGGGTAAGCCTTGAGCAACCAGGGGAGCCCAAGAAACGTAGTGTTGATCCTCAAGTGGACTCACAGGCCGCAGGCACAGAAGTTGCAAAGGGACCTCAAGCAGTTTCACAAAGCAGCAGCCCATGGAGCACTCGGTGCAAGGAGGCCGGAGTTCTTTGTAGAAAATGGTGCCAGAGATTGGGGCTACTTGGAGCCCAGTGCACTTGTTCGGGAAATGCCAACAAGCATATGCACTTGCAAATGAACACGTTGCACAGGGGTACAGGTATTGCAGCCCCCACGAGGGATTCTGGCCTCAAACTTGGTGAGAGGGTAGCTCGGACCTTGCGGGACTTGAAAACCGACCTCCTGTGTTGCTGGATTCTTTGGAGTCCATGGGAGCTCAGGAGCAGCAGACCAGTCAATCATGTTGTGGTGCCTGCAGTTGCAGGAGAGTGACTCCTTCACTCCAAGGGAGATATCTTTGGTTGTCCTTGATGCTCCACAGGTCCTGCACAGTGCCTGTATGGTGCATGGGCACAGACGATGCTTCAGACTGAGAGGGAGACGAAGTCGGGCCCAAACGAAGTCCAGGAAGTCCAGAGTGTCCAGACGGTCGAAGTGCAGTGGTTTCTGGTTCAGAATCTTGTCCACATCGAATCTAGGGTCCTACAGCCCGGTAAGCCCTTAAGTACCCACAGGAGAAAGGAAAAAGTACATGGTACCGATTTTAAAGAGCCATCATTTTGTCCAATGTAGGGTTGCACTATTCTTTTAAAAATCTTTACCAGACCATCTAGTGTGCTTCTCGCTAGCCTCATTTCTTTGGGCTTGTAGCAAAAGACGGAAGTCTTTGGGATTATAAAAATTTTTAGGGATACTTATTTATTTAATCATATATACTGTATTTTTATTCATATCGGACTTCACAGTTTTTAGTATTTATAAATTGAAATCTTGCATGAATTTAAAACCCTTTTTCTTAAGAATCTAGTTGAAATGATTATTATATTTTATTCATGAGAATTGTTTCCTTTTAACTATATTTCTGTTTCTGTACTTTTATGATCGTACTTAATAATGATCGAATAAAGTTGAAATACAATACAATAAGACTCGTGTTGGCAATGGGTATGATTAAATTGTGAAACTCTCTCACCGGTAGCAGTTTGACCCGCCTAACACAGCCCTCAAAGATAAAAACATAGATTTCATTCAACAACTGCACCGTGCTTACGGACAGCTGTATTTTAACACTTGTGACAATCGAACCATTCTGGGTGTTACCATATATTGTTAGGTACTTCTGTACCAAACTAATGTTTTAGCGACAGCAGCTAATTAGAAGTAGGTTATTTACCTTCAAAATTTTTTTACAAGGATAAAGGGAAAGAAAGAACTGTGATTGCAATCTTGTTTCCCACACACAGCAGCCTGAGCTAGGTCAAATATAGTTGACCCTCCAAATGATGCAAATTAAAGCTGCACCGGGTATAAAGTGCACTACATCATCTGAGAAAAATAAATAGTATAAGAAATAACTGAGGTGTTAAATGGCTTGCTTAAGCAGGCTATTTTCCGAGAGCACCTCGACGCACATGATTTATATATTTTACATTTTACAAGCTATCCACCATGACAGTACCCCAGTCTGCTCTTCTGCTACACAGTAGGCACAATAATGGTTTCATAACAATGACAAAGATCATGAGTGATAGTGGGTAGCCCTTATGTATAGGAAGCTGTTGTGATATCACGTGTCTTGACCACACCCAGGCCTCTCGTTTGGTGTATAACTATTGTAACTATTTAAAAACATTTTGGGCAGGTCCAACTTTCTCCAAAATGAGAAACGGCCCTCTAAGGGCCGTAAAGGCCTTTTTAAGTGAAGAGCAGTGCTTCTTGCCAAGTGTCCACCACTTTAGCATTTTTCTATCCAACTCAACACGATATCAAACTGAACAGGCATTACAGGTTGAGGAAAGTGTTCCTGCCTGGTACAAAACCATCTTGGTCTGGGTGTATCATGGAATTTATCACAGTCAGCAACCTGTTCGAGAGTAATGTTCCTAAGACCTTATAGTGAAATTCAAGAACGGCAAGATGCGATAAGATTGCAGATCTAGAGGGTCTCTACCCTATTTAGGGAAGACCACTATAAGTTCCTAATGCATCAAGGTCTGTAACTGTCCCAGCTGGTTCGGTGTTACATGTAAACTAATGAGCTTCGAAGCCAATGCCAATAACCAAGGTGGTGGCCAGATAACCTGGGTGACTGTCCGATGCCAGTCTCCAAGGTCAAGAATCTAGGTGTGGTTTTTGATGACAAACTGACTTTTGATGGTCAAATTAACAAGCTTTCATCCACTATCTGGGGGATCTTAAAGATGATTAGAAAGATTCGCTCTTTCATACCCCCTGAAGCAGTAAAGACGTTGGTGACAGCATTGGTCCTTTCACGATTGGACTACGGCAACGCCCTATATGTAGGGCTGCAATCCCAGTATCTACAAAAACTGCAACGACTGCAGAACGCTGCCGCCAGATTGATACTGAGTGTCCCCAAACATGAAGCAATCTCCCATAGATTGAGATCCCTCCACTGGCTCCCAGTGGGGAAGAGAATCATTTTTAAATCACAATGTCTGGCCTATAAGGCACTTCAGGGTAAAGGACCGCTATATCTGAGATCGCACTTGAAATGGTACGTGCCAGCCAGAAATCTCAGATCCTCTCATTTAAAACTGCTGCAATTACCCAAGTACAGGCAGGTTCGCTGGGGAGGAAGAAGTTTCATATTGGGAACAGCAAAAACTTGGAATAGTTTGCCAATGTCGATAAAAAACAGTACCTCACTCATGTCCTTCAGAAGACTACTGAAAACTTGGCTCTTTGCTGACTGAGCTTCAGAAATCTGTTACGCATCGCCCAACCTCACTACCTATATGTTCTGCCATACCCCAGCGCCAAGACGCCTTTGGGCATTTGTGCGCTATATAAGTCGACAAATCAAATCAAATCAAATCAAATCAAATGCGGTTCTGTAAGGAGCATAGAACTAGGCCAGTAAACCAACAGTCTCAGTGGTTTTATGTCTCGCCATCTGGTCCAATGTCTCCAGAACCTGTTCAGTTGTCAAAGGTTCCTCTAGGTTATGGCTTTGAAGAGGAATAAGACCAGGGATATCTATACTGTCCACATACATTTGTAGCTGTATTCTAACTTGCCCTTGTGGAGCCCCTTAGAAAGTCTGATAATATTTCAAAAAGACTGAATTTATTTCGGACTGTGAGTTGACTACTACATTGTGAGCTTTCATAGTGACGTTAATCGGTTTCCTGTTCACATATGTTTTTAGCAACCAGGAAAGTAGTCACCTTGATCTATCACCTCTGGCATGTAGCTGTGCCTCGTATTTCCTGTAGCCTACTTCCTCAATCTGTCTACTAGGTAGGTCCCTGTGTTTGTTTCTCAGGTCCTGATGCCCTTGACGTTTTGCAACCCTTGAGCCAGGTGGAACTCTTCTTTTCAGATTTTATTTTTATATCGTCAAAATGTCTTTGGTCAGCCCTTTCCCTGGCCCCCTAAGTAGTCTTAATACAAATTCCCCGGCATACAAACTTAAATGTGTCCCACTCCACCGTCATGTTGCTAACCGCCCCATTATTTTCCGTAAAGTAGTCTGTAATGTTGTTCTCCAGGGAGTCTTGAAATAGGGTGTCTGTACGTACTTGGACACTGAGTTTCCATATTGGTTTTTTTGCGCATGTCTAGCCCCATTCCACAGCCATCTTGAGAGGGTTGTGGTCTGATAACAGGCACAGTAACAAAAAAAAACAATTTACCACACCCTTGAAAAAATCTCTCCACCAATAAATGAAAGCCACAATCAGAAGACTTCACTGTATGGGGACTAGCCAGTATAATCATCTGGATCCATTTACATAGCGAAGCCACTGGCACCACAGGTGGCAGTATCAACCTACATTTTTTAAAGTTGTAGTACCCGGTGTTCTCAGGTATGTACACACCTGGTGGACATTCAGTATGCCCCAAAAATGTGTTTCTGCCTGGCCTTCTGGCCCTGATGAATTTGCCTTAAGATTTAGAGGCAATAAAACATGTTGACCTTCTATAATTGCTGGTCAGAACATGAGTCTATGTTTTTAACCATGTTCCAGGATCTGGACTATTTAATGTATGTGTGGCACAGTTCCCTGTACACATTTTTAGTTTTTTTGACTCTATGTAAGCACTCTAGGTTTTTGAGGGCCTGCCTATATACTACTTGCAGGATGTTTTTGCTGGGGCATGTAGGTGATGTACCCTACCCTCGGTGTTTGACGAAGATAGTGACCGAGGGTAATGGGTTACTTGATTATTACTCTTGAGTATCCTCCCTGCAACAAGGAGCACCACGGTTGATGAGAAGCAGGAGCTAGGAGGAATGTTACCTAATGGCTCATAGTGGTACCTTATGTGAGGCGACTGCTAATTTGTTTAGGTGTAATACTATTTTTGAAGTGTTCCATGAACAACCCCGATCATTTCTGACCAGATGATTATACTGGCTAGTCCCCATACAGTGAAGTCTTATGATTGGGACTTAATTTATTTGTGAAGATTTTTTCAGGGTTGTGGGAAATTGGGATCTTTTGTTATTGTCTTGTTGTGAGTGGAGGCTCCCCTTTTTCCTAAATTCCCCTTTGTTTGAAATGTCTGATAGCATGCAACCTAACTATTCCCTATCAAGTACCTTGCTACCAATTTGTCGATTACACACAAAGAAATCCCTGCTAAACTGTAGCTTAAGCACTGTTGAGTACTAGAAGCATTCCCTATTTAGAGGGTGCATGTTCCTCCATGCATCACCAATATTTCCACCCAATGGTTCGCCACCCCAGCAGTTTGAGTTCCTACAAGTGGAGGGGGCATCTGTCTAAATCAATGTCCAGAACTCAGTTATAATCCCCAATGCCTGAGCATTGGGTACCAGGAAGTGAGTGAAGGAGTCTAGAAACCCCGTTTGATTCGTGTTTGGGCCATATACCACCATAAAGAGTAATGGCTCACTGTCTAGGGAGCCCTCCACCTGCTCTCTAGGTCCACCCATTTTGTTTGAACTACCAATGGGGTGGGAGGCAATATCCAAATCAATACCTCTCTGGCATATGCTGAATATGTTGTATCAATTACTTGGCCCTTCCACCTTCTAGTAAGTTTCTGTATCTCTATTCATCTACATTTCCTGATGAATGCAATGTGGGTTTGCTTACATTTCAGCTAAGTGTGAACTCTGTCTCTTTATAGGTGTGGCCATACCTTGCACATTCCTTGACAGTATGTTATCGGTAAGTGATGTATGCGTTTGTCTAATGCCCATGATAATTCATCGCAGGTTGGAGGCGGACTAAAAAGTCAACTTGTAAATTATGGTTGTAAGAGGACAACCCCGAATTTAAATCAAAACCAATATTCTCAAGTTATGCTTTCCAGGCTAAGTATAAACAGGCATCTTGTCAAACAAGAACCACAAGCAAGATTGCCCCACATGTGCTGTCAGTTTCCCAGCCACCACCCTATCCTTTGTAGTTTGTAAAACCAGTTCCACTGGAACAACAGGGGTTTTTCTGCTTTTGCTTAAAGTACATGTTTCCGCGTTCCATGCGGTATCTCTCCACGCCAATATAATAAAACTGGCAGCAGACACAGCACTGTGTATTTCACTAGGCAGTCTATAGTGCGTGGCGCGTAAGCTTGTCTTTGGCACCATTAACCAAAGGCAGCGAGAAGAGAACTCCAAGGGACCTAAGCACAAGAAGTATAGGGAACACAGGGTCCAAGAAAGAATGCAAACCATATCCAGGGCGAACAAGGAAAGGACAAGGAAATGGACACTCATTTATCCCAAACTGTTGTGAAGCAGCGATCAAGGATTACTTTTCTTGAACATTGCTCACACAGAATTTAAATATTTGTAGCTTATGGTGTGAACATCTGACCACTAGTTGATATCTTGATTCTGTTATTCTATGACATATATCGAGTACAGCTTGATGATCTAGATGATTTTTCTCTATGCATTGAACTTCATTTACTTGAGCTTTGACAGACCATCCAGGGACAAAAACGCGTGTTGACTGATACATTTTAAAATAAATGTTGTTCTTCGAAAAGTGATATGAAACAATTGCAGATAGGCTGTACACATAATTTGCATATTAAAAGCTACTTTTTGGATTTTTTGGATGTAATGAAGAATTTGTGCAGTTGAGAATACATTTTCTATCTGTAATTCTCGGACATAAGTGCACTGTGATTCCACACGTCTAGCATGGGATGTGCATAAGATGTATTGAGTGACAGTGTTTACTTTGAGGGTGCGTATTCTCTTATGTTCTCCATGTTCTCTCCTGTGTTGGCAAAGGTGCTTTGTGGATTGCAGTCCTGGATTAACTGTCTATAAAATGTACACTGTTTACTGCATGAATAATTGCTGTGCCCTGGACACTGAGTCCAACCTTAATGTAGGGGTTATTTTTGTTGTAATCTACTAGAAATGACACACGCATGTAATATTTTTGTTGGGTTTTTTTGTTCAATAGTTTTTATTAAGGATATGTAGCACAATAACAATCAAAAACAAGTGTAACTTTGCAATATAATGATTGCAAATCGAAGATATTACAATTTGTAAACTATGGGAAAAAAACAATAAAAACCGCGAGATATATGAAAAAAAAAACAAAGGCAGTAAGTAGCATTATATTAGCAGTTCTGCAGACCTGGGGGTCTAGGTGAGTCTCTTAATTGTTTCCTGGTCTGAGTCTCCGCTGTAGTGCTCCTCTGATCCTAAAGCTTCCTCTTGCTCTGACATGCCAGCGTCCAATTGCTGTCAATTTTGGTCCAGTATCTCCATGACCACTTGGGCTTTCAAGTAATCAGGGGAGAATGGATCACTTGTCCTGTTTTTACCAGGGTCTGGGGTTCTTACCGCCAAAAAACCCTCATTCACGTATTACTCGTGGTAGCGGTATATCTTGGTTGTCCGCTTTTGTTTCTTACGTGAAAAGCATCATCATTGGGCTTTCTCCAGGACTCCTTGCTCTTTCATGAGTTTCTTCTCCGCCTCCTATTCATCTGTTTTCTGGGACACTGTGTGGTCAACCCATCTCTTATGTCATATTCTTCCTGCAGCACCATTACTCCCTTTGTCTAGAGCCACTGCCAGGCATCCTTTGGGGTTGTAACGAAAAGGGTTTCATCATCCACTGCAACTCTGAGTTTAGCCGGATGCATGAGGGCATACTGCAGGCCCATCTGACGTAAATGTCTTTTAATTCCCACATAGGAAATCCTCAGTCTTTGCAAATCAAATATCTAGTCGGGGACAATGGTGATAGTGATCCCAGTTTGTCATGGCCCTTTCAATCTCATGAGCTGGAGAATTATGTCTCTTTCCCTATAACTGAACAGGTGGGCCACCACTGGTCCTATTAGGGCATCCAGGGGAGTAAGGTACCTTGGGACCCACTGAGTCCTCTTTATAGAGAAAAGTGTGGAGCTTTCCCTGCCAACATGGTGTTGATTAACCCTTTCTCAAGCAACAGCTTCATATTTGGGCTCTCCTTTAGTTCAGAGATGCCAATGATTCTTATATTGTTCCTTCCAAAACATTCTTCCACCTCCTGATCTCTAATCTTCAGAATTTTAATCTCACTCTTTAATTATTTCAGCTGGGTTGGGAGTTCCTTCACCGACTGGCACAAGAATCTGAGGGCAGACTTGTTATTCTGTACATGGTGCACTAGCTTCCTGTGATCGTCTTTCAGGAACCCAGCATCCAGTGCCACTGTGTCAATCTCCATTTCTAGAACTTTTTTAGAGTGTAATATGGCTTGAAGAATTTAAGCAAACCTTCTGGATTGTTCCTCCAGGGTTGAGCTCACATGAAACATGGGGACGATCGGAGCACTGGAAAGAGGCATGAGTTCTAGTGTGCCCTTATAGGCTACTTAATTCATGTTCTTGGGCTTTACCATTATGTATCCATGATGCTGGCTCCAGTCTCTGAAATCTTTCTGCAGTTACTGCGTTACATTGAATTCACCCTGATAAGCGCCTGGGGCCTTGCGTTTACCTCAATGCACATATGTACTGGGGAGCCAACCTCCTTCTGCACCACCAGCTCAGACAGCCCAGTCAATGTACATGTGTTACAAAACCCTGCATTGGCCCTTCTATGATAATCAATCAATTAATCAATCAGGGGTTTGTTAAAGCGCGACTACTCACCCGTAAGGGTCTCAAGGCGCTGGGGAGGGGTGGGGGGGGGTGCAGGTTCCATCCATCAAGGAGGGGGTCTGTCGAAAAGCCAGGTTTTGAGGTTTCTTGCGAAGATGGGGAGCGATGTTGTCTGTCTGAGGTGGAGCGGAAGGGCGTTCCATGCTTTGGCCGCGAGGAAGGAGAAGGAGCGGCCTCCCGATCTGGTCTTTCTGGTGCGGGGGACCACGGCGTAGGAGAGCTGGGCTGATCGTAGGGTCCTTTGGGGTGCGTGGAATTTGAGTCGGCTGTTCAGGTATGCTGGTCCGGTGCCGTGGAGGGCCTTGTGTGCGTGGGTGAGCATCTTGAAGGTGATTCTCGCCTCGACAGGGAGCCAGTGGAGTGTGCGCAGGTGCTGGGAGATGTGGCAGTGTTTTGGCAGGTTGAGGACCAGTCTTGCGGCGGCGTTCTGGATGTTCTGTAGCTTGCGGGTGAGGTTTTTGTTTATTACGGCGTAGAGTGCGTTGCCGTAGTCGAGTCTGCTGGTGACCAGGGCGTGAGTGACGGTCTTTCGGTGTTCGAGGGGATCCATTTGAAGGTCTTACGAAGGAGGCGGAGGGTGTGGAAGCAGGAAGACGAGACAGAGTTGATCTGGCGGTCCATTTTGAGCTCGGAGTCCAGGATGATTCCCAGGTTGCGTGCGTGGTCCGTGGGGGTTGGCGGGTTTCCGAGGGCGGGGGGCCACCAGGTGTCGCTCCAGGCATCGGGGTTTGGGCCCATGATGAGTACTTCTGTTTTGTTGGTGTTTAGTTGTAGGCAGCTGTTTTTCATCCATTTGGCGACGGCTTCCATGCCTTCTCGAAAGTTGCGTCTGGCGGTGTTGGGCTCGTTGGATAGGGAGAGGATGAGCTGGGTGTCGTCTGCGTATGACACAATGTTGAGTCCGTAGGTTCTGACGATGGGGGCGAGTGGAGCCATGTAGACGTTGAAGAGCGTCGGGCTGAGGGAGGAGCCCTGGGGGACTCCGCAGGTGGTAGGTGTGGGGTCCGAGAGGAAAGGGGGAGTCTGACCCGCTGCGTCCTGCCGGAGAGGAAGGAGCGGATCCAGTCGAGGGCCTTGTCCTGGATTCCTGCGTCGTAGAGTCTGCGTATTAGGGTGCGGTGGGAGACTGTGTCGAACGCCGCTGATAGGTCGAGGAGGATGAGGGCTACTGTTTCTCCTTTGTCCAGTAGGGTGCGGATGTCGTCTGTTGCGGCGAGGAGGGCGGTTTCCGTACTGTGGTTTTTCTTAAGCCGGATTGGGAGGAGTCGAGGATGTTGTGTTCTTCAATGAATGTGGCGAGTTGGCTGTTGATGGCTTTCTCGATGACTTTCGCTGGGAACGGGAGCAGGGAGATGGGTCTGTAGTTTTTGAGGTCGGTGGGGTCCGCTGAGGGTTTCTTTAGGAGGGGGTTGACTTCGGCGTCTTTCCAGTCGTCGGGGAATGAGGCGGTCGCCAGGGAGCGGTTGATGGTGTGGCGGAGCATGGGTGCGATGGTGTCGGCGGCTCTGTTGAAGATGTGGGGGGGGCAGGGGTCCGTGGGGGCCCCTGAGTGGATTGACTTCATTGTCTTCAGTGTGTCTTCCGTGGTGAGGGCTGTCCAGTCGTCAATCGCTGGTTTCCGGGTGTCGGGGGTGGTTGGTGAGGGTTCAGTGTGTTGGTTGTCTTCGTCGAAGTTGTCGTAGATGCTCTTGATTTTGTGGTGGAAAAAGGTGCTGAGTTTGTCGCAGAGGTCTTGTGAGGGAGGGATGTCGGTAGACTCGCTGGTGGGTTGGGCGAACTCCTTGATGATGCTGAAGAGTTCCTTGCTGTTGTGCGCGTGGGTGGAGACTCTGTCTTCAATCGCTTTTTCCTCGTTTCTCTGATGAGTTGATGGTGGGCGTTGGTGGCGGCTCTGAAGTTGTCGTGGGCTTCTGTGGATTTGGTGTTCCTCCAGGCGTTTTCGAGGCGGCGGCATGTGCTTCTGGACTCTCGAAGTTCGGTGGTAAACCATCTGTCTTTCTTGGCGCGGGTATTGTTGTTTTTTTTGAGGGGGGCTATGGTGTTGGTGCTGTCCGTGATCCATCTATGCAGGGTTCGGGCTGCGGTGTTGGGAGTCGTCGTTTTCCGCGATGGTTGGGGTGGAGTTGTTGAGTGAGGAGGTGAGCTGGTCGTCGGTGATTTTGGTCCAGTTTCTTCGTGGAAGCAGGTGCTGGTGTCTGTGGATGGTGGGTGTTCTGAAGGTGAAGTGGACGCAACGATGGTCGGTCCATGGGAGTTCGGTGGTGTGGCTGAAGGTGATGGAGTTTCCTGTAGTGAAGAGGGGTCGAGGGTGTGTCCTGCTGAGTGCGTGGGCTCGGTCACGATCTGGCGCAGTCCAATGTTGTGGAGGTTGTCCAGGAGGGATGTGGTATTGGGGTCCAGTTGGTTGTCGAGGTGGAAGTTGAGGTCTCCCAGCAGGGTGTAGTTGGTGGATGCGATGGCCTGCGGGGAGATAATGTCCGTGATGGAGTTGGCGAAGGGTCCGCGGGGTCCAGGGGTCGGTAGACAACCAGTTGGTTGTCTCTGTCAACCAGCGGGATCCCTCCAGTACCTGTCTTGCCCTTTGTCTAGAAAAAGTTTCAAGGTGGATGGAAGAGTCTTTCTTGAAACTCAATGGATCAAAAACAGAATTAATGCTCCTAGGGAACAAAGAAAATATAAACTTTGAGCTACTCTGGCCCAGCTCCTTTGGTCCTGCCCCTACCCCCAAATATCAAATTAAAAGTCTGGGTGTCTGGCTCGACCAGAACCTTGATTTTAAAGAACAAGGGCAAAAGGTAGCGGCAAGCTGTTACGGGATCCTTCGAATGATCCGTAAAGTGCTCCCACTACTCCCATTCCGTGCAAGAAGAGTCCTAATTCAGGCTCTCATTTTATCATGACTTGACTATGCCAATGCTCTTTATCTTGGAGCCCCTGGCTCCTCGATACGGAAGCTACAAATTGTTCAAAACTGCGCCGCCCACATGCTTATGAACATTCCAAAGCGGTCTTCCGCCAAACCAGCTTTGGCATCTTTACATTGGCTCCCTATTCGTGAGCGCATAGAGTTTAAGGCTCTATGTATAGCCCACAGGTCACTTTCAGGTAAGAGACCTATGGTCATTCAGTCCCTTACCAACCGATACCGTCCTAACAGAGCCCTCAGGTCAGAATCTAAACATCTATTGGTAACTCCAAGAATAACGAGAGCACGAAGTGGCGGCCGCCTTTACTCCTATAATGTGGCCAAGATCTGGAATGGCTTGCCTCCGCAGATCCGTGCCCAACCTAACTACCTCATCTTTCGGAAGCAGATTAAAACATTACTCTTCCCTAAATGAATAGCTTTCAGATTAGTGTGTTAGCAGGCATTAGCGCGGGGATGCCCATGGGTAACCAGGCGCTTTATAAATCTTGTTTTCATTTCATTTAATTTCATTTCATTCATTCATTTCCTCGGAGGGTGGCGGTGGGGCTGGCCAGTATCTTGAAGTGAAGGTGTTCCATCAGTTCTGTGGGCTCGACAGGGAGTGTGCTCAGGCGGAGGCTGGATTTGTGGACGATGGCGATTCCTCCTCCTGGGCGGGTGGGGCGGTCCTTCCTGGAGATCTTGTATCCTTGGGGGATGGCGATGGCGATGTCCGGTCCCGAGGTGGTGTTGGTCCAGGTTTCGGTGAAGAAAGCTACGTCCGGGGTGGTGCTGTCGAGGAGGTCCCAGATTTCTGTGGCGTGTTTGTGGAGGGATCGGACGTTGAGGAGGATGCATTGCAGGGTCTTCGGTTCGGTTGTGTTATTGTGGGCGGGTTGTGCTGGATCCGTGTTCTTGGCGGTGCTGCAGGTGTGCCGGCAGCGGTGACAGCTGAAGGGTCCGTGGGAGTCGGCTGGTGATGATAGCTTGCAGTTGTTGTTGCGGCCTGGGTGGAGTGCGTGGAGTGCTGCTGGGTCGTAGCGTTGGCGGGGCGGAGGTCCAGGGTTCCTGGCGCTGGTCGCGGTCGGGTCGCGGACGGGCGCAGACGGGCTTGCCTTTGACGCGCCTGTCCCCGCAGTGGCCGCCATTAAGTAGGGGTCGGGGAGGGCTGGACAGCTGGGAGGCGGGAGGGGAGTTGGATTGGCCGGTCGCGCTGGGGGGGAGGGGCCGCGGGGGCAGCAGCGGCGGGGAAAGGTAAAGGGAGGAAATAAGGGATAAAGAAAAAAGGGAAAATAGGCAGAAATAAGGCACAAAAGAGCCGAGATGCAGAAAGGTGAAAGATAAAAGAGGGTAGAAAAACGAGTGAAAACTAGTGAAAGGGCAGAGCGAGAGGAAGGGAAAATGAGCAGAAATAAGGCACAAAAGAGCAGAGATGCAGAAAAGTGCAGAAAGGTGAAAGATAAAAAGGGTAGAAAAACGAGTGAAAGAGCAGAGTTAGAGGAAGGAGACAGAGGTCCACTGGACCACCAGGGATGAGGCGCAGGGAAACCTGCGGGTGGAGGAGGGCCTCGATCACCAACACTCGAGAGTGCAGGGGCAGGCCTCACTTAATGGTGGAGCTGCAAGGGTGGGAGAGCAATTTCACTGACAATGAGTCAGTGGTCTTGCTCGCCTGTCCCCGCAGTGGCCGCCATTAATTAGGGGTAGGGGAGGGCTGGACAGCTGGGAGGCGGGAGCGGGGAAGGGAGCTGGAATGGCCGGTCGCGCAGGGGGGGAGGGGCCGTGGGGGTAGCAGCGGCGGGGAAAGGTAAAGGGAGGAAATAAGGGATAAAGAAAAAAGGGAAAATAGGCAGAAATAAGGCACAAAAGAGCCGAGATGCAGAAAGGTGAAAGATAAAAGAGGGTAGAAAAACGAGTAAAAACTAGTGAAAGGGCAGAGCGAGAGGAAGGGAAAATGAGCAGAAATAAGGCACAAAAGAGCAGAGATGCAGAAAAGTGCAGAAAGGTGAAAGATAAAAAGGGTAGAAAAACGAGTGAAAGAGCAGAGTTAGAGGAAGGAGACAGAGGTCCACTGGACCACCAGGGATGAGGCGCAGGGAAACCTGCGGGTGGAGGAGGGCCTCGATCACCAACACTCGAGAGTGCAGGGGCAGGCCTCACTTAATGGTGGAGCTGCGAGGGTGGGAGAGCAATTTCACTGACAATGAGTCAGTGGTCTTGCTCGCCTGTCCCCGCAGTGGCCGCCATTAAGTAGGAGTCGGGGAGGGCTGGACAGCTGGGAGGCAGGAGCGGGGAGGGGAGCTGCATTGGCCGGTCGCGCTGGGGCGGAGGGGCCGCGGGGGCAGCAGCGGCGGGGAAAGGTAAAGGGAGGAAATAAGGGATAAAGAAAAAAGGGAAAATAGGCAGAAATAAGGCACAAAAGAGCCGAGATGCAGAAAGGTGAAAGATAAAAGAGGGTAGAAAAACGAGTGAAAACTAGTGAAAGGGCAGAGCGAGAGGAAGGGAAAATGAGCAGAAATAAGGCACAAAGAGCAGAGATGCAGAAAAGTGCAGAAAGGTGAAAGATAAAAAGGGTAGAAAAACGAGTGAAAGAGCAGAGTTAGAGGAAGGAGACAGAGGTCCACTGGACCACCAGGGATGAGGCGCAGGAAACCTGCGCGTGGAGGAGGGCCTCGATCACCAACACTCGAGAGTGCAGGGGCAGGCCTCACTTAATGGTGGAGCTGCGAGGGTGGGAGAGCAATTTCACTGACAATGAGTCAGTGGTCTTGCTCGCCTGTCCCTGCAGTGGCCGCCATTAAGTAGGGGTCGGGGAGGGCTGGACAGCTGGGAGGCGGGAGCGGGGAGGGGAGCTGGAATGGCCGGTCGCGCTGGGGGGAGGGGCCGCGGGGCAGCAGCGGCGGGGAAAGGTAAAGGGAGGAAATAAGGGATAAAGAAAAAAGGGAAAATAGGCAGAAATAAGGCACAAAAGAGCCGAGATGCAGAAAGGTGAAAGATAAAAGAGGGTAGAAAAACTAGGGAAAAATAGTGAAAGGGGAGAGCGAGAGGAAGGGAAAATGAGCAGAAATAAGGCACAAAAGAGCAGAGATGCAGAAAAGTGCAGAAAGGTGAAAGATAAAAAAGGGTAGAAAAACGAGTGAAAGAGCAGAGTTAGAGGAAGGAGACAGAGGTCCACTGGACCACCAGGGATGAGGCGCAGGGAAACCTGCGGGTGGAGGAGGGCCTCGATCACCAACACTCGAGAGTGCAGGGGCAGGCCTCACTTAATGGTGGAGCTGCGAGGGTGGGAGAGCAATTTCACTGACAATGAGTCAGTGGTCTTGCTCGCCTGTCCCCGCAGTGGCCGCCATTAAGTAGGGGTCAGGGAGGGCTGGACAGCTGGGAGGCGGGAGCGGGGAGGGGAGCTGGATTGGCCGGTCGCGCTGGGGGGGCGGGGCCGCGGGGGCAGCAGCGGCGGGAAAGGTAAAGGGAGGAAATAAGGGATAAAGAAAAAAGGGAAAATAGGCAGAAATAAGGCACAAAAGAGCCGAGATGCAGAAAGGTGAAAGATAAAAGAGGGTAGAAAAACGAGTGAAAACTAGTGAAAGGGCAGAGCGAGAGGAAGGGAAAATGAGCAAAAATAAGGCACAAAAGAGCATAGATGCAGAAAAGTGCAGAAAGGTGAAAGATAAAAAAGGGTAGAAAAACGAGTGAAAGAGCAGAGTTAGAGGAAGGAGACAGAGGTCCACTGGACCACCAGGGATGAGGCGCAGTGAAACCTGCGGGTGGAGGAGGGCCTCGATCACCAACACTCGAGAGTGCAGGGGCAGGCCTCACTTAATGGTGGAGCTGCGAGGGTGGGAGAGCAATTTCACTGACAATGAGTCAGTGGTCTTGCTCGCCTGTCCCGCAGTGGCCGCCATTAAGTAGGGGTCGGGGAGGGCTGGACAGCTGGGAGGCGGGAGCGGGGAGGGGAGCTGGATTGGCCGGTCACGCTGGGGGAGGGGCGCGGGGGCAGCAGCGGCGGGGAAAGGTAAAGGGAGGAAATAAGGGAAAAAGAAAAAAGGGAAAATAGGCAGAAATAAGGCACAAAAGAGCCGAGATGCAGAAAGGTGAAAGATAAAAGAGGGTAGAAAAACTAGTGAAAACTAGTGAAAGGGCAGAGCGAGAGGAAGGGAAAATGAGCAGAAATAAGGCACAAAAGATCAGAGATGCAGAAAAGTGCAGAAAGGTGAAAGATAAAAAAGGGTAGAAAAACGAATGAAAGAGCAGAGTTAGAGGAAGGAGACAGAGGTCCACTGGACCACCAGGGATGAGGCGCAGGAAACCTGCGGGTGGAGGAGGGCCTCGATCACCAACACTCGAGAGTGCAGGGGCAGACCTCACTTAATGGTGGAGCTGCGAGGGTGGGAGAGCAATTTCACTGACAATGAGTCAGTGGTCTTGCTCGCCTGTCCCCGCAGTGGCCACCATTAAGTAGAGGGTCGAGGAGGGCTGGACAGCTGGGAGGCGGGAGTGGGGAGGGGAGCTGGATTGGCCGGTCGTGCTGGGGGAGGGGCCGCGGGGGCAGCAGCGGCGGGGAAAGGTAAAGGGAGGAAATAAGGGATAAAGAAAAAGGGAAAATGGGCAGAAATAAGGCACAAAAGAGCCGAGATGCAGAAAGGTGAAAGATAAAAGAGGGTAGAAAAACGAGTGAAAACTAGTGAAAGGGCAGAGCGAGAGGAAGGGAAAATGAGCAGAAATAAGGCACAAAAGAGCAGAGATGCAGAAAAGTGCAGAAAGGTGAAAGATAAAAAGGGTAGAAAAACGAGTGAAAGAGCAGAGCTAGAGGAAGGAGACAGAGGTCCACTGGACCACCAGGGATGAGGCGCAGGAAACCTGCGGGTGGAGGAGGGCCTCGATCACCAACACTCGAGAGTGCAGGGGCAGGCCTCACTTAATGGTGGAGCTGCGAGGTGGGAGAGCAATTTCACTGACAATGAGTCAGTGGTCTTGCTCGCCTGTCCCGCAGTGGCCGCCATTAAGTAGGGGTCGAGGAGGGCTGGACAGCTGGGAGGCGGGAGCGGGGAGGGGAGTTGTATTGGCCGGTCGCGCTGGGGGGGAGGGGCCGCGGGGGCAGCAGCGGCGGGGAAAGGTAAAGGGAGGAAATAAGGGATAAAGAAAAAAGGGAAAATAGGCAGAAATAAGGCACAAAAGAGCCGAGATGCAGAAAAGTGCAGAAAGGTGAAAGATAAAAAAGGGTAGAAAAACGAGTGAAAGAGCAGAGTTAGAGGAAGGAGACAGAGGTCCACTGGACCACCAGGGATGAGGCGCAGGGAAACCTGCGGGTGGAGGAGGGCCTCGATCACCAACACTCGAGAGTGCAGGGGCAGGCCTCACTTAATGGTGGAGCTGCAAGGGTGGGAGAGCAATTTCACTGACAATGAGTCAGTGGTCTTGCTCGCCTGTCCCCGCAGTGGCTGCCATTAAGTAGGGGTCGGGAGGGCTGGACAGCTGGGAGGCGGGAGCGGGGAGGGAGCTGGATTGGCCGGTCACGCTGGGGGAGGGGCCGCGGGGGCAGCAGCGGCGGGGAAAGGTAAAGGGAGGAAATAAGGGATAAAGAAAAAAGGGAAAATGGGCAGAAATAAGGCACAAAAGAGCCGAGATGCAGAAAGGTGAAAGATAAAAGAGGGTAGAAAAACGAGTGAAAACTAGTGAAAGGGCAGAGCGAGAGGAAGGGAAAATGAGCAGAAATAAGGCACAAAAGAGCAGAGATGCAGAAAAGTGCAGAAAGGTGAAAGATAAAAAGGGTAGAAAAACGAGTGAAAGAGCAGAGTTAGAGGAAGGAGACAGAGGTCCACTGGACCACCAGGGATGAGGCGTAGGGAAACCTGCGCGTGGAGGAGGGCCTCGATCACCAACACTCGAGAGTGCAGGGGTGGGTTCACTTAATGGTGGAGCTGCGAGGGTGGGAGAGCAATTTCACTGACAATGAGTCAGTGGTCTTGCTCGCCTGTCCCTGCAGTGGCCGCCATTAAGTAGGAGTCGGGAGGGCTGGACAGCTGGGAGGCGGGAGCGGGGAGGGAGCTGGATTGGCCGGTCGCGCTGGGGGAGGGGCCGCGGGGGCAGCAGCGGCGGGGAAAGGTAAAGGGAGGAAATAAGGGATAAAGAAAAAAGGGAAAATAGGCAGAAATAAGGCACAAAAGAGCCGAGATGCAGAAAGGTGAAAGATAAAAGAGGGTAGAAAAACTAGTGAAAACTAGTGAAAGGGCAGAGCGAGAGGAAGGGAAAATGAGCAGAAATAAGGCACAAAAGAGCAGAGATGCAGAAAAGTGCAGAAAGGTGAAAGATAAAAAGGGTAGAAAAACGAGTGAAAGAGCAGAGTTAGAGGAAGGAGACAGAGGTCCACTGGACCACCAGGGATGAGGCGCAGGAAACCTGCGGGTGGAGGAGGGCCTCGATCACCAACACTCGAGAGTGCAGGGGCAGGCCTCACTTAATGGTGGAGCTGCGAGGGTGGGAGAGCAATTTCACTGACAATGAGTCAGTGGTCTTGCTCGCCTGTCCCCGCAGTGGCCGCCATTAAGTAGGGGTCGAGGAGGGCTGGACAGCTGGGAGGCGGGAGCGGGGAGGGGAGCTGGATTGGCCGGTCGCGCTGGGGGAGGGGCCGCGGGGGCAGCAGCGGCGGGGAAAGGTAAAGGGAGGAAATAAGGGATAAAGAAAAAAGGGAAAATAGGCAGAAATAAGGCACAAAAGAGCCGAGATGCAGAAAGGTGAAAGATAAAAGAGGGTAGAAAAACGAGTGAAAACTAATGAAAGGGCAGAGCGAGAGGAAGGGAAAATGAGCAGAAATAAGGCACAAAGAGCAGAGATGCAGAAAAGTGCAGAAAGGTGAAAGATAAAAAAGGGTAGAAAAACGAGTGTAAGAGCAGAGTTAGAGGAAGGAGACAGAGGTCCACTGGACCACCAGGGATGAGGCGCAGGGAAACCTGCGGGTGGAGGAGGGCCTCGATCACCAACACTCGAGAGTGCAGGGGCAGGCCTCACTTAATGGTGGAGCTACGAGGGTGGGAGAGCAATTTCACTGACAATGAGTCAGTGGTCTTGCTCGCCTGTCCCCGCATTGGCCGCCATTAAGTAGGGGTCGGGGAGGGCTGGACAGCTGGGAGGCGGGAGCGGGGAGGGGAGCTGGATTGGCCGGTCGCGCTGGGGGGGAGGGGCCACGGGGACAGCAGCGGCGGGGAAAGGTAAAGGGAGGAAATAAGGGATAAAGAAAAAAGGGAAAATAGGCAGAAATAAGGCACAAAAGAGCCGAGATGCAGAAAGGTGAAAGATAAAAGAGGGTAGAAAAACAAGTGAAAACTAGTGAAAGGGCAGAGCGAGAGGAAGGGAAAATGAGCAGAAATAAGGCACAAAAGAGCAGAGATGCAGAAAAGTGCAGAAAGGTGAAAGATAAAAAGGGTAGAAAAGCGAGTGAAAGAGCAGAGTTAGAGGAAGGAGACAGAGGTCCACTGGACCACCAGGGATGAGGCGCAGGGAAACCTGCGGGTGGAGGAGGGCCTCGATCACCAACACTCGAGAGTGCAGGGGCAGGCCTCACTTAATGGTGGAGCTGCGAGGGTGGGAGAGCAATTTCACTGACAATGAGTCAGTGGTCTTGCTCGCCTGTCCCCGCAGTGGCCGCCGATTAAGTAGGGGTCGAGGAGGGCTGGACAGCTGGGAGGCGGGAGCGGGGAGGGAGCTGGATTGGCCGGTCGCACTGGGGGAGGGGCCGCGGGGGCAGCAGCGGTGGGGAAAGGTAAAGGGAGGAAATAAGGGATAAAGAAAAAAGGGAAAATAGGCAGAAATAAGGCACAAAAGAGCCGAGATGCAGAAAGGTGAAAGATAAAAGAGGGTAGAAAAATGAGTGAAAACTAGTGAAAGGGCAGAGCGAGAGGAAGGGAAAATGAGCAGAAATAAGGCACAAAAGAGCAGAGATGCAGAAAAGTGCAGAAAGGTGAAAGATAAAAAGGGTAGAAAAACGAGTGAAAGAGCAGAGTTAGAGGAAGGAGACAGAGGTCCACTGGACCACCAGGGATGAGGCGTAGGGAAACCTGCGCGTGGAGGAGGGCCTCGATCACCAACACTCGAGAGTGCAGGGGTGGGTTCACTTAATGGTGGAGCTGCGAGGGTGGGAGAGCAATTTCACTGACAATGAGTCAGTGGTCTTGCTCGCCTGTCCCTGCAGTGGCCGCCATTAAGTAGGAGTCGGGAGGGCTGGACAGCTGGGAGGCGGGAGCGGGGAGGGAGCTGGATTGGCCGGTCGCGCTGGGGGAGGGGCCGCGGGGGCAGCAGCGGCGGGGAAAGGTAAAGGGAGGAAATAAGGGATAAAGAAAAAAGGGAAAATAGGCAGAAATAAGGCACAAAAGAGCCGAGATGCAGAAAGGTGAAAGATAAAAGAGGGTAGAAAAACTAGTGAAAACTAGTGAAAGGGCAGAGCGAGAGGAAGGGAAAATGAGCAGAAATAAGGCACAAAAGAGCAGAGATGCAGAAAAGTGCAGAAAGGTGAAAGATAAAAAGGGTAGAAAAACGAGTGAAAGAGCAGAGTTAGAGGAAGGAGACAGAGGTCCACTGGACCACCAGGGATGAGGCGCAGGAAACCTGCGGGTGGAGGAGGGCCTCGATCACCAACACTCGAGAGTGCAGGGGCAGGCCTCACTTAATGGTGGAGCTGCGAGGGTGGGAGAGCAATTTCACTGACAATGAGTCAGTGGTCTTGCTCGCCTGTCCCCGCAGTGGCCGCCATTAAGTAGGGAGTCGGGAGGGCTGGACAGCTGGGAGGCGGGAGCGGGGAGGGAGCTGGATTGGCCGGTCGCGCTGGGGGAGGGGCTGCGGGGGCAGCAGCGGCGGGGAAAGGTAAAGGGAGGAAATAAGGGATAAAGAAAAAAGGGAAAATAGGCAGAAATAAGGCACAAAAGAGCCGAGATGCAGAAAGGTGAAAGATAAAAGAGGGTAGAAAAGCGAGTGAAAACTAGTGAAAGGGCAGAGCGAGAGGAAGGGAAAATGAGCAGAAATAAGGCACAAAAGAGCAGAGATGCAGAAAAGTGCAGAAAGGTGAAAGATAAAAGGGTAGAAAAACGAGTGTAAGAGCAGAGTTAGAGGAAGGAGACAGAGGTCCACTGGACCACCAGGGATGAGGCGCAGGGAAACCTGCGGGTGGAGGAGGGCCTCGATCACCAACACTCGAGAGTGCAGGGGCAGGCCTCACTTAATGGTGGAGCTACGAGGGTGGGAGAGCAATTTCACTGACAATGAGTCAGTGGTCTTGCTCGCCTGTCCCGCATTGGCCGCCATTAAGTAGGGGTCGAGGAGGGCTGGACAGCTGGGAGGCGGGAGCGGGGAGGGGAGCTGGATTGGCCGGTCGCGCTGGGGGGAGGGGCCACGGGGACAGCAGCGGCGGGGAAAGGTAAAGGGAGGAAATAAGGGATAAAGAAAAAGGGAAAATAGGCAGAAATAAGGCACAAAAGAGCCGAGATGCAGAAAGGTGAAAGATAAAAGAGGGTAGAAAAACGAGTGAAAACTAGTGAAAGGGCAGAGCGAGAGGAAGGGAAAATGAGCAGAAATAAGGCACAAAAGAGCAGAGATGCAGAAAAGTGCAGAAAGGTGAAAGATAAAAAAGGGTAGAAAAACGAGTGAAAGAGCAGAGTTAGAGGAAGGAGACAGAGGTCCACTGGACCACCAGGGATGAGGCGTAGGAAACCTGCGCGTGGAGGAGGGCCTCGATCACCAACACTCGAGAGTGCAGGGGTGGGTTCACTTAATGGTGGAGCTGCGAGGGTGGGAGAGCAATTTCACTGACAATGAGTCAGTGGTCTTGCTCGCCTGTCCCTGCAGTGGCCGCCATTAAGTAGGGGTCGGGGAGGGCTGGACAGCTGGGAGGCGGGAGCGGGGAGGGGAGCTGGATTGGCCGGTCGCGCTGGGGGAGGGGCCGCGGGGGCAGCAGCGGCGGGGAAAGGTAAAGGGAGGAAATAAGGGATAAAGAAAAAGGGAAAATAGGCAGAAATAAGGCACAAAAGAGCCGAGATGCAGAAAGGTGAAAGATAAAAGAGGGTAGAAAAACTAGTGAAAACTAGTGAAAGGGCAGAGCGAGAGGAAGGGAAAATGAGCAGAAATAAGGCACAAAAGAGCAGAGATGCAGAAAAGTGCAGAAAGGTGAAAGATAAAAAGGGTAGAAAAACGAGTGAAAGAGCAGAGTTAGAGGAAGGAGACAGAGGTCCACTGGACCACCAGGGATGAGGCGCAGGGAAACCTGCGGGTGGAGGAGGGCCTCGATCACCAACACTCGAGAGTGCAGGGGCAGGCCTCACTTAATGGTGGAGCTGCGAGGGTGGGAGAGCAATTTCACTGACAATGAGTCAGTGGTCTTGCTCGCCTGTCCCCGCAGTGGCCGCCATTAAGTAGGGGTCGGGAGGGCTGGACAGCTGGGAGGCGGGAGCGGGGAGGGGAGCTGGATTGGCCGGTCGCGCTGGGGGGAGGGGCCACGGGTGCAGCAGCGGCGGGGAAAGGTAAAGGGAGGAAATAAGGGATAAAGAAAAAAGGGAAAATAGGCAGAAATAAGGCACAAAAGAGCCGAGATGCAGAAAGGTGAAAGATAAAAGAGGGTAGAAAAAGCGAGTGAAAACTAATGAAAGGGCAGAGCGAGAGGAAGGGAAAATGAGCAGAAATAAGGCACAAAAGAGCAGAGATGCAGAAAAGTGCAGAAAGGTGAAAGATAAAGGGTAGAAAAACGAGTGTAAGAGCAGAGTTAGAGGAAGGAGACAGAGGTCCACTGGACCACCAGGGATGAGGCGCAGGAAACCTGCGGGTGGAGGAGGGCCTCGATCACCAACACTCGAGAGTGCAGGGGCAGGCCTCACTTAATGGTGGAGCTACGAGGGTGGGAGAGCAATTTCACTGACAATGAGTCAGTGGTCTTGCTCGCCTGTCCCCGCATTGGCCGCCATTAAGTAGGGGTCGGGAGGGCTGGACAGCTGGGAGGCGGGAGCGGGGAGGGGAGCTGGATTGGCCGGTCGCGCTGGGGGAGGGGCCACGGGGACAGCAGCGGCGGGGAAAGGTAAAGGGAGGAAATAAGGGATAAAGAAAAAAGGGAAAATAGGCAGAAATAAGGCACAAAAGAGCCGAGATGCAGAAAGGTGAAAGATAAAAGAGGGTAGAAAAACAAGTGAAAACTAGTGAAAGGGCAGAGCGAGAGGAAGGGAAAATGAGCAGAAATAAGGCACAAAAGAGCAGAGATGCAGAAAAGTGCAGAAAGGTGAAAGATAAAAAGGGTAGAAAAACGAGTGAAAGAGCAGAGTTAGAGGAAGGAGACAGAGGTCCACTGGACCACCAGGGATGAGGCGCAGGGAAACCTGCGGGTGGAGGAGGGCCTCGATCACCAACACTCGAGAGTGCAGGGGCAGGCCTCACTTAATGGTGGAGCTGCGAGGGTGGGAGAGCAATTTCACTGACAATGAGTCAGTGGTCTTGCTCGCCTGTCCCCGCAGTGGCCGCCATTAAGTAGGGGTCGGGGAGGGCTAGACAGCTGGGAGGCGGGAGCGGGGAGGGGAGCTGGATTGGCCGGTCGCGCTGGGGGGAGGGGCCGCGGGGCAGCAGCGGCGGGGAAAGGTAAAGGGAGGAAATAAGGGATAAAGAAAAAAGGGAAAATAGGCAGAAATAAGGCACAAAAGAGCCGAGATGCAGAAAGGTGAAAGATAAAAGAGGGTAGAAAAATGAGTGAAAACTAGTGAAAGGGCAGAGCGAGAGGAAGGGAAAATGAGCAGAAATAAGGCACAAAAGAGCAGAGATGCAGAAAAGTGCAGAAAGGTGAAAGATAAAAAGGGTAGAAAAACGAGTGAAAGAGCAGAGTTAGAGGAAGGAGACAGAGGTCCACTGGACCACCAGGGATGAGGCGTAGGGAAACCTGCGCGTGGAGGAGGGCCTCGATCACCAACACTCGAGAGTGCAGGGGTGGGTTCACTTAATGGTGGAGCTGCGAGGGTGGGAGAGCAATTTCACTGACAATGAGTCAGTGGTCTTGCTCGCCTGTCCCTGCAGTGGCCGCCATTAAGTAGAGAGTCGAGGAGGGCTGGACAGCTGGGAGGCGGGAGCGGGGAGGGGAGCTGGATTGGCCGGTCGCGCTGGGGGAGGGGCCGCGGGGGCAGCAGCGGCGGGGAAAGGTAAAGGGAGGAAATAAGGGATAAAGAAAAAAAGGGAAAATAGGCAGAAATAAGGCACAAAAGAGCCGAGATGCAGAAAGGTGAAAGATAAAAGAGGGTAGAAAAACTAGTGAAAACTAGTGAAAGGGCAGAGCGAGAGGAAGGGAAAATGAGCAGAAATAAGGCACAAAAGAGCAGAGATGCAGAAAAGTGCAGAAAGGTGAAAGATAAAAAGGGTAGAAAAACGAGTGAAAGAGCAGAGTTAGAGGAAGGAGACAGAGGTCCACTGGACCACCAGGGATGAGGCGCAGGAAACCTGCGGGTGGAGGAGGGCCTCGATCACCAACACTCGAGAGTGCAGGGGCAGGCCTCACTTAATGGTGGAGCTGCGAGGGTGGGAGAGCAATTTCACTGACAATGAGTCAGTGGTCTTGCTCGCCTGTCCCCGCAGTGGCCGCCATTAAGTAGGGGTCGGGGAGGGCTGGACAGCTGGGAGGCGGGAGCGGGGAGGGGAGCTGGATTGGCCGGTCGCGCTGGGGGAGGGGCTGCGGGGGCAGCAGCGGCGGGGAAAGGTAAAGGGAGGAAATAAGGGATAAAGAAAAAAGGGAAAATAGGCAGAAATAAGGCACAAAAGAGCCGAGATGCAGAAAGGTGAAAGATAAAAGAGGGTAGAAAAGCGAGTGAAAACTAGTGAAAGGGCAGAGCGAGAGGAAGGGAAAATGAGCAGAAATAAGGCACAAAAGAGCAGAGATGCAGAAAAGTGCAGAAAGGTGAAAGATAAAAAGGGTAGAAAAACGAGTGTAAGAGCAGAGTTAGAGGAAGGAGACAGAGGTCCACTGGACCACCAGGGATGAGGCGCAGGAAACCTGCGGGTGGAGGAGGGCCTCGATCACCAACACTCGAGAGTGCAGGGGCAGGCCTCACTTAATGGTGGAGCTACGAGGGTGGGAGAGCAATTTCACTGACAATGAGTCAGTGGTCTTGCTCGCCTGTCCCCGCATTGGCCGCCATTAAGTAGGGGTCGGGGAGGGCTGGACAGCTGGGAGGCGGGAGCGGGGAGGGGAGCTGGATTGGCCGGTCGCGCTGGGGGGGAGGGGCCACGGGGACAGCAGCGGCGGGGAAAGGTAAAGGGAGGAAATAAGGGATAAAGAAAAAAGGGAAAATAGGCAGAAATAAGGCACAAAAGAGCCGAGATGCAGAAAGGTGAAAGATAAAAGAGGGTAGAAAAACGAGTGAAAACTAGTGAAAGGGCAGAGCGAGAGGAAGGGAAAATGAGCAGAAATAAGGCACAAAAGAGCAGAGATGCAGAAAAGTGCAGAAAGGTGAAAGATAAAAAAGGGTAGAAAAACGAGTGAAAGAGCAGAGTTAGAGGAAGGAGACAGAGGTCCACTGGACCACCAGGGATGAGGCGTAGGGAAACCTGCGCGTGGAGGAGGGCCTCGATCACCAACACTCGAGAGTGCAGGGGTGGGTTCACTTAATGGTGGAGCTGCGAGGGTGGGAGAGCAATTTCACTGACAATGAGTCAGTGGTCTTGCTCGCCTGTCCCTGCAGTGGCCGCCATTAAGTAGGGGTCGGGGAGGGCTGGACAGCTGGGAGGCGGGAGCGGGGAGGGGAGCTGGATTGGCCGGTCGCGCTGGGGGGGAGGGGCCGCGGGGGCAGCAGCGGCGGGGAAAGGTAAAGGGAGGAAATAAGGGATAAAGAAAAAAGGGAAAATAGGCAGAAATAAGGCACAAAAGAGCCGAGATGCAGAAAGGTGAAAGATAAAAGAGGGTAGAAAAACTAGTGAAAACTAGTGAAAGGGCAGAGCGAGAGGAAGGGAAAATGAGCAGAAATAAGGCACAAAAGAGCAGAGATGCAGAAAAGTGCAGAAAGGTGAAAGATAAAAAAGGGTAGAAAAACGAGTGAAAGAGCAGAGTTAGAGGAAGGAGACAGAGGTCCACTGGACCACCAGGGATGAGGCGCAGGGAAACCTGCGGGTGGAGGAGGGCCTCGATCACCAACACTCGAGAGTGCAGGGGCAGGCCTCACTTAATGGTGGAGCTGCGAGGTGGGAGAGCAATTTCACTGACAATGAGTCAGTGGTCTTGCTCGCCTGTCCCCGCAGTGGCCGCCATTAAGTAGGGGTCGAGGAGGGCTGGACAGCTGGGAGGCGGGAGCGGGGAGGGGAGCTGGATTGGCCGGTCGCGCTGGGGGAGGGGCCGCGGGTGCAGCAGCGGCGGGGAAAGGTAAAGGGAGGAAATAAGGGATAAAGAAAAAAGGGAAAATAGGCAGAAATAAGGCACAAAAGAGCCGAGATGCAGAAAGGTGAAAGATAAAAGAGGGTAGAAAAACGAGTGAAAACTAATGAAAGGGCAGAGCGAGAGGAAGGGAAAATGAGCAGAAATAAGGCACAAAAGAGCAGAGATGCAGAAAAGTGCAGAAAGGTGAAAGATAAAGGGTAGAAAAACGAGTGTAAGAGCAGAGTTAGAGGAAGGAGACAGAGGTCCACTGGACCACCAGGGATGAGGCGCAGGGAAACCTGCGGGTGGAGGAGGGCCTCGATCACCAACACTCGAGAGTGCAGGGGCAGGCCTCACTTAATGGTGGAGCTACGAGGGTGGGAGAGCAATTTCACTGACAATGAGTCAGTGGTCTTGCTCGCCTGTCCCCGCATTGGCCGCCATTAAGTAGGGGTCGGGGAGGGCTGGACAGCTGGGAGGCGGGAGCGGGGAGGGGAGCTGGATTGGCCGGTCGCGCTGGGGGGAGGGGCCACGGGGACAGCAGCGGCGGGGAAAGGTAAAGGGAGGAAATAAGGGATAAAGAAAAAGGGAAAATAGGCAGAAATAAGGCACAAAAGAGCCGAGATGCAGAAAGGTGAAAGATAAAAGAGGGTAGAAAAACAAGTGAAAACTAGTGAAAGGGCAGAGCGAGAGGAAGGGAAAATGAGCAGAAATAAGGCACAAAAGAGCAGAGATGCAGAAAAGTGCAGAAAGGTGAAAGATAAAAAAGGGTAGAAAAACGAGTGAAAGAGCAGAGTTAGAGGAAGGAGACAGAGGTCCACTGGACCACCAGGGATGAGGCGCAGGAAACCTGCGGGTGGAGGAGGGCCTCGATCACCAACACTCGAGAGTGCAGGGGCAGGCCTCACTTAATGGTGGAGCTGCGAGGGTGGGAGAGCAATTTCACTGACAATGAGTCAGTGGTCTTGCTCGCCTGTCCCCGCAGTGGCCGCCATTAAGTAGGGGTCGAGGAGGGCTAGACAGCTGGGAGGCGGGAGCGGGGAGGGGAGCTGGATTGGCCGGTCGCGCTGGGGGGAGGGGCCGCGGGGGCAGCAGCGGCGGGGAAAGGTAAAGGGAGGAAATAAGGGATAAAGAAAAAAGGGAAAATAGGCAGAAATAAGGCACAAAAGAGCCGAGATGCAGAAAGGTGAAAGATAAAAGAGGGTAGAAAAACGAGTGAAAACTAGTGAAAGGGCAGAGCGAGAGGAAGGGAAAATGAGCAGAAATAAGGCACAGAAGAGCAGAGATGCAGAAAAGTGCAGAAAGGTGAAAGATAAAAAAGGGTAGAAAAACGAGTGAAAGAGCAGAGTTAGAGGAAGGAGACAGAGGTCCACTGGACCTCCAGGGATGAGGCGCAGGGAAACCTGCGGGTGGAGGAGGGCCTCGATCACCAACACTCGAGAGTGCAGGGGCAGGCCTCACTTAATGGTGGAGCTGCGAGGGTGGGAGAGCAATTTCACTGACAATGAGTCAGTGGTCTTGCTCGCCTGTCCCCGCAGTGGCCGCCATTAAGTAGGGGTCGGGGAGGGCTGGACAGCTGGGAGGCGGGAGCGGGGAGGGGAGCTGGATTGGCCGGTCGCGCGGGGGGGGGGGCCGCGGGGGCAGCAGCGGCGGGGAAAGGTAAAGGGAGGAAATAAGGGATAAAGAAAAAAGGGAAAATAGGCAGAAATAAGGCACAAAAGAGCCGAGATGCAGAAAGGTGAAAGATAAAAGAGGGTAGAAAAACGAGTGAAAACTAGTGAAAGGGCAGAGCGAGAGGAAGGGAAAATGAGCAGAAATAAGGCACAAAAGAGCAGAGATGCAGAAAAGTGCAGAAAGGTGAAAGATAAAAAAGGGTAGAAAAACGAGTGAAAGAGCAGAGTTAGAGGAAGGAGACAGAGGTCCACTGGACCACCAGGGATGAGGCGCAGGGAAAGCTGCGGGTGGAGGAGGGCCTCGATCACCAACACTCGAGAGTGCAGGGGCAGGCCTCACTTAATGGTGGAGCTGCGAGGGTGGGAGAGCAATTTCACTGACAATGAGTCAGTGGTCTTGCTCGCCTGTCCCCGCAGTGGCCGCCATTAAGTAGGGGTCGAGGAGGGCTGGACAGCTGGGAGGCGGGAGCGGGGAGGGGAGCTGGATTGGCCGGTCGCGCTGGGGGGAGGGGCCGCGGGGGCAGCAGCGGCGGGGAAAGGTAACGGGAGGAAATAAGGGATAAAGAAAAAGGGAAAATAGGCAGAAATAAGGCACAAAAGAGCCGAGATGCAGAAAGGTGACAGATAAAAGAGGGTAGAAAAACGAGTGAAAACTAGTGAAAGGGCAGAGCGAGAGGAAGGGAAAATCAGCAGAAATAAGGCACAAAAGAGCAGAGATGCAGAAAAGTGCAGAAAGGTGAAAGATAAAAAAGGGTAGAAAAACGAGTGAAAGAGCAGAGTTAGAGGAAGGAGACAGAGGTCCACTGGACCACCAGGGATGAGGCGCAGGAAACCTGCAGGTGGAGGAGGGCCTCTATCACCAACACTCGAGAGTGCAGGGGCAGGCCTCACTTAATGGTGGAGCTGCGAGGGTGGGAGAGCAATTTCACTGACAATGAGTCAGTGGTCTTGCTCGCCTGTCCCCGCAGTGGCCGCCATTAAGTAGGGGTCGGGGAGGGCTGGACAGCTGGGAGGCGGGAGCGGGGAGGGGAGCTGGATTGGCCAGTCGCGCTGGGGGGGAGGGGCCGCGGGGGCAGCAGCGGCGGGGAAAGGTAGAGGGAGGAAATAAGGGATAAAGAAAAAAGGGAAAATAGGCAGAAATAAGGCACAAAAGAGCCGAGATGCAGAAAGGTGAAAGATAAAAGAGGGTAGAAAAACGAGTGAAAACTAGTGAAAGGGCAGAGCGAGAGGAAGGGAAAATGAGCAGAAATAAGGCACAAAAGAGCAGAGATGCAGAAAAGTGCAGAAAGGTGAAAGATAAAAAGGGTAGAAAAACGAGTGTAAGAGCAGAGTTAGAGGAAGGAGACAGAGGTCCACTGGACCACCAGGGATGAGGCGCAGGGAAACCTGCGGGTGGAGGAGGGCCTCGATCACCAACACTCGAGAGTGCAGGGGCAGGCCTTACTTAATGGTGGAGCTGCGAGGGTGGGAGAGCAATTTCACTGACAATGAGTCAGTGGTCTTGCTTGATAAGTGTGCCTGGATATGCCAGGCCCTCATCGATCACAAACCACGGTGGTGGCTCGGGTGAGTTAAACACACAGAGGGAGCCGGTTTAGTTTGGTGAATCTGATGCTCCCCGGGGTCACTACCTTTACATTTATGGGCAGATAGCTACGCTCTACGTGGAGCCTCTTCACTACCCTCATGATTGCCCCAGGTATGAGTGTATGCCGCTTGTGGGAACTCTGCTAGAGGTTCAACAACTGTTGGCGCGTGGGGGGTGAGCTCAGGCAGCAACACACTATTCATGCAGTGGGTTAGCACTTCCTATGACCCCTCCCCCCCCGGGAGGAGCCAAACCGTTACATTACTCAAACGGGGGCATCATCTCCCAGGAGGCCGCCTCAGTAAGAACAGCCCCGCACTTCTTCTTTCCTGCTCCTTAACAGCAATCACAGTGGGCCCCAGATCACCTGCTGGTCCCCAAACCGGTGATCAAGCAATATGCCACTTTTGTCTGCACTGGAGCTTCCGGGTCTGGCCACAACGATCCAGGTTCTCCTATCTGGGAAAGCAGTGTCTCCCTCCAAGGCTGCCGGCAGTGAATGCGGCCCCGCCCAGCTCTCTGCCCGGGCTTCCAACAACAGGCATCACACTCAACTTGTTCTCCAGTGATGCACCAGAATTCAGAAGCGGCAGAGCCCACGGATCGCCAGTTGTGGGACGGGTGGGGCACGCCAGTTCTCACCCACTCTTGTGGGGCCTCTGCCGCCTGCCTACAGTCCTGATGACTTTCAGGCATGGAGGGCCATCCAGAGCTCCAAGAGAGTGCAACCTAACAAGTCACCATCTTGGACACGCCCGCAAGGATGCTGAAAACTTAAGGCTGAATTGCAACATTCCAATGCTTGGTGCAAAACTGTAAAGATCATGGACTGTGTTTACAGCAAGCTTATTAAATTAAAAATTCATTATGTTTCTAACATATAATTTTTATATTTGAAATTTTGGATATTGTAATGTATTGATGATGGTCTTTATTAATTAATGGATACATCCTTTTATGATTATGATTACCTGCTGTGGTATGTAGGGCCAGGGTGAATTTCAGCGCCAAGCATGGATTAAATTGCACCCTTAAGTTCCTTATGGAGCTGAAGGGTGTCCAAATGTAATTGGGAAGTCGATATTTGTTAAGCTCGTCTTTGGCGCTGATAAAGCACAGGAATAGTTAATTCCCATTCAAGAGTTTTAGAAATGTAAGTACTCTCTGTTTGATTGCTATGAATGGCACACACCCTCTCATGTGGTGAAGGGAGAACAATAACACAATTGGCATTCGCCTGTACTCCTAAAAGGGGCAAGCAAACATTCCTGTGTCTGCATGCAAGAATAGCAGGTGTAAGTGGGGGTGTAATTTTGAATGGTGTAGCATTGAATACTTCGAGTCCACCCCAACCATGTCATTACTTTCATCCATTTAGTGCCTTCACCTGGTTGTCAAGGTCCTTGATCTGTATGATTGGTTGAATACCAAGCTTTTAATTAGTTATCTCAAGTAACTATAACTCGTGCCCTAAAGTAACTACAGCTCGTGTCCCCGCCATGCAAAGTGTTGTCATCAGTAAAGTAATTTCAGATGTTGCAGTAATGTTATCAATGATTTTAACATAAAGTAAGATGTCCTCAACCCCATGCTTGTGCCTAACCCCCTCTGCTGCACACCCAAGGATGTACTATTAAGTAAGACAGACATACTGACTTTCTCAAAGGGTCATAACACCAAAATATAATGAGCGGGCTTATTGGCTTTATGAAGGGGGTCAGCATAATAACATATTTAAGGCAGACCTATTAGCTTTGTCATAAAGGCACTAATAATTATAATCAAATGTATAATAAAGTGCAGCCATAGAACCCAGCACAATAGGGCCCTGCACTCCAGCTGGAGAGCATACGTTAACATTTTCACGTAACCATAACGTCAAGAAATGTATCTTAGAGAGGTGGGGAGTAGATGATGAGACATATCAAATTTGCTCGTGACAGGTGAAAGAGGTACCTGGAGAAAACCCCCGAACTCTGTTTTATCAAATAAAAGATTTGACTGACAGTTGGTTGAAGACTGAGTCTGCTACTAAGGAGGAAATAGTTGAAAAAATATATATAGAACAATTTTTGAATTCATGACACACCCCACTGCACAGATGGATAACACAGCACAGTATATTGACTCTAAAAACTGCTGTAAAACTTGCATTCATGTATAATAGGGTGCAAGACAGTAGGGGAATCAGAGATGAAGGAGAAACTAAAGAAAAAAGAACAACCCTGGATAAATCTCACAAACCAGCGGTACTAAGAAAATCATTATCATCATCATCATCATCTTATTTTGGTTTGAAGAACCATAAAAGCAGCTATAACAAATATAAGAAAAAACCACAATTAATTACAAGACTCAATTTGCTACAGTACGGCTGAGTAGACTAGTTTAAGTTCAAGTCCAGATAACCCTGACCAAGAGTGGAGGTGGTCCTCCTACCTCAGGACCTCAATGTTCTAATTGCAGGATATGGGGTCAAATTGCTAAGTTTTGTCCTCAGAAACAAGCACCCATGGACATTGGCATGACTACAAAAGTGCTCTAGGTGGGACAGACAGACAAACCTGACTAACATTGTCCCCTTAAAGTAAATGGTAATCCTGCTAATGCTCTTTTGGACTTAGGTTGCAGACAAACAGTTATATGACTCCACGTCTTACAGGTGATGTGAGAAGTTGGCCTGGTATATGCTGCCCACTAATTAAAGTGGGCACCTTGTACCAGTCCAAACAACCCTTATGGTGATTTAAGAGGTCAAAGATAACCTTAGAAAGCTATCCAAGTGGTAGCTGTGGAGAGCAGCCTTGAGGCTTAGTCTTGAAGGAATGTTAAGCAGCTTGTTTTACCAGAATCTAACCTTATAGAATTGGTTATATGAAAGGGGAACCACACTGTAGTTATAAAAATATGTATTTATTAATATAATACTCTCTAGAACGTACCAGTATCTGCTATACACAGTGAAACAGAAAGCACACAATACTGTAGCACAGAAACAATAGTAAATAGCACTAATACACAGTGGGCTCCAGGGGGAGACCAGACCATAAACTAAAATAGTGGTATAAGAACCACGACTCGAGTCAAGACAGTGTCTAGAGTATGTAGAATCGCTGGGACCCCAAGGAACCACCCAAGGTGAGTAAGTAGGGACCCCACGGAGGACGGGTGCAGTGTGGGAACACGGCCGCGTGCGCCGTTCAATTCTATGGGAGAGTCGCGTTGAAGTTTTAAAGTTTAAGGACCCTTCCCAGTGGACTTCGAAGAAACCTCATGGAACTTAGGAGGTTGGAGACCCACCCCACCCGTGGATACCGTAGAACCAGAGTTACCTATCCCAGGGAAGCCGGGTGCATAGGTCTGAAGTGGCGTCGGAAACCGGCGTCGATCTCTATGGAGGACTTCGAAGAAGAGCCACTGCTGGGAAAAAGAAAAGTGTCCGAAAAGTGTCCGATGGAATACAAAGGTGGATTCTTGTTGAAAAGTACCTGAAAGCAGAGGGGGACAGAGTCTGGGTCACTCACGAGTGACCAGGGGCTCGGTAGACGAATGCCCACCGATGTCGGGTGCTTCAGGTGCGTTGAGGTGGTTCTTGACTCTGCAGCCACAGGGACCAGGAGATGTCGAGGGCAACTAGGAGCCGGATGTCGAGTGCTGAGGGGTCGGTGTCCGGCGGGAGCACCAACAAGCCTTGGCAATGGCAACCCATGAAGAAGGTCAGGAAAGGTTACGGTTCAAACCAGCAAGGTCCAGGAGACTCACGAAACACAGGGAAGTCAGGGTAAGCCTTGAGCAACCAGGGGAGCCCAAGAAAAGTAGTGTTGATCCTCAAGTGGACTCGCAGGCCGGAGGCACAGAAGTCACAAGGGTACCTCAAGCAGTTTCACAAAGCAGCAGCCCATGGAGCACTCGGTGCAAGGAGGCCGGAGTTCTTTGTAGAAAATGGTGCCAGAGATTGGGGCTACTTGAAGCCCAGTGCACTTGTTCGGGAAATGCCAACAAGCATATGCACTTGCAAATGAACACGTTGCACAGGGGTACAGGTGTTGCAGCCCCCACGAGGGATTCTGGCCTCAAACTTGGTGAGAGGGCAGCTCGGACCTTGAGGGACTTGGAAACCCACCTCCTGTGTTGCTGGAGCCTTTGGAGTCCATGGGAGCTCAGGAGCAGCAGACCGGTCAATCATGTTGTGGTGCCTGCGGTTGCAGGAGAGTGACTCCTTCACTCCAAGGGAGATATCGTTGGTTGTTCTTGATGCTCCACAGGTCCTGCACAGCGCCTGTATGGTGCATGGGCACAGACGATGCTTCAGACTGAGAGGGAGACGAAGTCAGGCCCAAACAAAGTCCAGGAAGTCCAAAGTGTCCAGACGGTCGAAGTGCAGTGGTTTCTGGTTCAGAATCTTGTCCACATCGAATCTAGGGTCCTACAGCCCGGTAAGCCCTTAAGTACCCACAGGAGAGGGTTGGACAGATTCAGGAGACCCTCCCAGGGGAGGGCCTGGACAGTGGGGAGGTTACTCCCATGTCCTTTGTCCAGTTTCGGGCCAGAGCAAGAGCCAATGACTCCCAGGACGGGTTTGAACTGGACTATGCACATGGACACCAAATGTGCCCCTCATGCAGACTTTCGGTCGCTGGCAAGCGCACCCACCTAGGCGAAATACAATAAATACTGTCTGGGAGGTGGTCACACCTCCCTGTGACAGGATGCCTATTGTTCTGCCTTCCCATGCTCGAGCTTGGCTCAGCAGCAGGAGGACAGAAATGTGTCTCTGGTCGGCAGCAACCATTTTGGGCTGCCCGGGACTAGAAGGCTGGTACCGAGAACACCAGGGAACTCACTAAGCTCGTTTCTGAGGGGTGGAATCATACCTCCCACACCGGTTACTGGTGTGGAGGTATGATTCCACAATGTTTGACACCAAACATGATAGGGTTACTTTCAGCCGTTTTAGAGTTGGTCATCACGCGGTCGCATAATGCCACTCTATATGTCATAAATGGCTGATACACTGACAACCCGGGAGAATGGACTCCGTAGGCTGCAGGGGTGTCCTGCTCATGCAGTGGCACCCTCTCACTTAAAACCAATCACCCTGCCTTCAGGATTGTTAAGGCCTGCTATAGGGGTGACTTATAGGTTTTAAGTGCAGTAACCCTTAGATATAGTAAACCTACATCTAAAGTAAGTGATGCATGCACCAACTTATAGAGGCTGCAATGGCAGGCCTGTAGTTCCATTTTGCATGGCCTCTCATGGGTGGCATAATACATGCTTCAGCCCTTGGGAGGCCTCTAGGGTACCTATGCCCTGGGTACATGGGTACCATATACTAGGGACTGACAAGGGTACCCCAGTATCCAATCTGGAGTGTACCTAAGTACATAACATAACAGTTTAGGGAGAAAGCAGATAGACTGCGGTCCTGATTAGCAGGATCCTAGTCAGACTAGTCAAAACAGTATCACATGAAGCAAAAAGTGGGGGTAACCATAAGAAGCAGATCCTACTTTCCTACAGGTGAATTCCCCACAGTTGAGGGGTACTGTAAAAATTCAGTGCCCACATGGGGATCAGAAAGAATATCTGTTAGCGATAGTAGAGATATAGAAATCTATTGAAGATCCTACCCCTTTGACAGCTGGGTTAGTGCCTCAACTGCTTGAATCCCTAATTCTGGGAAGAGATTATTCTAATTTAGAACCCTAGTACAGAAGACATTGAAAGAGGGGAGCTCTTGGTGAGAGGAGGCCCCATATGCTGGAGAGGATAATGGAGATTGGCCCATACCCAAAGTAAGTAAAAGCAAAAATTTGGGAAGATGTAACAAATACAGAGGGAGACCAGTCCTATCAGTGATGACTGTTAGGACAATATGGGAATCCGATAGGAGGTTCCACGTGGCACAAAGATAGGATCCTATACTACAGGAAGCATAGGCGTAAGCAATTGACGGAGAAGACTTAAATGAGGTAGGACCATGGAGTAGCGTAATTTAGGCTCCACTCTCATTAGGTGCAGGAGTACAGTATCTTACATACTTTATACTCATTGTGCCTTAACCTATTAATGTGAAGTGAAGTATCAGTCATATAATTAGTTGTTTCACTTTAGAAATTAAAGAAATAACGTAACAGAGTGCTCCAATGACTAGAAATAATATGGAAATCATAGTTCCCATTCATATTTGCTCATGTTTCTTTAAAATACGCTACATGCATTGCATACGTTTGGTGAGCTCATTAATAGCTTTGCACCTGAACGCACACATGCAGTTATACATTTTACATGAACATGAGACTCATAATTGCTATGTATTTTTAATGTTTTATTAAGTTACCTTAACCAAAGGCCTTGAGCATTCAGGATTTCAATGTTTAACCTTCAACGTGAAAGTTTTGCTTGTGCTGCCATGTTCTTTTTCTTGCAGGTGCCTTCACTTGATTTCATAGTTAGAGAAAGCGTTACTGTGTGTTAGAGATAGCAAGGTATGGGAAGTGGGCTTTTGCCAAGGATGGAAAGCGCTAACGAGCTGAGAGGCCCTCGTGGACAAGGAGGAGCGCAATAGCCAAAGATGTTTGGATGCTGGAGTGTGGAATGAGAAACTAAGCAGAACTGACAATTCTCATGGAAAGTTGCTGAAAGTGATGACATGGAATTCTTGACTGTCATGTCGGTTAATTGGTGTTTATATCTTTAGAGTTTAGAGCAGATCCTTTCGGACTTCGAGAGGTACAGACCTCTCTGCCCTTTCACCCTAAGACAAGTGGAAGGCATTATGCCTGAAAGTTACTTCTTTTTATTTGGAGGCTTCTACTGACGTCTTCTCTTTGCTGACACCTTTCTGCATTTTAGAATTCAATGGCGTTTTCCCTGTCCTTTACTTAGCTTAGTTAGGGTTTCTAGCTGACAGTCTGTCCTTACTCCTTGGAAGGAAGGAAGACTGAAGCTGCTTAGGAAGCTGCTAGGATTTGGTTTCTTCTATTTGAACCATTCAGATTTCATATATACTTTATGCTCAAAGCTAGAATTTGCTTATTAACTTGTTGACTTTACACACAAATACTTATGATGATTTAAGATATTGGACCTATGGAATTGATAACTAATGTTGTAATAAATCTTATTAAACTTCAGTAACTGAGTACAGGTCCGTATTGTGCGACCAAATGGGTTGCACTGATGTCAAATTTCTCTAAATGTGCCTGTTGTAGTTAACTCCTCTTTTCTTCAGGCCTGCGAAAAAGATCATTGGACCGAGAGAAGTTCCAAGAACAAATTCGGCTCCAGCAACCACAATTGGTTGTTAAATAGGACAGGAAAGTTAATTCTGGAACCCTTTCGAGACAGTTATGTATAGATTTTAAAGAAGTGAATAAGATATCAATATTTTACACCCATCCCTTGAATCGATGAAATGGTGGAGAGGTAGTGTCAGGCACGATTTATTAGCATGAGAAGAAAAAGGTATGCAGTTCCTGTGGAGGAGAGGGGAAGGGGGCAGGGCAGGGGACTGGCAAGGTCCCTGGCTACAAATAGAAAGAGTTAGTGGGAAAGGGGGACTGGGAAGTCCTTCCTTCGGAATGAGTGCCCTCACACACCAGCCTGCTGGGTGTCATGCTTCATCATCGGGCATGCTCCTCGTCGGGTCGGCGCTGCAATACCGACGGGCACCCTATGCAGGGGCTCTTTGGCGGAGATCTTTATTCCTTGCCGTATGGTGCGGTGGGTGTGAGGGCCTTAGAAGTGTAGGTGTGCAGATGTGTGAATTAAAACAGGGAAATAGAAGAGTCAGGTAAATTAGACTTTAATGATCCTGCCTTCCCCTGATTAAAAATGAAGTTGGCGACTCACTGCAAAATCCTGCAGCGTGTTATGCTCAATCTTGTGCGGTCAACATGTTTCTTGCCTGTTTAGTCAGGAGGATCTAGTGGCAATTCTTCAGGACCTAATGAAAATAATAACTCTACACTATAATAGACTGTGATGTTCTAACCTATTAATAACAAAAGAGGCACCAAGAGGTAAAGTACCTGATGATGCAGCAGCCAATCTAAAACTATCTTTCGAATGGCCCCTTCAGTTCACGGCAAGTGTAGGACACGGTAAAGTATTAGTGTCCAAGTAACTGCGCCCCGGTGACGAGTGACCTACCCTGCACTCCCGGATCCGGCAGTGCAGGGTAGGTCACTCGTCACCTGGGCGCAGTTACTTGGACACTAATACTTTACCGTGTCCTACACTTGCCGTGAACTGAAGGGGCCATTCGAAAGATAGTTTTAGATTGGCTGCTGCATCATCAGGTACTTTACCTCTTGGTGCCTCTTTGTTATTAATAGGTTAGAACATCACAGTCTATTATAGTGTAGAGTTATTATTTTCATTAGGTCCTGAAGAATTGCCACTAGATCCTCCTGACTAAACAGGCAAGAAACATGTTGACCGCACAAGATTGAGCATAACACGCTGCAGGATTTTTGCAGTGAGTCGCCAACTTCATTTTTAATCAGGGGAAGGCAGGATCATTAAAGTCTAATTTACCTGACTCTTCTATTTCCCTGTTTTAATTCACACATCTGCACACCTACACTTCTAAGGCCCCTCACACCCACCGCACCATACGGCAAGGAATAAAAGATCTCCGCCAAAGAGCCCCTGCATAGGGTGCCCGTCGGGTATTGCAGCGCCGACCCGACGAGGAGCATGCCCGATGATGAAGCATGACACCCAGCAGGCTGGGTGTGTGAGGGCACTCATTCCGAAAGGAAGGACTTCCCAGTCCCCCCCCTTTCCCACTAACTCTTTCTATTTGTAGCCAGGGACCTTGCCAGTCCCCTGCCCTGCCCCCTTCCCCTCTCCTCCACAGGAACTGCATACCTTTTTCTTCTCAAGTTTATCCAGGGCATGTATGCTGGACCTCTCTAAAAGCCCAGAGTCCCCCCTTTTTTGTTTGACGATTTATTAGCACCCTGGATTTATATAAAGGGTTGTGGAAGATTTCCTTGAATCCTGCAAATATGGAAAAGACAGCGGGCATATTATCAAGAACGGCGTTAAAATTATCGCCGCTTTAGCGGCAGAAAACTGCCACTAAAGCGGCGATAATGGGCTTGATAATATGCCCTTGAGAATTCCAATAGAAGCCCATGTTGACACCAGAACATGGGCTTCTATTGAATTCTCAAGGGCATATTATCAAGCCCATTATCGCCGCTTTAGTGGCAGTTTTCTGCCGCCAAAGCGGCGATAATTTTAACGCCGTTTCTTGATAATATGCCCCAGCATGTTTCACCCTGGGAGGTTTTTTCAGTTTATGGTACTGACTTTCGGGCTGCGCAGAGCTCTTGTTACTTTCCAAGAATTATGAATACATTAGTAAGAGGCCATAGTAAATATGCAGCAGCATATATTGATGAAATTGTGATACATGCAAAGATCATGTATGTCATCTCATGGCAGTGTTACACACCCCCAATCAAGCCGGATTCAAAGTTAAATCCTAACAAAAGCCATTTGCTTGTCAGCAAGTGAAATACCCTGGCTAATTACAAGGCAAAGGGGTTATTTAAACTGTTGGACCTGGCCCTTTTTGCAGGGTTATCCCTAAACGTTTTGCCTTCCTCTGCCTGTTTTTCTGACCTTCTTTTTGTTGGCTTTAGGACTCTGAGCACTTTACCACTGCTAATCAATTCTAAAGTGCATGTGCTCCCTCCCCTAAAACATGGTATGATTGGTTTACACCTGTTTGGTATATTTAATTTACTTACAAGTCCATTGTAAACTGGTATCCTAAATACCCAGGACCTGTAAATTAAATGCTACTAGTGGGCCTGCAGCACTGCTTGTGCCACCCACAGACATAGCCTTTCAAACCTGTCTCAGGCCTGCTACAGCAGAGCCTGCGTGCACAGTTTACTGCAACACTGACTTGGCATTTAAAACTACTTGCCAAGCCTTAAACTCCCCTTTTACTACATGTAGTTCATCCCTAAGGTAGGCCCTAGGTAGCCCTATGGGCAGGGTGCTGTGTAAGTAAAAGGTAGGACATGTGCTGTTGTGTAATCCCTATATGCCCTATACAGGATCTGCGCGTTTGGATAACATAAACTGTAGGTTTGGTGGCAGACTAACTCTGAGCACCCCCACTGAGAATGTTAGCCTGTTTTTGTATTAGCTAGCTCACAGTGCCACTAGTGTCTCCTCTTATCGGGGAGAGATTAGTTTCTGGCAACCTCAGAACATGACAACCCTGATCCCTCAGAATCATGGAAACAATGTACTACTTTTCGCTCAGTCACTCATGCTTACTTATTCGGTTTGTCTCAGAGAGATACACAGAATAAACAGTCTGGGCGTTTCAATAAGTATTTATTGAACAGTTGTTATTCTTGTGTAAAATATATGTGCTGCAACAACCAGCAGACAGTAGCAGAGATATATTATCAGCAGTACGATAAAGGTGAAAGGATAGTACAGTTCTACCATATTGCAATAATCATGAGTACATACATGAATATAAAATGCATATAGAAAAGTGCAACCTAAGAAGTGCGCGTACTCCTACGATGCCTGTCTAGATGTACCTAAGTGTACCTAGCATGTGAGTAGGTGTAAGGCCAAGAATCCCTCTAGGATGTAATAGAACCCCATTACCTTCAATCAGAGAGTGTGGGACCCCGTCCTGGTCTCGAGTTGGACACCCCGCAAGGGATTAGACCGCTGTCAGCTGGAGTGACTGCATGCAGGAGCCTCAGCGTCTCTGGTCAGTGTGTCAGCATGGAAGTCTCGGTTCCCTCTATCTTACCGTGGCAAGATGTGGTGTATTTATACCCTAAATTGTCTCGTCCCTTAGTATGGTTTGTATTGGTCTTTGTTAGTCTTGAGGAAGACGTCAGGGATGAACTTTGTACATACATATTATGCAGGTGGTGGTTCTATGAATGCTCATGCATAATTTATGAGTACAGTGTAGGCCTGTGTTTGGGAACAACCTTCTGTGTTCAAACCACAGACTAGATAACGTTCAGCCCTCAGAGCTCGTTGTGTACTGAAGGGAACTAATGTAGGTGAAAGATCATGCCTATACTTGGGCATAGGAGATCATGACTATATTAGGGCATAGACGAATATGACCATAATTGGGCATATATGATTTATGACCATACTAGGGCATATACGAGTATGTCCATTCTAGTGCATATCTGATCGCGTCTATATTAGGGCATATACGAAATATAACACCCACTCCACTTCCGAACTGGATAATAATGACAAATACTATATTTTAAAATCTGAACAATTAAAAGATACTTTAAAAGCAGATAAAACATGTTAAAAAGTTTTAAAAAAGATGTTAAAAATATCTATCATATATTGCCACTTTGAAAAGTCAACTCTGCCTTTCTATATAAGTTGCTATACTATAAGCAAAGGAAGGCCATGCTCTTCTCAAGCAAAAGTGTCAATTTAGGAAATGTTCCAAATTTTGTTTGTTTATTTATGAAACAAAGTCTAGAAGCCGGAATTCTTTCCCAGGACGCGATGAGCCAATTCAAGATTAAGTGTCCTGGCTGGGAGATACAGCATTATCGGTGTTAGCTACTGCAGACGACAAATCCAACGCCTTACAGAGAATGTCAATCGCACATAGATGGAATTCAGTACTGCCAACAGTCGGTGCTGCGGCAGCTTGTGCGGCAGTTGTTACCTGAGTGCCTGTGGAGGAGCCACCTAACCCAGCAGGAGCAAACGGCACCTGTGGATTCTCAAGGAATGCGTTCATCAGAATTGGAAGGTGCTGGGGACAACGCAGAGCATGGGCCTTTAGGGGGTCCAGCATAGCATCCATGTCCGGAGGCGAATATGATGGAAACGTTAGACAGAGATCCAACGTGCATTCTTCTCCGCAAAACAGGCATCGAAGAACAGGTAAGATGCAGTCCACCCAGACTGGTCTAAACGATAGAAACCAAGAGGCGTTCAGTTCTCGTAGGCAATGTATACCCAGAAGCTGTACCATGCGTTCAAGGTACATCCACTCCATGAGCGTGTTCGCCATTTCCTCGGAAATTTGGCCGTCCATTGCGTAGCAGGAATAACACAATCAGGACTCCTGCAATTAGGAACAGGATAAGCGGGAGACCTCCAAAGACGCTTCCCAATACGGAGTGTATAAAATTTGGGATTACTCCGAGGACTGTCTGAAAGGTGCCTAATAGTCCTGACCCTATGGTCTTAAATAGGTGTACAACACCGCTCGTATCAGACATATTGAAGATACGACCCACCATTTCTGCGAAATGAATGGGGCAGTTTGTACATATAAGTGCCTGTATCTCAGTCGAGGTCCTTGCAACTTGAAGTTCAAAGGTTTCTCGAGTGGAGGTTAAGGGCACGGGTTGCTGTAAAAGCATGGCTTTCAGTCTGCTCAAAGTATCAATTCGTATAAAAGAAACATTCAACGAAGGCCGTAGCGGCGCCTCCCTGACTGTGTTCAGTGGTGGAAACAATACTTGCGTACAGCAAGTAACCCTGGAGTTAACAGTTACTAGATAGGCGACACCCGGAAGCATCCCACAGCAACCTTGATCATTAAGCATCAAGTAACTCCCATTTGAGAGCAGCTGGAAAACCGGCGTGATCATGGCCGCTGGGGTCCCTGACATGTGACAAGATAAATTTGCTACTGAACCACTACATGCTCCGTGCAGGGAAATATGCTGACACATGAGAGAACCGCTTAAAGCGTTCTTGCAGTTTGTACCACTCAGAAACACTTCTCGATCCCACTCCGGCATCGATATCTATATGGTAACTCCCAAGTTTCCTTAATGTATCCATTACCCATCCGTTCATATTTGCCTGCCTGCCTTTGCTCAAGGCAATACTGAAACTGAAAAGTAGTGACTGGCAGAGTTATTTGGCCATGGATTAACCATTCGGTTGATGGCGATTCCGCTACAATGAATGGTAATCTGTCCAGTTTCTCAATACGCAGCATTGTGTACTGGGCTCCTCTTTGTGCCATTTCTGTCTGTTTATCAGTTAGATTGTGTTCTGAAAACAGAGACGAGGTGTTTATAAAACGCCAAGGCACCTAGCCTGCACGCAAAGATTGCAGCGTCCTGCTTAACATCATAACAGAACGTAACTGAGATTGCCCGTGTTGTAACAAGGCCAAGTCTTGTTCTAATTTGTCAATTGCCGAAGACACAATGTTGCCTAAGGAGTAAATCCTGGAGGTCAAAGTTGTTAACCCATTATCCACTACAGCTAATGCCTTTTCTAAGTTAATACGGTCTATTTCCTGTATCCTCTCTGCAGCTTCTTGTTGGGATATTTTCCAGTTTTCATTATAGTAGGCATAAATGCCAGCAGCTATGAAACGTTTCTGACGTGTCTTCCTAGGACCGAGTAAAAACTCCCTAAAATCCATGTCAGGTGTGAGTAAGGTCAAGTGATGCTTCACTTCAGAAAGTGTTGAGGTTTCTAGCCAATTAAGGCACAACTTCCCAACAGTATACGATGTCACTACCCCTGGGTGTTGTCTCTGTACATAGCATAGATCTGGCCTATGGATACTAAACCCTTCGGTAGCATTCATAAATCTCTGCTGACAGGTGTTTGTGTCAATGGGCCAAATCAGCCATTTCGTCCAATCAGGATCTGATCTGTTGTACTGGATAATGTCATCTAATGTTACCCCCTGTGTAGTTGAATTCTGCCCCCCACCCACCTGTGATAGTGTTGGAAATCCAGATGTGTTCAGTTCCTTGTTCTTGGCTAATCCAAGACAGGATGTTTGTTGCACAGTTTCATTAAGAAATATCATCTGCTGTGGAATGAGGCATGCTCTAAAAAGCGCTTCTGTTCCCTGGATTTGCCAGTCCCTAGAATCCCAGATTGATTTTAAATCTATTGTGTCCTTCCATAGGTCGAAACCCTGTGTAGACAACTGGGCCATAGAGGAAGCAGAGTAAATTTGTTTGGTGTTTGTCAACATAATTTTCTGAGCTGATGTCGCCATTTTATAATAAAATGTCTCTGGGTCAGATATGTTAAAACCAGAAAAATATGTGAATTTCTGTGCAAATGTTTGCGAGCTACCTTTCGGTGGTGTCGGGCAGTGTTCCCACTGGTGGTACTCAAATACATTTCTAGGTGTTATAGATTTGTGTAAGAAATGATGACCATAATGTTGATAACAGTATAATGTATCATAGTCTGAAGTACCTTCTAACATTTCATTGCTCGGAAATGCAGCTGTTTTTTCTAAATCAGACATTACATTATTTACAGTTTCAGTGTCCCAATCATCAGAAAATGTACTGGAGGTAATGATATCATTTAACAAAATTTTAAATACATGTTTAAGTTTTAAAAGTTCAGTCGGCCCGAATATATCAAAATCAATCTTGTCCCATACTATACCGTCCGGTATAGGAACTGCTGTGATGTTCATTGAAGACAAGTCTCTTTGTTCACGATGTGAGGACTGATGTGGTTTTAAAATCAAATTCACTTCTTGGGCTGTAGAGCTTCGCTGAAGGTATCGTCCATTAATAAGCATACTCAAGGTTATAATAAAACCTAGCCAGAGAATGAAAAACAGAATCCCAGTGATGTACCATAGTTCTATCCAATGTGACACCAGGTAAGTCTTTCGAAGAACGTTCAAAAAGTCTTTAACTTGCTGTTTGCGTGGGGGCGTGGCCAAGCCGGCGACGAAGATGGCCGCCTGGCACTGAAGCTCCGTCTGGCGCAGTCAGCTTCCTAACATATTCCCCCACTTGCAACAGCTTTCGAACCTGGAACCCCGATGCGGAACGCAGCGCAAGATGCACGGACCCCATCGGTGCAACTGTGGCCTTGATCGGTAAATGCAATCGGCGGTGGCGGCGAGCTGAGTAGTGACGACCGGCTTGGCCGCAGGCCTCGTGCCCGACTTCCTCTCCGTTGGGCGGAGCTGCCACCAACGCGAGGCCGAGGACTGCGGAGCTGCCGACGGCCTACGGCGGCCTGGGATCACTGGTGAGGCGCGCAGTCCCCCTGCCCACCGCCACTGCTGCCCTCACGTCTAGATCGCAGGACGGGGCTGGGGGCCTCTGCGCTGACGCTGTGGGGTCTGTGCGCAGCGATTTGACTCTACCCGACCAGGTCTCGTCCCTTGCCGAGGGACGAGACCTGCTGCCCTCCCCCGCAGCGCGACAGGCAGAGCCGCGCTGCTCTTCGGTGCTGCAGCTGCGGCCCTTCCAGATTGGTGTGCCTCCCCCGCTTGGGACCAGCGGCCTGCACCTCCGGCCGGCTCTCTACATTACCGAGGGGTGGTTGGCTGCAGGTGACCGGTGGCCGATGTTGGAACCGCTTGGGGCTCCCACACACGTGTGGGGCTCCCCGATCTCCCGTCCTGGCCCCCTCCGGGGTGCTGCCTTCCACCGCGCCCACAGCATTCCAGATTCAGGCTGCCACCCCCTCGGCCGGGCTCCGCCGGCTCCGGCTGTCGACCTGGGTGTCCACGACCCCGGCACGTCGGACTTTGCCGCCCTGTGATCCTGTGCATATACCACGCCGGGCAGGTCCCTGCAACGCTACTTTGACGCATCATGGGCCGCAAAGATCCGAGGCAAAAAACTTTGCCTTTTGAAAAGCTTACTGAGCCCGCACCTCCACAGGACTTACCCATGGCCGATTCGGCACACCAACCAGACCAGGAGGCCGCTCCAGCGGACACAACCGCGTCCCTGCTCCGGGAGATGAGAGCGGGCTTTAAAGCACTGGATACCCGCTTCGATCTGCTGGATAAAAATATCTCCAGTATGGGCGCTAAAATCCAAGTCCACGACAGGCGGCTCGATGTGGCTGAGGCACGCATATCCGATATAGAAGATGGGACCGCGCAGTCGGTGAAGCGTCTGGAAAGGGTTGAGCGTATCCTGAAGGAAGTGGCCATCAAAAATGAGGACCTTGAAGCCCGCAGCCGCCGCAACAACCTCCGCATTGTTGGGGTCCCGGAGACAACCCCCACTGGCCGCATGGACCTGTTTGTGGAAACACTGCTGCTCGGACTTTTTGGTAAGGACTCCTTCACGGCCGGCTTTGTGATCGAGAGGGCGCACAGATCCCTAGGCCCACGCCCCAGGCCTGGTATGCCTCCCAGACCCATAGTGGCCCGGGTCATGAACTTCCGGGACCGAGACACGACACTTCGTATGGCCCGAGAAAAAGGCGACATTGACTGGCAGGGCTCAAAACTCTCCTTCTACCCGGATTTCACAATCATGGTGCAAGAAGCACGGCGTAAATTCAATGGGGTCAAGGCTGCTTTGAGAAATATGGGGTTGCGTTATGGCATGCTCTACCCGGCCCGGTTGAGGGTCGATGTGGACGGCAGGGATCGAATCTTTGATACTCCGACTGAAGCACAAGAGTTCTGTCGTATGTACAAAAAGAACAATCTACCTTCCGACAGAGCAGTGGCCGGCCCTTCCCCTCCACATAGCGGATCCGACGCCAGTGCTGATCTCTTCTCCAGCGCTGGGACTGGGTGACGTCTCACCCTCACAGGTTCAACTGTGGTTTTTTTTTGTGTGTTGGGAATATGTTTTTGATACTTTTACAAGACATTGCAATTTAGCTGACAGCTAGCCGGGCGTTGCCGCCCCCTTGGTGTATCCATCGAGAATGGTTTGGTTTGATCTAGGATACCTCTTTTGGGTCTAGCATTCTACTGTGTGGCAATTTGGTACCTTCTGTTCTTTGTTAATTGGGAAATGGCCCTTCCCTGGTTGGGGTGGGGTTGGGTGGGGGGACGAGGGGGGATACTTCACTTTGGAAATTGGGTCTCAAGTATTGTTATTAGTCATTCACTATTGCACATAATTGGCAGTTTTATTTCCACTACAGCATTGACACTGTTCTTTTGCATTGATGGCCAAGTTTGGTAATATCGCAGGTCCCTCTGACCTTTCAGTAATGTCCTGGAATGTACAGGGTCTTAACGATACACAAAAACGTAGACAGGTGCTGCAGTACTTAGTTAGACACAAAGTAGATGTTGCTTACTTGCAGGATACCCATCTCCCCAAAACGGACTCAGCACACTTTGGCACCAGCTGGGGGGCACATCGGTATTTCGCCAATTACAGTTCCTACGCTCGGGGCACCGCCATCCTAATACATAAGCGTGTTCCCTTTCATTTTAGCTCGACGTTCCAGGACGACAGGGGTAGATATATCGCAGTGACTGGGACCCTATCGGGCAGGAACATTACACTACTTTGTCTTTATGCACCCAACACTGACTCCCTCGACTTTTATCATTCCCTGCAGGCACAGCTCATGCGACTGCCCCCGCAGACATTAATTGTAGGCGGAGACTTTAACCTCCTACCTAACCCTGAACTAGACAGCACTTCAAAGGCCCCTGACACTAACCCACGATCCCGTCGAGCACTCCTGGAGCTCTGTGCCCGATTCACGCTGTTGGATGTTTGGCGCAAACGAAACCCCAGCTCTACCGCGTACACCCACTATTCAGGTCAACACAATACCTGGACGAGGATTGACTATTGGCTACTCACCCCAGACATTTATGGCTGGTGCGAGACGGTCGGGACCCTTCCCAGAACCTACTCTGACCACTCCCCAGTGACGCTGCGCCTTCGGATCCCCTGCCTAGAGGGCTTCGAACGCCAGTGGCGCTTCCCCAGCCGTGCATTGCTCGATGAGGTGTTTAAGGAAGAAATTCGGGAGACCATAGAGGACTATTTTGCCATAAACACGGGCTCGGTGGCCACGAGGGCGACACTGTGGGAGGGTTTTAAGGCTGTCATAAGGGGCACGTGTATAGCGAAGCATGCAGGAGTCCTTCGGGATCTCCGTAACACATTGGCGCGTTTAGAGCGCGACCTCCTGGCCTTAGACAGTGACACCACAAGCAACGCACATTCTAACTATGAGAGCAGACGACTGGTGTTAATGGAGGAGTATAGGGAAACGGCCGACGGGGAGATCTTATATCTAGGGAAATATCAAACAGCCCGGCGCTACGGTGAGGGCGACAGACCGGGCAGGGTGCTGGCCCAACTCCTACGCCCCCCATATCATAAAACCTATATCACTGAACTACATTCCCCAGAAGCACATGTGTACACCTCTACGGCGGACATTCAGTCCCGGTTCCTGGAATATTTTACTGCTCTGTACTCCTCCACTATTGGGAGCGACCACAAGGCCCAAGAGGCCTATCTGAACGAGATATCCCTGGTGTATCTTGAAAAACACATGCAGGACTTCCTGGCGGAGCCCATCTCGGTCGCGGATGTGATTTTGGCCATAGAGACCATTCGCGGCTCGTCCGCACCCGGATTGGATGGTCTCTCTGGGGATTTTTACAAAGAATACAAAGAATTACTAGCCCCACAGCTCATTGAGGTGTATGCCGAGGCACTGGAGACACAATCACTTCCTCCTACACTCAGGGAAGCTGTCATAGTCCTCCTTCCCAAACCGGGCAAGGATCCTACACAATGTGGTTCGTATCGGCCACTATCCCTATTGAATTTAGACTACAAAATCCTTGCCAAAGTGATCGCTAATAGGCTGTCCCAATTAATGGAATTTATTATCTCTCCGGCTCAATCTGGTTTTGTGCCACATCGATCAACATCCCTAAATCTCAGAACGCTTTTCTCGGTCCTGCACAGGATTAATCCTGACACCCCGGCGGCTGCCGTGCTCTTGGACACGGAGAAGGCCTTCGACACTTTGGAATGGCCCTTCTTTCTCTCGGTTATGAGGCGCATGGGCATGCCCATGGGCTTCATCGACACAACCATATTACTGTACACCAAACCAACTGCGCGGTTGCGGTTAAACGGAACGCTTTCCGCTCCCTTTCAATTGTCCCGGGGCACCAGGCAGGGTTGCCCACTGTCTCCATTGTTATTTATACTGGCCATGGACCCATTGATACGGCACTTTCAGGAATGACATTTACACAGGGGCCTACAATTCAACACTGGCCCTCTTTTGGTGTCCCTGTACGCGGACGACACGATCCTTTATGTTCGCCACCCGCAGGATAATTTGCACAAACTAATTAGAGAAATTATTAGGTTTGGCCGCTACTCAGGACTAGGGATAAACTGGCATAAATCTGTTATATTTCCGCTGACAGCCAGCACGAAACGATGGGAATGCGAATTCCCCTTAGAATGGTGTGCGGAATCAGTGAAATATCTAGGAATTCACATTCACTTAGAGACTGCCCAGATGATAAACCTCAATTATGGACGAGCCATCGACGCACTCACAACTCAAATAGAGAAATGGCTGTGGCTACCCCTATCCCTAGCCGGTCGGGTATCGCTTCTAAAAATGATAATTCTCCCTAAATTTCTATATCTGTTTAATAATATACCTATCCCACTCACCAACAAATTTTTTCACACACTCCGCACCCTGTTAACCCGATTGATATGGGGAGGGGGGCGGGCACGTGTCCGGTGGGAAGTCCTCACATTACCATACGAGAGAGGGGGTTACAATGTCCCAGACTTGCAGCTCTATTACTTAGTGTCCCAGTGCAGCTACGCTCACGCATGGTACCACCCGGATGCCCGGATTCCTTACCTCCGCTAGGAGGCTGACTTGGTACTCCCAGAGCAACTTGCGGCCATACTCCCTACGGGCTTTCCCAGAGACCCACTGGACATCCAAACCGTTTCCACCACCAGCTGGGCGTGGAAGAAGTTATGCCGGTATACAGGCACAGCAGCCCTGTATTCCTCCGCTTTGCCCATTATAAACCCACGCTTAATACCAATCACGGGAGAGCGACTGGTGCAACGCACTCTCACCAAATTTGAAATCACACGAGTAGGCGACCTATACCCTGACGGCCACATATTCTCCCTCGCAGAAGATGATCGGTTCCAGTCAGGCACCACTATGGACAGATTCGTCATGGGACGCCTCCGCTCTGCCCTACCTTCCACCTTCCCTTTCTTTCCGCTAGAGCCTGTCTCCTTTCCACCTCTCACCAGGGTTGTTGAGCACAAGGACAACACACATCTCATCTCAAAACTCTATAAGGCATGCATGACACTGAAGCCAGTGGACGACAGTAAGATTCGCGGGGCATGGAGGCCGACTTGGGACTCACGATAACGGACGAGCAATGGCTTGCATGTTGCGCGGTCACACGGGACGTTTCGTTAAACAGCAGACACAAGCTCCTACATTTTAAATTTTTACGCCGCATATACTTCACACCGGCATTAGCACACAAGATTGACCCTACCCAACCGCATAACTGTCGTAAATGCTCCGCTCCTAATGCGGATTTTGCACACCTTACCTGGACGTGTCCAAAACTACAACACTACTGGGAGCACATACACCTCATATTAGGGAAGATAACCAATCTTGCCCTGACTCCTAACCCGGAGGTGGCCCTACTGGGTTATACAGTTAACTTCCCTAAAAAAGTCAGACAGTTCGCTGCACTGGGACTGCTCCTGGCTAAGCGTGAGATAGCTATTCATTGGGGTCGCAGGTCGGTCCCAACTGCACAGAGTTGGTTAAGGAGTTTAGCTTATTGCAACGTCAACATTGAAATATATGCCACTACGTTGCCCAGTCCGTCCCGTCCCAAGGACATATGGGACCCTTACCGGTCTTACATTGAGGCAGTACATCAGGAGCCTGACCAATCACTGCAGCGGGGTTTGGTGCCAGAGGGGGTGGGGTATGCAGTTCTCTGCAGAACACCTTCGCCCTATTGCCGCAGCGCGGTCAATGGTAAATTGCAGGAATGCTCGTCTCCTGGGTGCAGATTGCGCCCCAACAGATTTCTCCTGGGATCAGTGTCCAGTACGGGACCCCTCCATATTAATGCTAATTATGATAACCTGTGCATGCATCGATTTTACAATTTCTGTTTCATGTCCCACATGCTGCCAAATGTAATGTTAATGATGTAAATGTGAATTGACAATTTGTACTGATGCAATAGCGAACTAAGACACAAATACAATGCTTATTCTTGATCATGCAAACGAAAAAGAATAAATAAAGTTTAAAAAAAAAAGTATTTCACCATCCTTAAATAGCTACAGTCTTCAGAGACATTTTGGGATGGAGAGGCGATCTTGATGTCCTGGACTTTCTTCGGATGAGGAGCCACCCACTAACTGTGAAGGTGTAGTCAAAGAAATTCAGACTTCTTGTGATGCCATGTTAGTCTGTTATGTCTGAGTCTGGAGGAAAGGCTCTCGGTCCATTGTAGTTCTGGTCAGTGGAGGCAAAATGCATTACAATCTCTTCACTGACAAAAAAAAAAAAAACAACTTGCTGTTTGCGTGATGTTTTGGCTGGCGTTGTTTCCTGTTCGCTTGGGTCCAGGGAAAACGTATCAAAGTTTATGAAGTAGCCAGAAGCAGTTCGATCAATTGTAGGAATTGCATCAGGATTTGTTGAAGTTGTTGTGTTCTTGTGTCGAGGCACATTGATGTAAACATCGGTATTCAGTCTGATTGCAACTTGATTGTTAAGTTGAGTTTGATTTAGAAGTTAAACTTCTGGTTCAAGAGGAACGAGTTCCATAGCATTGTTGCCTAGTCCTTCATTCCGTACAGGAGGCTCTTCAAACGTGATGAGTCTTTCTGTTTGAACTTCTTGGATTGTAGCGAGAGGAGGGCGTCTGCTACTGTGGAGTCCATGAGGCCTACTGTTCAGTATTGGCCACATAGTGTGGTTTGATTAAGTCGATTGGGACAAATCTTTTCTCCTTTTTTCCGGCAAGAGGCGGCAAAAGAACAGTTCTTGTTCCGTGAATTGCTAGGACAGGTACAGGCTTTCTGTATGATGGTCCAAATTCTTTTTTGTCCGCTATCTTTTCTCTGACCAGGTCTCCGATCTTTGGGATCCAGACAGGTTTTGCCGTTTCTGCCTTGACTTACTCAGTGGCATTCTGTTTTAGGTGGACATTACTTTGTTGTGTCATGGATTCATTTAGATCCTGTAAAACAGCCAAACGATTATGGATATCAAATCAAATGGTTTCTTATCCGCCACTGTGCCTTCACAATCAAGATCAGGTACCCACATTCTTGTCCCAAATAGGACCTCATATGGAGTGACAACCCCTAGAGAGCTTCTTGGCTGGTTATTGAGTGCCCGCTGGACCCCATAAATGTGATTGACCCAACTACCGCCCTTGCCTAATACCCTAGCTGTTAAAGACTGCTTTAAGTCCCGGTTTTTCCTCTCCACAACCGAATTTCCCTCAGGATGGTACAGAGAGGAGTACCGCAATGCTACGCCCATACTTTCCATGGCCTCTTTGAAAGCCCGAGACCTAAACGCCGGGCCACGGTCAGAATGTAACGTGCGAATTGCGTATGTGCCGATAAAGACTCGCAAATCTTTTATAACAGTTCGAGCGTCAGCTGAGCGCTGAGGCCATACCCATAGGAATCTTGAGCAGGAATCCACTGCAACCATGATATACTTGTAAGCCCCATCAGATTGTAAGGGGCCGCAGTGGTCCAGATACACCCATGCGAGAGGTTTGTCTGATTTCAGTAATGGTGTCTGTGCCGGGCGTGTTACGGTGGAACCCTTCATCTGCTGACAGATGTCGCATTTCAAGACATAGGGGTCGATTCCGATCCCGGTCGGAGGCGCACCTAACACCATTCGCCCGGGAAAAAAACCAGGCGAATGCGTGTTTCCCGACCGATTCGCACATACGTCCGAACGAGCAAGTACGATGCGCATAACTGCCCAAATCCCGACCCAGTCGTACTCACCCAATCCAGCTCCTGTTCCCCGACCGATGCGGATCCGGAAACGCAGAATCGAGTCGCACGGAAGCCCAAATGCAGCCCCGTCCGGCCGGACTAGTACGATGCGCCTTCCGTACGTGCCGAACCCGTCGCTACGCACGGCACGTCAAAACATCCGGGAGAGGCGCACATAAGCTCCGATTCGCGCCACAAGACGATCCACAGCGACGAGGCGAAGCAAAGAGAAAGACGAACGAGACGAACCAACCATGAATCCCATCGCGCCGACCCTACCAATACTCTACATCTATTACCGGAACTGGTACGGACGCGTACGGCGCAGAAGGTAAGTCAGACACCCACCACACAAACAAACCACACGTACCTGACATATAACACACACACATAGGGATGCAAAAATTACTTACACCATCAACAGCAGCGCCATAGGGGCGGGATGGCTATCACCAATGCCACATACACACATAGGGGCCTGGATGCCAACCACCAACACCACCCCTACCCATGGGGGCCCGATGCCTACCGCCACTACCACCCCTACTCAGGGGTTGCTAGATGCCTACCACTACTACCACCCCTACCCATGGGGGCTGGATGCCTGTCACTACTACCACCCCTACCCAGGGGTGCTAGATGCCTACCACTACTACCACCCCTACCCATGGGGGCTGGATGCCTGTCACTACTACCACCCCTACCCAGGGGGTGCTAGATGCCTACCACTACTACCACCCCTACCCATGGGGGGCTGGATGCCTACCACTACTACCATCCCTACCCAGGGGGTGCTAGATGCCTACCACTACTACCACCCCTACTCAGGGGGGGCTGGATGCCTACTACTACTACCACCCCTATGCATGGGAGGCTGAATGCCTATCACTACTACCACCCCTACCCATGGGGGGCTGGATGCCTGTCACTACTACCACCCCTACCCAGGGGGTGCTAGATGCCTACCACTACTACCACCCCTACCCATGGGGGGCTGGATGCCTATCACTACTACCACCCCTACTCAGGGGGGGCTGGATGCCTACCACTACCACCACCCCTACCCATGGGGGGCTGGATGCCTGTCACTACTACCACCCCTACTCAGGTGGAGCTGGATGCCTACTACTACCACCACCCTTACCCATGGGGGGCTGGATGCCTACTACTACTACCACCCCTACCCAGGGGGGGCTGGATGCCTACCACTACTACCACCCCTATCCAGGGGGTGCTAGATGCCTACCACTACTACCACCCCTACCCATGGGGGGCTGGATGCCTACCACTACTACCACCCCTACCCATGGGGGGCTGGATGCCTGTCACTACTACCACCCCTACCCAGGGGGTGCTAGATGCCTCCCACTACTACCACCCCTACCCATGGGGGGCTGGATGCCTGTCACTACTACCACCCCTACCCAGGGGGTGCTAGATGCCTACCACTACTACCACCCCTACTCAGGGGGGCTGGATGCCTACCACTACCACCACCCCTACCCAGGGGGTGCTAGATGCCTACCACTACTACCACCCCTACCCAGGGGGTGCTAGATGCCTACCACTACTACCACCCCTACCCATGGGGGGCTGGATGCCTGGCACTACTACCACCCCTACTCAGGGGGGGCTGGATGCCTACCACTACCACCACCCCTACCCAGGGGGTGCTAGATGCCTACCACTACTACCACCCCTACCCATGGGGGCTGGATGCCTGTCACTACTACCACCCCTACCCAGGGGTGCTAGATGCCTCCCACTACTACCACCCCTACCCATGGGGGCTGGATGCCTGTCACTACTACCACCCCTACCCAGGGGTGCTAGATGCCTACCACTACTACCACCCCTACCCATGGGGGCTGGATGCCTGTCACTACTACCACCCCTACCCAGGGGTGCTAGATGCCTACCACTACTACCACCCCTACCCATGGGGGGCTGGATGCCTGTCACTACTACCACCCCTACCCAGGGGGTGCTAGATGCCTACCACTACTACCACCCCTACTCAGGGGGGGCTGGATGCCTACCACTACCACCACCCCTACCCATGGGGGGCTGGATGCCTACCACTACTACCACCCCTACCCATGGGGGCTGGATGCCTATCACTACTACCACCCCTACCCATGGGGGCTGGATGCCTACCACCAACACCACCCCCACTCATAGGATGGACAATGCATGACACAACCAGCACACTACAACCTAAGGAATGCAAGAAAAAGACATCCCCCCAACACCATGACAAGCGTGTGTAGACTGTGTCAAATGCCTACAACACTGAACATGACTCTGAACATACAATGTGACCCCCTATCACATGTGTCACACATAAATGTGTGCGGCCTCCACAATGCAAGCAGACCATGACCACTGTGGCAATGGGGTCCAACCCCCATCATCACAGTGACCAAAAGGTAAGTGTTGGGTCCATAGCTGAAGCACATTTTGAACATTGTGGCAATGGGGTCCAACCGCCATCATCACAGTGACCAAAAGGTAAGTGTGGGGTCCATAGCTGAAGCACATTTTGAACATTGTGGCAATGGGGTCCAACCGCCATCATCACAGTGACCAAAAGGTAAGTGTGGGGTCCATAGCTGAAGCACATTTTGAACATTGTGGCAATGGGGTCCAACCCCCATCATCACAGTGACCAAAAGGTAAGTGTGGGGTCCATAGCTGAAGCACATTTTGAACATTGTGGCAATGGGGTCCAACCCCCATCATCACAGTGACCAAAAGGTAAGTGTGGGGTCCATAGCTGAAGCACATCTTGAACATTGTGGCAATGGGGTCTAAACCCCCATCATCACAGTGACCAAAAGGTAAGTGTGGGGTCCATAGCTGAAGCACATTTTGAACATTGTGGCAATGGGGTCTAAGCCCCCATCATCACAGTGACCATAATGTAAGTGTGGGGTCCATAGCTGAAGCACATTTTGAACATTGTGACAATGGGGTCTAAACCCCCATCATCACAGTGACCAAAATGTAAGTGTTGACATTGAAAAAGCTGCAACTGCCAAACTGCATGGATGATTCCTGGTCACAGAACAACAAACACATCAGTGGCAAAGTAGTGCTTGTGTCCCATAGCAACATAGATTGGGGGAGGCAAACAGTGCAGTGCAAATAAGACATACCTTTGGCCATGTGCAGACAAACATCACCCATGGGGGCTGACACTGTCAACATTCATCAATGACACAATGACAGAAGTGACCATCATAATGCAGACCCACATATTTGCACCAATGGGCACACAAATGTAGATATCCTGTGGAGACTGTAGATGTGAGGTGAACAAATACCATACCATGGTAGCAATGGGACACACAAACAATGATCATTGTGCTGACTGATGACCTAGGAGTCCCAGGGACAGCAGGGAAACCCACCAAACAACATACAGCCAATGGCACACTAAAGATATGCCAATGCAGTGGTGCAGATGCACAAACACAAACAGGCAGCCCCACACTGCACATCAAACACAACAGGTGAGGGGGGGTGCCAGTGAAGAAGCCAAGGTCACCCGCAAAGAACACACATAGACAACTACCAACATTGCAGCCCTGACCCTGAGGAGTGCCAGCAGCCACACACACAACGTGTCACAATCACTGAAAGCTAACACAAACTGGAAATTACATGACAGGTTTAAACAACAAGTGCCAAGGGGAATCCTGACTGTGTCCCATCTGCGTTTGCCCACAAACTCAGCCCTGACAGCAAACACACCTATGGGTGACACCCTGATGACCAGTAATGTGCCATGCACCCACATCACAGAGAACCCAGGGAGAAGACTTTGGGGGAACATAGGTCAACTCAGCAAGCATCACAAACAGGAACATCACCAGGGATCCCAGCATGCACAGCAAAATGGAAGTGAACACACACAGACATGCTCACACAACACACACCTTGGGCTCAGGCAATGTCACAGGATTACACACTGCCATGAGGGGACTCCACTCCTGTGTGAGGAAAGCTGTGCCATATGTTGCCTCAGTAGGGCTCCATCATGTCAGCAGAACACTTGGTCACACAGTCAACAATTAGCACGAAATGAAGGCTCCCGTCATATCAGCCTGGTCATGGGAGTGTCAACGAAATCATCAGCACAGATCCAACACACATGTATAGCAAGTTGCACTGACAACACAGATGAGTCCTTCCCCATTGATGCCCAAACTTGCATGTCCAGTGGAGATGGTCACACGGTCAGGGAAGTAGACTAATTGAAAAATGGCAAGCACAACAGATGTGCAGGGGTGTAAGCCACAGATGCGATATTGCAAATGTAAGTAGGAAATCCCATTGCCAAATATTGAAAACATGACACCCTCACATGCTGCTAAGGATGACATGGATACACTACAGGATAGGACACATTACCCGTGGACCACATGGGTTCCTGCACAGTATCACTTCATTTTCATGAGACCAAAAATCACCATCAATGCAGCAAGGGCACGGTTAGCATCATCAACATCATGTACATCAGAAGCAAAACCACTAGAGAACAGAAAGTAGCTTTAATCAGCATATGTGGGTTCAAAAGTTAAAGTCCAGAAGAAAAGAAACAAAGGCCAATGGCCAGCCCATTCTGAAAGTCAAAACAGGGTGACAGTGGCAGATGTCACCCTACGCATGCCTGCACTGCTACACACCAGGAACAATCCCCTCGGAGGGGCATACGGGGGGCAGGCCAGGCACCGCAGGGACAGGATCAGGGCTCACCAGAAGGAGGCAGGGAAGGGGTGGTGGGTGCTGGAGAGCCACTGACAACTGCAGTGGAGGTGTCTGACATGGTGTGTGCCGGCACAACTGGGGGGCATGACTCAGATGGTGTGGGTGCCGGCACGACTGCAGTGGGCCGTGCAGATGGAGTGGACAGGTTCCCCACTGCAGTGCCCAAGTCAGACGGGGTGGAAGTGGACTCCACTGCAGTGCAGTGGGGCAGAGGAGAATGGGGTTCAGGTAAGGTGGGCAGGACAGAGGGGGAGGACACCGTCTCCACACCAGTGGCACAGACATGCGCAGCGGGGGGTGTGGTGCCGGAAGAGCAAGTGGCAGGGGGAGAAGGCCGGATCATTTTGGGGATGGTGTATCTGTGGGGGGGGGAACCTGGGGCAGGGTGTGGTGGGGGCACCTGTGGAGTGGGGGCCTGAGGGATGGAGGAAGGAGACTTGGTGCTTGAGCTGCAGGGCGGCGGCAAGGTCTTGCTCTTCCGGGTCCGGGGGGACTTGCGGATGGGGGCGTCAGTCGGTCTGCGCCTGGGGGAGGGTGTCCGGGGGCGAGGGGCACTCCCCTCCGTGTGGGTGGGCTTCCTCTTCCCCCTGAATGCTGTATCAGCTGGATCAGAGGGGAAGAGGCCGAGGTCACTGAGGAAGAGCCGCTGTGTCTTTGGGGTTGCAGGTGAGGCAAGGGAAGGGGCCTTGGAGGGAGAGGTAACTGAGGACTGCGCAGTGCCCGTGGATGCGTGTGTGTGTGCCTGGGCCCCATCCCCTGTGAGTGTGGTTTCAGTCCCCTGACTGTGCGTGCGTGTGCGTCTGGATTTTGGCGTGTGTGACTGTGTGCTGCCTGTGTCTGTGCTGGTGTGTGCCTGTGCCGGTGTGTGTGTGCTTGGGACAGGTAAGGTGCTGGGGAGTGTGGATGGGGCAGAGGTAGGAGGGGTGAGGGACTGTTGGAGGAGGGACACTGCTGCCGTCAGGGAGAAGTCCATTGACCTATTGCCCCTCTGTAGGGCAGACATGCCCGATGAGATGCCCTCCATGAACGACACCAGCTGAGTCAACAGAGTGGTGTGTGCATGGAGGACACTCAGCATCGCTGTCTGCCCTACATGGATCTGGCGAAGGAGGTACACAGACTCCTCACTCAGGGCAGCAGGGGACACAGGGGCAGGGGGTGCGGTGCCTGGCACGAAGGAGACATGCTCCCGAACATGGGAGCCTCCACGGACCTCGGGAATGGGAGCCGATGGGAGGGCGGTGGTGGTGGTGGCGGGGACAGCAACACTAGCTGGGGTGTGGTGGCTGCTGACACCCGCCTCCACAAGGGAGTCATCCTCCAAGCTGCTGTGGTCCTCAGCTGAGGTGGATGGTGCTGAGGACTCCTCGGTGTGGCTCCCCTCGCCCTCCGTGCCACTGGGTCCCTCCGACCACTCCTCGGCTGCTGACCCAGTCTGGCTCTGCGGCTCCTCCTGGTCCGTGGAGCTGTCCCCTCCTGTGGCCGTGGATGTATCTACAAACAATAGGGAAACAGACAGACATCAGTCACCTGCACCGAACGCACACACCACAGTAAGTACAGCACATTACAGAGCAAGCCCTGGCATCCTTAGTTGAACATTGCCAAAAGTGCCCAAACAGAGTAGGGGAAGCCAATTGTCAGTCTGATGGTCAACCATGGCACTCACATCCCTCCTGGCCTTGCACCCATCTGTCTGGTGTCTGTCGGATGGCAATACCCCAGTGTGGACACATGCACCACCTACACAGTAGTTGGACAGTGCAGAGAACAAGGTGAAGCATGTGAACATGCACACATCACAACTCTTGCCACTGAGTCAGTACAGGTGTCCAGATAAAGGGATGCCCAGAGTCAATTTTGAAATGCATGTGATGAATACCAGCGACAGACACCATGATGCACCCATGTCCTGATAGTCATTGCCACAATGGTGTGCATGTAGCACATGTCACTCCCCTGCAGGATCACTCATAGGAAGTTTTCATGCCATGGCACAGGCATGCCTGCTAAGTCATACATCACTGTCTCCAGTCACATGGGCAGGGCAGCCAGACAAAAACAGTCTGCACTGTGTCACAATAGTAGGTCATGGGGAATGCAAGTCCTGGAGCTGAACAAGTGCACATGTACATCCACCACACACCACATCATCTGAACCCTTATCTGTCCACGTCATACCAATTAGACATATGGGAGACCTGTAACACAACCCTCGGAACCTGAGCACCTCACAATCTGCTGTGAATGGGAAACAGCTGCCTGAACTTCACATTCGCATACCCCAGTCTGCACGGTCAGGTGATCAAACACCTATGTGTCACACAAGTATCGTCTCCTATGGTCACATCTCCGGTGGCATGCTGAGCCCCAACCGAGAAACACCCCAGTAGTCCTGACAACGAAGTCACAGCACACCGACACAGAGGCAGACACCTGAGGGGACATATCACTGAGCACAACGTGTCAGCTGATACACGTGAGTGGGAGTACAGAGTGTATTGAATCGCTTGGAGTAGGCATGACTGTCCTGCCCCACGTGAATGAGGGATGAGCCCTGGACAGTAGACAGGTGGCTAAGTATGTGTGACACACGTAATATACACACTCCTGGGGCCCAAACATTGTTCCCACCCGCAGCATGGGTGTGTGCCAGATACCCCAAGCACATGTGGTGGATCAGCTCAGCAATTGGACCACATATCAAAGTAACACGCAGATTACATGTCAGAACACAGACATTGTGTAAGCAATGGACCCACCCATGATGCCCACCACAGAGTTAGGGGAACAAATGCTGTCCCCCACCTTGAGCTAAGCAAAATGCAAGGACACAGTACCCAAGTGACACAATTCCCTGACTGTAAGGGCCACACCTGGGTAGCAGATGAGGAGTGGTCAGTGCACAATTGAGGGACATGGGTCCTGGACCACATGACTGATGTACTGTGGAAGTTTAACCAGCCCAGAGGAGGGCACTTAGCATGGCAGACAAAGTTCACAATGCAGTCATGGACTCACCCCCTCCTTGCTGCTCTCTGGCCTTCAGCTGCCCATCCAGATCAGGGAAGACCACCGCCAGGATCCTGAGCATGTGGGGGTCAGGGTCCGGTGTCCGCCCCTCCTGCGAGGAGGCGACAGCTTCAGCTGGACCCGTGCGATCCTCCGGGTCCAGCCCCGAAGGTCCTGCCACCTCTTCTGGCAGTTGCGGATCCAGCGCTTGTAGACCCCCACGGATCTCACTGCCCGGACGATGGTCAGCCATATCTGCTGCTTCTGGTGGGCATCAACCTGTGAGGATGACAAAGTGAAAATGCCATTACTACACATTCAACATATCCGTGCATTACACAGTTGGATATACATGTCTCAATCACAGGGGCACATGATGTACACAGGCAGTGCAACGATGGCTATGGACAGTTTGCCAGCAGTTACTACATGGTATCATTGCCTGGGAAGTAAAACCTTGTTTAAATGCACTGTCACTGCACTATACCTGTTCAGTGCATGTAACTACACACTATGGGGGGTGACAACTACTCAGTGAGCCTGCTAGCCAGTGGCGTGGAGACTGTAAGTCTTGCTAGTCAGACAACATGCACATTTAGTAAGGCAGTGGACAGCACACTCACCTGCTCCCCTGCTTGCCCATACAGCTTGCTGTACTGTGGAAGGAGGCTGTCCAGCAGGGCCTGGTTCTCCTCAGTGCTGAAGGCTGGGGCTCTCTCCACAGTACGTGCCATTGCAGGATCCAGAGGGTGCAGATACAGCAGCAGTGGTGGTGGCAGATGTCGTCCTGGAGCATGTAGTGCATGCAAGTGAGCTCTCAGGGGAACAGCCAGCATTATATGTGTGCTGCAGAGGCAGATACTGTCCCATGTGTCCAAAGTGATAGGTCCAAGTCGTTTGCATCTTCTGAATCTGGCCAATCCATGGAATTGCACCACTTACACACGCCCACAGCATCCTTCAAAAGTTCAACATCATGACACCCATGAATTTGCAACATTGTTGTGGGTGACCAACTGAATTCACAGCATCAGACTTGTTAAAGATTTGAAAACGCGTCCGTTGCCAGGCCAGGCCATAGCCAATGGGTGCGCACCGATCGGTCCATTGCTGTACAATGCGTACATCGGATGACAACGCGTACCCGCTCACATTGTATGCAATGGCCAATGCGTGCGCACCGATCGGTCCATTGCTGTACAACGCGTATTGCGAATACAACGCGTACCCGCTCACATTGTATGCAATGGCCAATGTGTGCGCACCGATCGGTCCATTGCTGTACAACTTGTATTGCGAATACAACGCGTACCCGCTCAGATTGTATGCAATGGCCAATGTGTGCGCACCGATCGGTCCATTGCTGTACAACGCGTATTGCGAATACAACGCGTACCCGCTCACATTGTATGCAATGGCCAATGTGTGCGCACCGATCGGTCCATTGCTGTACAACGCGTACATCGGATGACAACGCGTACCCGCTCACATCGTATGCAATGGCCAATGGATGCACACCGATCGGTCCATTGCTGTACAACGCGTACCCGCTCACATCGTATGCAATGGCCAATGTGTGCGCACCGATCGGTCCATTGCTGTACAACGCGTCCCTGTACAAGTCACTGGCATATGTCACCATGCCTGTCACAGGTGAACATATGCCAGCCACATATACTTCCCAGGGAGTGAGGGGCACACCTACAACACCACAGCCTGTCCACACTGTGTCCTAAGGCATGTAAGGCTGCATTACCTGTTCCGTGTATGGGGGTCAACATGTTGTTTTTTGGGTGGCACTTGGAGGCAGCCACTCCCAGGCTGTGCACGTGTTCATGGGGACAGAATCCTTGGTGTGTTGTGCACATGAACACTGTGGTGTGCAACTGTTCATTTCAGGGCATGTGGCATGGTCACATTTCACGGTTGTGTATGTGTATGTCATGTCACATACCCCCTGAGTCCCATGTGGGACGGTATGTACGTCCCAGGTTGACCCATTGCCACAATTGTGATGGCCCTCCACAGTCTGTGTGCATGTTGTGTTTACAATGTCTCTGATTACATGTGCACAATGGGAGACAGTCTCCACATCCACGTTGTTTGTGCATGGACTTTGATGTTGTGCGTGTGTGTGTCACAGACGTCCATGTCTGTCCTGCCAAGGCAACAGGGACCACTACCTGTGGGGGTCATGGTTGTTTAGCTGTGGTGTATTCATGATGCACCATGTCATGCCAGTGTCCATGTGGCAATACAGGGTCCCTGGGTATCTACCTGTCGATGAGCTGTGATGCCTGGGGCACATCTGTCCTCACATGTCACTGTGGTGTGTGTTTGGAACGTGACAGCAGTACATGGGTACTGTGACACAGCCTAATGATATCCCATAGCACAACCTGGGACTTGTTGAGGACACATGTTGAACTGTGATGTTAGATGTTAGCCATGTAGGTGCCATACAAGTCCTTACGGAACGGCACACGCATCATGTACTTGTGTCTCGTAATGATGTATCATGTGATATTGAGTCTGGTCTATGCCACATATGTGGGGTGACTGACAATCTTTCTTTCTTCACCTATGCACTGCAGGGCACCAGCTGTCCATCGGCCATTCCCTGACCTTGCAACAATGGTTGAACGGTTCTGCATCCGACGGTACCGCTTCACCAGGCCACTGATTGAGGAATTGACAGTGCAGTTGGCCCCACATTTGCAACCTGGCCGGACATACCCTACAGCGCTGACCCCCAAGGTGAAGGTGATGGCAGCCCTACACTTCTTTGCCACCGGTACCTTTCAACACACTGTGGCGTCTGCTGGCGGGATGTCACAGACCATTTTCAGCCGTGTGCTCCGCGATGTTTTGGAGGCTATGTTGAGATACCTGAACCAGTACATCTATTTCCCTAGACTTCAACAACTCACTGACGTGAAGAGTGACTTCTATGCCCTGGGGAGGATGCTGCATGTCATTGGCTCCATTGATGGGACACTTGTGGCTTTGGTACCACCACAGGCCCAAGAGCAGGCATACAGGAACCGCAAACACTACCATTCGGTCAATGCACTGGTGGTATGTTTTGCAGATCTGAGCATCTCACACGTCTGTGCCCGTTTCCCCGGTTCTGCACACAATGCCTACATGATGAGGAGTAGTCGCATCCCGAGGATGATGTCACAGATGCGGAACCAGCGTGCCTGGCTTGTTGGTGTGTACTGACTTTGTACCATTGTGTGTGTTCTGCAATGTAGTGTTCCACCCTCTTTTCCAAATCAGCTAATGTGCAATTGTCTGTATGTAGGTGACTCGGGATACCCCAACATGCCGTGGTTGCTGACGCCCCTCAGGAACCCTGTGACACCAGCCCAGATGCGCTACAATGAGGCACATGGTCGGACCAGGAGAGTGATTGAGCGGACATTTGGTCTCCTGAAGAGTTGCTTCCGCTGCCTAGATAAGACAGGAGGGGCCCTCCCATATGCCCCAGCAAAGGTGTGCAAGATTGTCATCGTCTGCTGCATGCTACACAACCTGGCAGTGCGGAAGGAGTTGCCTCTCATCCTGGATGACGATGACCAACATCCGCCACCTGTGGAGGATCCTGGGCTGGACCACGATGCCAGTGATGATGATGAGGGTGATGTCCGCACACAGCTCATCACCAACTTCTTCAGCTGAATGTGAGTATCCAGGGATGTTATGTCAATGATGTGAGTTTGCATGATATGTGTTGGTGGTGCTCTGGTGCTGTTTGAGTGTGTCCATGTGCTACTTGACTGTATGCGTGCAGCGATGTGTCCTTACAGGTAGTCTGTACTCCACAACAGTGTTGACATGATAACTTGGTTCTGGGTGGGTATCTTGTGACATGTATTGGGCATGAGTATTGCAGTTCTGTCCTGTTCTTCAGTGCTTTTGACTGTGTGTCATTTCTGTCCTTCACAGGGTACTTTCAGAGTTGTTTGGTCAACTGTGATCCCCCGACACCGTGAATCAACTACCAGGGTGGTAGCTGTCGTTTCCCTACAGGTGATGTGCGCCACACCCATGGACTTCCTTTCTTCTACACTTCTTGACTGTGTGCCCACTGCCAGGTGGGATTACCTTGCATCTGTGGTGGTTACAACATGTTGCAAATGTGTAATAAACCTGTGCTTCACTTTGTGATGTGCGTTGTCTGTGGTCACACATCTGACTGACATTTGCTTACTGCACCAGTGGGCTAGTTAACACAGACTGTGAATAGGTGTTGGGTCTGTGCATTGCACCGTATTTCCTGGCAACATCAGTGTAGGCGATGAGTCAGATGGCCCTGGTGTGTATGTGTTGTGTAGCCCTGGTGGTGTGTCTCCCTCATATGTGTCACGTCGCCATGACTCACATGCCGGTGTTGTACTTGCTGTAGCAGTTAGCGTGCACAGTGTCATTTCACAGATCATCATCTACACTTCAGAAACAACGTTGGAATCACAACAGAGGCAAGTATGGTGTATTAGTGAGTTTATTGACATACATGTGTGGGTATAGTGCACAGGATGGTGGGTGCTGTACATTGTGATTGTAATCCAAAGTTCCTAGATGATTTGGAAGTCCTGATAGCAGGAATGTCCTGAGTAAAGTCCACAGTCATCTGATACATTGGTCCAACTTGAGCTCCCCATGTCATGTGGGAGAGTTGTGTTGCATTCGACAGGGTGAAGAGTTTGCGCACAAAGGTGATTTTCCAGAACAGGTGTTGGCTTCCTGGGGGTTGTGCATGGCCATCAGCCTCTCAGTTGTCCTTCCTCGGACGACCCCTCTTCTTTGGGGGGGGACCCTCAAGTGCAGGCTGCTGCGGTGCAGGGGACTCTCCACCAGAGTCATCCTCCCTGTGGCAGTTGCAGTTGTTGCAGCACCAGATGTTGTGGGCACACAGGGAGGTGTTGACATATGGGTGCAAATCTGGCGGAGGCATTGTAATATGTCCCTATGCACCGCCGTCTGTTCTTGCAATGTGTCCCACTTGGACTCCATGCGGGACATGTGTAAGTCCAAGCGGGCATGATGGGCAGCCTGCTGCTGTTGAATGTCCATGAGGATCCCCACTACCTGGCTGAACTCTCCGGTGCTAGTCTGGTATGCATCAGCTATGCGTCCCAGTTGTGGGTCATCATGCAGTCCAGACCCCTCTGCAAGCAGCGACCTATGTCTACCACCCCTCCCACCACCCCTGGCGACACGTGAAGGACCTGCGGTGGCACGCACAGGTGACCCTGGGCCCCCTTGGGGGTTGTTGCTGGTGTTGGTGTCCGTAGCTCCACGTTGGGCTGGGGTCCGTGTGCTGTTGGTGGTGGTGGTCCTTGGTCTGTCCGTGTCGGCAGGGGTGGTCTGTGTGTTGGCAGTTGTTGGAGGGGTGGGTGCAGGGGGTGCAGCTGGTGGTCCTGCTGGTGCTGCATGATGACTCACTGCGGAGGTGCCAGGTAGGTCTTCGTCATCCGAGGTGGGCAGAGGCTGTTCCACACCAGTGGGCTCAGTGTCCCCCGGAGCCTGCGACAGGGACTCCTCAGCGTCTGCTGCTGTGTCCCCATCATCACCTGTATTTGGAAGAGACACACAATGTATGTAATGTTTCTACAGGCATCAATGGTTCAAACACCTGACAGTTGTGACTGTACCTCTGGATGCGGGCCTGTACATTGCATTGTCCTAAGTTGTCACAGTCAGCTGTTGATATTGGTGTAGCGCATTGTCCTGACAACATGAAGCATTTCAATGTGAATGTTGAGGTGTGTGCATGGCCAGCATTGGTGGTATTTGGTTGTCATCCGGACATCCTTCTCCCTCCAGCCAAGTTATCCCACCATGAAGCATGCCACCCTTGCAGTGGGTGCAGGTTGACTCTCAGGATGTCAGTCAGTGGTGTCCTGCTGTTGGTTGGTGGCCAGTTCCCAGCATGGCCTTGTGCTCCCCACAACAGAGCACCAGTGTCAGACATCTTTGATGGGGCTTTCCACTCTCTGTGAGGTGTGCATGCTTCAGTGTGAGCTTGCTGGGCCATGTTGGGGGGGGGATGTTGAGCTGTGACTATCACTCCCATCATGCTATTGCCTCCACCCCCTTCCCAGCATGCCCATACTTCCTTCCTTTTGAGTGTACTTCACTGTGTGTGGGTGTGACAGCAATGGCAAGATGGCTGACAGTGGTGTTCTGCTGTTGGTTGGTGGCCAGTTCCCAGCATGGCCTTGTGCTCCCCACAACAGAGCACCAGTGTCAGACATCTTTGATGGGGCTTTCCACTCTCTGTGAGGTGTGCATGCTTCAGTGTGAGCTTGCTGGGCCATGTGGGGGGATGTTGAGCTGTGACTACCACTCCCATCATGCTATTGCCTCCACCCCCTTCCCAGCATGCCCATACTTCCTTCCTTTTGAGTGTACTTCACTGTGTGTGGGTGTGACAGCAATGGCAAGATGGCTGACAGTGGTGTCCTGCTGTTGGTTGGTGGCCAGTTCCCAGCATGGCCTTGTGCTCCCCACAACAGAGCACCAGTGTCAGACATCTTTGATGGGGCTTTCCACTCTCTGTGAGGTGTGCATGCTTCAGTGTGAGCTTGCTGGGCCATGTGGGGGGGGATGTTGAGCTGTGATTACCACTCCCATCATGCTATTGCCTCCACCCCCCTTCCCAGCATGCCCATTCTTCCTTCCTTTTGAGTGTACTTCACTGTGTGTGGGTGTGACAGCAATGGCAAGATGGCTGACAGTGGTGTCCTGCTGTTGGTTGGTGGCCAGTTCCCAGCATGGCCTTGTGCTCCCCACAACAGAGCACCAGTGTCAGACATCTTTGATGGGGCTTTCCACTCTCTGTGAGGTGTGCATGCTTCAGTGTGAGCTTGCCGGGCCATGTGGGGGGGGATGTTGAGCTGTGACTACCACTCCCATCATGCTATTGCCTCCACCCCCTTTCCCAGCATGCCCATACTTCCTTCCTTCTGACTCTGCTTCCCTGTGGGGTAGTGTGCCTGTGCTGAATGGATGGCTGACAGTGTTGTCCTGGCGTTTGTTTGGCTACAAGTCCCATGTGTGTCACTGTGCTTCCCACAGCATGACCCAGGGTGGTGGTTCTTTGTGGGATAATTAATTTTAGTGTGAGGCAATGCATTTTCCCAGGTGAGTTGTGTGTAGTTTGTGTTAGGGGTGTGTGTGGGAAGAGCTGCTGGTAACTATGGTCATAGCTGTCAGTCATCCTTCCCAACCAGCCAGATATCCCACCATGGAACGTGCTTCCATTGCAGGGAGTGCAAGTTGTCTTTCAGGATGTCAGTCAGTGGTGTCCTGCTGTTGGTTGTTGCACAGTTGCCAGCAGGGCCTTGTGCTCCCCACAGCAGTAGCCAGTGTCAGCCATCTTGTCAGTTGTTTTCCACTCCCTGTGATGTGAGCATGGTTCAGAGTGGTGTTGATGGGCGTATTGTGATGGTGGGCAATATCTGTGACTACAACTCCTATGATGCTATTGGCTACACTGACTTGACCAGCATACACAGAATTCCTTCCTTTCTGTGGGATTCCCTGTGTGGTGGTGTTGTAGTGGTGGCTACATATCTGACAGTGTTTGTTGGTTAGATTTGTGCCACTGCCTAACTTTATTTGTTGTAGGGTTTGTACATGTCATGACACAGTTACATATCACTATGAGATGGCATGTATTGTGTTAATCTGACTGACATACACATCTTGGGATGATTCTGGTTTTGTTGCTGTGGATTTGCTAAGGGTGCATGGTTTGACTATCCCCTTGACAGTGATGGGTGTGTATTGTCACACAATATTGGGTATATTGGTTGTGTACTCACCAGGCTCTGGGATGTTTTCTAGTCCATATACGCTCACTGGTGGTAGGATGGCCCGCACCTTCTCCTCCCAGGGCCTGAGGTATAGTGGTTTGGCAGGAGGGCCACTGCCGGTGTGTTGGCTCAAGATGTAATCCTTCTTCAGTAGGTCCCTGACCCTCCTGCGCACATCATACCACCTGTTCTGGATGTCTTCCTTTGTGCGCAAACATGGTGATTGTGCATTCACCCTGTCGACGATCCTCGCCCACATCTTGTTTTTCTGCGACATGGGGGTCTGTTGGACCAGTGTACCAAACAGCTGTGGCTCTACCCTGAGGATCTCATCTACCAGGACTTCCAATTCACTATCTAGGAACTTTGGATTCTTCTTGGGGGGCATGGTGATGGGTGGTGGTGGTGAGTGATGTGTGTGTTGGTGTGCAAGTGAGGGTGTGTGAGTGTGTGTTTTGCTGGGTGTATGTGAGGGTGCTATTTGTTGAGGTGCTGATGGTGTGTGGCTTGTGTGATGGATGAGCTGTGAGTGTGTGTGTGGTTGCTGTCTGTTGGTGTTCTGTGCTGGCAGGTAATTTGAATTTGCAAAGGTCATGGTAGGGATGTGTGTCCTTTATATGGGTGGAGTTGTGGGTGTGTCTTTGTTCCCTGTTCCCCCCCCAGTATTTATTGACTTTGTAATTGCTTGTTTGGCCATTTTTTTGTGTGTTTTTCCCTTTGTACTTTTTGTGCATGTAGGAGACGTTCTTCTGACCGAGTCGGACCCTGCAGTTATCTTGTGCGAGCTTCTCCGAGTCGTTCACGCTGTGTTTGTGCTGTTTTATGTGCTGCGTACGCGTCGGTCGCGGTGTATTGGGTTGCTTCGGCTCGCTGTTTTGTATGCGTGTCGGTCGTACGGCTTGAGCTCCGTGCGACTCAGTCGTGTTTTCCACGCGATGCATCGTACTGTGCGGCTCGGAGTTCGCGGGTACGTTTAGTTCGGGTTCCTTCCTGGTGCATGTCGGTCGGTTCGATTCGCGCAGTTTTCCGGCCGGATAGCTTATTTCCGCGCGGTTCGGTCATTCGTATTGTGTTCCGTACGAGTCGGTCGGATTTTGCACGCATTTCATCGTACTTTGCGGGTTGGGCTGCACCGGTACGTGTCGGTCGGTAAAAATTCCGGATCCGAGTCGGTCGGTACGTTTTCCGGCCCAAATCGGAATCGGCCCCTAAGTCTTTAGTCTGCTTTGTTAGACCTGGCCACCAATAGCACTGTTTCAATAAAGAAATAGCCGCTGTAACGCCTGTGTGTGCAGAGCCCAAACCCTCGTGTGCTGCTAGAATTAAACCTAACCTACGATCCATATTTGGTATTACTCTATCCCCCACTCCAAGAATCTGAGCATATGGAATGTTTTGTGCATCTAACTTGTAGGAGTGCTTGAGTGGAAATTTCTTTGGTACTGTTGTGCTGCCTTTGCGCGAAGCAATGACAGCTACCATAATCTCACCGTCTATTCTCGTTTTTGAACGAGTGATTGCAGCTACGGAAGCTGTGTGTACAGCCCCCTTCGTGGCTTCGTCAGCCAATGAATTTCCTTCAACGTGAATGCCATCACGTTGATGACTCAGTGTGTGGATCACGTGAGCCCTCGGTAGTTCATTTCTCAACTCAACTACCTGTTCCCATAGCATTTTATGCTTAATTGTGCCACCTTTTGCATCTTTAAACCCGTTTTGTTCCCAATTATGTAAATATTCATTGTATGACTGTACACAGTAAAAGGAATCACACACAATCAGTGTGGGGAATTCGTGTTCCGTATTTACAAGTGCCAGTATCAGTGCTTTTAACTCTGCTAACTGAGCCGTGCAGTCTCCTAGAGACTGTGTCTTGGTGAAGCTAGGATGGAACCTTCCATCCTGCATGCGACCTTTAACGATTGCACACGCTGCACTGTAAGTTTGCTTACTCCCTATGGCCGGTTGAGCAGATCCGTCAGTGTAAATAATATATTCATACTGATCGAGAGGCAAAATCTAATTTGGTAGAGGATATTCTTGTTCATATTGCAGGAATGCTTGTGTTTTTAAACTTGGATCAAATCTGTATTCAACGTCCGTTGCAGTAAGAGAATTAGCCCATTGTATCCATCTCGGATGTAAGGCTTTTGCATTTGGAATGCTGGCCTTCGTAACAGCTTCTAAAGCTGGTTCTGGGGTTACGACAATTATGCGTTCCCCTGAGCCAGTGCTCTTTCTCTTGCTACAGCGGTCTGAACAGCTGTCAGGATTTTTTCTGTTGAAGTGAAACGCATTTCTGCGTTCGTATACAGGTGTGATTTGTATGCGATTGGTACGGTTTCTCCTTCATTGAAGGTTAAATAAGTGTACCCGCATTGACCCGCTATTACGCGGATCACCAAATTGTGTATGTTTTCACATGTCTGTAAGTGTTTTGAAGCTATCATGTCTTCTTGTAGAAATACAAATCCTCTTAAGGGTTCACTGATACATCTGGTCCTTAAGACCAACAAAGAAGAGATTGGCACAGAAGCTGTAATATCAAAAAAACATGTTTTATTAACCTCAGATGAGGGAGATTGCATCTTACGGTACCCGCAGGCCACTGTAGGAGGCATTCTAATGAGTGCAGAGAACAGGGTCCTTATATATGCATTTGTTATATAGTCAGCATAAAATCAAGGGGAGGTCCTAGCACATACAAGCATGCTTATTGACTAATATGGGCATACAAAATTTGCTTGCTCCACAAAGTGGGAGGGAGACTAAACTGCTTACATGAGTAAGAATAGCCTGACAGTTCTATACTAGGAGCAGGTGCATTCTACCAGCTAGGCCTCTCTGAGCATGTGCAAGACTCTGGAAGAGGGAGAAAGCACATGGCGAGCACATGGCTAACTAAAATGGCTGCCAAGTACAAAATGGCTTTCAGCTCATGCTAACAGCGATTCCTGCAATCTTTAACAGACGATCCTTTTAGCATGAGCTAAAGACATTACCATATTTTGCACATTTTCTTCTCATGAATTCATCAATATCCTATGCTAGGTGGGTATTTACATTCTAAACATTTCATTAAGCAGGTATATACAAGGTATAAGCAGGAGTACAAAGTGAACAGAGCATTGGGTCATACAGGTAGCAAGAGAGAATAATGACTATTATCTCAAACAGAAATCTCAATATTTTCCAATCCTAAGCAGAAAGCAAATACCAAAACCATCTAGTCTAATTTTAAGTTTCAGGGCTCTGATGTATTTCAGTGACTATTTATGTAAATTTCAAAATAGCCAACAGCACATACCTAATAAAAACATTTTCAATAGACTTTCTCAGTATTTTTATGAGGGCTAAATTATCAATTAATATACTTAAGGAAAGAGTAAAGTAACATGCTCAGATGAACTTTTCTCGTGCAGAATAAACATTACTCTTAAAAAATATTAAAGCAATCAGACATATTATTACAAAAACAATTGTGGCTCCGGGGGACCAGGAGGACCACACAGGGCCATAGGAATTAGGACAAGGAGCCGCAAAGGGCTGCTCCTCCTCAAAAATGGGACGACCAAAGGGGTACATTACTAACAAAAAAAGAGTCCTTGGGAAAGTTCTAGTACAACCACCAGCCAGAGGGGAGTCTTCTCCCTGTGTCCGTTTTGAGCCTCACAGGCAGGCTCTTGTTGTTCCCACGGTGGAGCTGCACAACTCGCAACTCAAGAATCACGGAGAAGAAAAAGTCTTTCTTTCAGGATAGGGCAATCACCCCCCAGGGCAAATACCCTCAATTATCCTGTCCAGTGTCTCAGGCAGTGCACCAGTTTTCTTCACTTTAATCTAACAGGCACCAAGGGCATAGCACCTGTACCCTAAACTCAAGTCCTTCCCTAACTCCTGTATCTGCACCTCTGGCGCACTGCTCTTTTGCTGGGGCACAAATTGTACCCAGTGTACTCGGGCATCTCTTGATCAACAAACAAAGGCGTAGACTTGCATTCACTTGGGACCAGGACTAAGAGGCCTGATGCTAGGATCTCTGAAGCAACCCTTGTTTCAAAGGGGGTCACCTCAAGCAAAAGCCTCCTTGCCGTCCTTGTCGTTCTGTGACTCTCTCAGCTGGGCATCAAAAACTGGATCCACACAAAGATTTCTCCATCCTGATTTGTAACCCCGTCTTTCGCCCAAGACAGTGGCAGGGGTACACACTTCACGTCCCAGTGCTTCCGCCTTCACTGAGGTCTTAGTTGCCAGCAACGTCTATGCTGGTTACCTTCACTTTGGCTTCAAACTGGAGTGACGCTGACTCCCAGGCTGGATCTGATGTCCGGGCCCCTCTGGCAATGGTTGTAAGGCAGCAAATATCTATTGGTGGACAGAACAAGAGGTCTTTAGACAAGGCACAAAAATAATCTAACAACAGAAAGGATAGTCTCAGAATACTTTCTTAGTCCTGGGGCACCCCATACATTAGCAAGGCACCCAAGAGCCACTTCATCTATCTGAGAGTAGAAAACCCTGGACCTATTGGCAAGTATAAAAGGAACGTTTTGGTGAACTGACAAGAGTAATACATCACCCAATCCCAAACAGCCAAGGAAGTCTGTGTTCATTTACTAAATTCTGAGGAAAAAAGAAAAACAATACAGACATACTCCAAATACTTACATTGGTGTATTCCTATATTACTAATCTGAAGAACCCTCAAGAAAAGGAAATGTTCTACACTTTTACTCATAGATTTTACATTACTTGTACAGGACTGCAGACACTTGTAAAATAATTTCTCTTACATGTTATGCTTAGGACCATGCTCTCATGTTATAGGTGCAGCAGGAAAATCTAAAACTGCTAATCTAACAGGGATTCTTATTGCAAAAAGAACTAAACTTCAACATAGTGAGTACGTTTTCTCCAGCAGAACATGTTATGACAAACAAACTCCTATAAAACAATATTTTCCTTCAAAATGTTTGCTAAGGATCACATGAGCGTCTTTCCTGCATTGTACTTTTCACGATCTGGACTATACAACATCATTTTGAAAAGGAAAAAAACCCTATCTCCAGCTCTAATAAGGGCTGTCAGCTTATTTACACAGACTAGCTAATAAAAGACTAGCAATGCCCTTGCAAAACTGTATAGAACATGAGAATAACATAAACAACAATAGTGTTGCCACCTGAGATTTTTGAACAGAAACCCCCACTATACAATTTTCCTTAAAGATCAAATAAGGGAACATCAATCTGTTCTACTCATTCTTTCATACAGGATGGGCAGTAACATAGCTTATGTGTTTCATCTTTCTAACAATTTTAAAACAGTATTACAGAATAGTCAATTGTAATTGTAATTGTAAGTAGCATTTATATAGCGCAGCTGTCACCCAACGGGCATCCTAGCGCTGGGATTACCTAAATCACTGTGCAGCTATAAAACTATGAATCATCATGCGCCAATCTCTCAAGGCTATTCTTTTGGAAAGAGCCTGGTTTTTAGCTTTTTTCTAAACTGCAGTAAGTCATCAGTCTGTCTGAGTTCACTTGGTAGTTTATTCCATAGCCTTGCGGCTGCATAGCCAAATGATCTACCTCCTAGTCGGGTTTTCTTGACTCGTGGGGTACATACTAGGTGGGCTGCCAAGGAACGAAGACTTCTAGCTGGGGAGTACCAAGTAAACATTCTCTGTAATGGTTTAGGCCCCATTTTGTGTGCCGCCTTATGAACAATGCAAAGTGCCTTAACTGTCACATGGCCATTTCCTAGACAGCTTTAGACAGACTCAAAAAAAAAGTGAGAAAAAGAAGAGAGAAAACATCATTTTGCCTACCCTTAATTTGTAGAGGAGCTAGCCTCCTTCCCCCATTTTGACAGTAGGAAAACCGAAACAGGTTTTACTTCTGTCAACACTTTCAACCCCTATTTGTAGCAACTGGGCACAAACAAACTTGTAGGAGATATCTTATAAAGTGGCTATTCTCTGATTCAGTCTAACACAATGCAAATTGAGGTAATTTTAAACCAATTTCTACAGCAATTGTACTAGATTAACATTAGGGCGCATGAATGCAAATTAAAATCCATTTCCTCCTTATCGTAGCCCCTACACAGTATTCTTTAAACTAAAACCATTATTTTGATACCTGGCAGATCAATGTTCAACTGAGGGATGTCTTTCTTCGTTTCATATGACTGTGCGTGTTTGCCAAAAATAGGAAGCAAAGCTTCTCTTTCTCTCTTTGCGCTATCATCTCGTCTTTCAAAAAACTTTTCAGAGGTCGAAGTGTCAAAGCAAACATTACCCTTCACCCTGCTAAGTTGCTAAATACAGAACTCCGACCTTTGACCCGTTCAGCAGCTGCTCATTTTTGTGTGCAAGGCTTGCCATGCGGTTTTGTAATGCAAAGGAAGTCTGGAGAAGCACAGCTAAAAAGCAGTCCTGGTCGATGTGTTTGCCAGCAATTGAAAGGTAGGATAATAAGTCTGCTGGTTTCTGTATACTTATTTTCATTTGTGTATAGTGTGTGTTCTAGTAATGCAGAGGCAGCTGTTTGTTCTATATTTGCATATGTATACTTTTATTGAAGCCTAAGAGCACATTAAAACTGCCTTGAGTGATAGAACTGCTTGTAAAATTGTGAATTTAGCTCAATTTCGACTTTGGTGGTAGGGGCACTTAAAAATGAATATCCTACAATATTTTTGCATAATAGGAACCCCCAAAGTGTTCTCTAGATAGCCCAGGAATGGGAAATCAGAAATGCATAAGATATACCCTTATAAAAACAAGTTTTGTACGGCTGGGTAAAGTGACATTTCACATTTAAGTTCCCTTTTATTGCGCTACAGCACTGCTTAAATTCAACTTTGATACTAGGAATTCACAGTATGATGATTAGGTTTTATAAAAATGAAAAAACGAATTTAAAGCATTTGTTTTTAACAATATATTTTGTCATATAATTAATTTTATTTATTTTTTTAATCAAAACCAACCATTTTAATGATTCCACGTTGGAAAAGCAAGCTTCATTGTAGCCTATCATATTTAAACACATTCATTCATAACCCTAAGCACAGAAGCCTTTACTTGAAACAGGAAAAGTCTGCGCCACTTTTTTTTTAAAAAGACAATTATCATTTAACATCGGAACCATAGATATACTTATAAAAAGGCATTAAGAAAGGAAATCCCTACTTTCAATTTTGTTCTCTGTTATCCAAAATAATGAAACTGGTTTTTTTTGAAACTTTTAAGATAGGGCAGGCCCTTTACACTGACTTAAAATTCCGCTGATTCAACATTCCTGTCTGTGGCCGTGAGCAGGAATAGCCATATGCTATTTATGCAGCTGTTGTGTGTCAGCAGGCGTCGAATTTGCACGCCTTTCTCAGGAAAAAACCCTTTATTATTTGAAATACCCTGACAGAGTTAAATCCCCATTTGCTGTGTCAAACGGTTGCTTTTTAGTTAGTTAGTTTAAACACAGCTGTCGGAAAGCTTTTTTCTCGGGTGCTGAAAGAAGGGCATGTCACAGTCTATTTAAAAACTGAGGCATTTCAATGCAGTCAAATCTATCTTTCTATAATGTGTATTTAGTTCAGCAACAACCAAATTCACTCAAATGATGTGCATGCCTTTTAATGTCTAATACAATGTATTTAAGGAAAAGGCTATAACATTGTGCATTTAAGTCTATTGATTACAAAACACACAATTTCGTTTTTCTACCTCTCTGTATGAGGCCTATTTTAATCCTATTGAATACGAATTCTAATTTTATCTTTAACATTGTGGCAATTTGCACACATGTATAGTGTCTTACTCTGTCAATTTAATAGTAACATGCAGCTGTTTAGCATATGTTACATAATTTATTTCTGGATTTTTATTTAATATGTAAGTAACTAAATGACATTTTGCATAACAGAATGATGACAGCAAAAAAAACATAAACAAACTCATTGAGCTCATTCAGACAGTTACAGAAGGGCACAACACAGCGCGCTTAAAGCTAGCCATTCGTACACAGAGTACTCACACAAGTATTACCAATGTCAAACCAAAAACCCCACATAGACATTTAAACACACATTGAACCCACAATTCAACACTTAGGACTGCTTACAAAGTGTACGCAAGACCAACCTATTTGTAAATACTAATTGTAAGTCATATTTACAAGAAGAGCTCTCAAAAGTAGCCAAAAAAAAACTGTTCCATGGTCAAAAAGCTGAAATACTCCAAATTTGCCAGTTTTGGCTGGTAGAACACTCAAAAAGCGCTCTGCATATCACCACTTATGAATGTTACTAAGTGCGCAGATCCGGATCCGTTTTATGTACATATTTAGTTCCATGGGGTACTTAGTCACCAAGGAAGAAATATCTTTTTACTATACCTAAACCTATTTAGGTATCCCCTCTGAGGGAGTCAGCTGAGTACTTACTAAATCCATATCGGTACCTCCAAGACAGCAACACTTTCAACAAAGTGTACTGGTAACAGGCATGCCAAAAATATTATAGCAAATATAATATTATCCAAGTGACACTTAACACAATGTGTGTCGTTCAAATTTTCAAAGTTTAGAGAAAAATCTCCTCATTACCTGCCTATATGAATTGCAATGCATATATTATTTCAAAACAAATTCCAAAATTGGCCAATCATACAAACAAAGCCACAGTAAGTGTTACTAAAACTACCTTACCAATCAAAGGCATCAAACCAACAGCAAGTGCCGCAAAACGGCTCTTACCAATCAAATGGTGTCCAGGTTCCAACTGCCAAGTTCTGAGTGACCTAACGGTCATTTTAAAATACTCACGCCAAAGAAGTTCTCAGTCGGGAGCGGCAAACACTTGGAGGATCAGATCAGGAAGACCAGAAATATACTGGGCTGGAAGACAAAACAATCTCCGTGCGCTGGGTACCTCCTCAGTAGATTCCTGTCCTGTACTCCTCAGTAGATTCCTGTCTTCCTTCAAGACCACTCCCTTGGATAGCCGCTGCACCGATGAGTCCCTATTCGGGCGCCATTTGTAGAAATACAAATCCTCTTAAGGGTTCACTGATACATCTGGTCCTTAAGACCAACAAAGAAGAGATTGGCACAGAAGCTGTAATATCAAAAAAACATGTTTTATTAACCTCAGATGAGGGAGATTGCATCTTACGGTACCCGCAGGCCACTGTAGGAGGCATTCTAATGAGTGCAGAGAACAGGGTCCTTATATATGCATTTGTTATATAGTCAGCATAAAATCAAGGGGAGGTCCTAGCACATACAAGCATGCTTATTGACTAATATGGGCATACAAAATTTGCTTGCTCCACAAAGTGGGAGGGGAGACTAAACTGCTTACATGAGTAAGAATAGCCTGACAGTTCTATACTAGGAGCAGGTGCATTCTACCAGCTAGGCCTCTCTGAGCATGTGCAAGACTCTGGAAGAGGGAGAAAGCACATGGCGAGCACATGGCTAACTAAAATGGCTGCCAAGTACAAAATGGCTTTCAGCTCATGCTAACAGCGATTCCTGCAATCTTTAACATTCTTGTAATGAACGTAGGATGTTTGTATGTTCCTGGGTCCAATGTCTAATTGAAAAGTCAGGTTTTATTAAGTCGTAGAAAGGTTTTACTCTTTCTGCGTAATCCAAAATGTATGTTCTGCCGAAATTTAGGAATCCCAGTATTGATTGTAAATTTTTTAATGATTTTGGAGGTTGGAGCAGCGCACACTTTTCTAAAAAGTTAGCTGCCAGGCTTTTCCCTTCACTTGAAAGCTCGTGTCCTAAAATTAGGATACTGAGGTGGGCTATTTTTGATTTCTTAAAATTAAACTTGTAGCCCTCAGAGGCGAATCCCATAATAATGGTGCTCACCCTGGTCAAGTGCCTCTTTAAGTCATCGTCCGTTAGATAAATATCATCCACATAGGACAATGCTTCTTCATCAAAATTTTGCAGTAACTCTGTTACCCTTGCTGAGAATACCCCCGGGCTGTTCTTATACCCTTGTAGGAGGCGACAAAATTGCTGTTGAGACCCTAGCGCTGAGAAGGCTGTTAAATACCTGCTTTCAGGCGCTATATTTTGGCAGAAAAATCCATTTGAGATATTAAGTGTTGTTTTATATTTTTTCCGCACAATGTTATTCATTAATGCGGCACTGTGTGCATTTTGGACAGCGAATGTCTTTGTGCAAGTGTTTAAATGTCTGTAATCTAAAACTAGACGATATGTATTGTCAGGTTTTGATACGGGGAACAAAGGATTGTTCATAGGTGAAGTGCAATTTTCTATCACTCCTTGGTATTCAAGTTGATCTAAGATCTCCCTGACCTGTTTTTTAGCTTCTTGCTTTATGGGATATTGCCTTTGAGCATTTTGTGAAACTTTTAACGGGATCACGTGGTGGGTTGAATCCTCATCCCATCCAGCATGATTTTTGTATAGTGCTGGAGCTAGAGCTACTGCCCACTCCCATGCATATTTAAGATGTATGGGAACGTGGTCGGAGAAGGCTGGAAAAATTACCGTTTCTCCCCTGGGGCACTCCATGATGAATGCAGGCGGCCAATCTTGTTCTGCTAATAGGATGTCATAACCAGATGACAGATTTTCCCAAAAGAGACCCTTTACTTTTCTGGGATTGTCCCCCTCCATTTGGAGTGTTATCTCATGTAACTTATGCGGGACGCTCACCCTCATGTCAGGTGTTTCCACCATGATGTAATCATTCAAGTCCGCTGTCACCAGAAATTCCTTCAGGTTCTGGTGAGCTATTGTCACTTCTGCCGCACTGTCTAGCATCGTCAGAGCCCATTCCCCGTTCAGAAGTTGCGTCCTCAGAATTCTTGGCATGTCTGATTTTTATGCCTGCAACTTTCTTCTTCCTAAACTGTGGTTTAGATTTTGGCTTTTCTTCTTTCTTAGAAGTATTGTCTTGAGTGCGCTGCTTATCTCTCGACTTTGTGTGCTCCTCTTGTCTTTCTGACCGTTCCTCCCTCTCGGAGTTTTTCAATGAACCCTGAAAGGAACGCGAAGAACGTGTATCAGTATCCTGATACCTGTCAGGTTTCCTAATATTATCCCTATTCCTGAGATTATACCTCTTTTCAGAGGGCTCCTGTGGAGGAGAACTTCCTCGGGATTGAGATCTGTTTCCTTTCGAATTTTGTTTTTTATTCTCCCACTTCTTCTTAGAAGAAGCTGGTGTCTGCTTAGTATTGTCCTTTTCAGGACTGCCCGTCAGTTGTGGTTTTAAAGCTTTCCCACCCAAACTGTCTCTGCCTAATTCTGCATACGCAGTTTCAATTATTTTTGGTAGTTCGTGTTCCTGTTCTAAAGGACTGAACTCCCGTAGGCATTGGCGGATGGCCACTGAAGCTGCTTCCCCTTTAATATTAGCTAGTATTATGGCTGATACCTGTTCAAAGTTATTTAGTAACTTCATCCCTAAGTTTAAGGCAGGTTCTGCTCCGTACTCATTTTGTATCTGTCTCAATACATCAGGTACTACTGCTAATGAAGGAATACCATGAGTTCTGGTATATATGGCAGCAAAGACTGTACCCCAAGAAGTACAATCCTCTACTTGTGGTGTTATCCCCATGGGCAAGCAGATTGTTAACATTCTGTGTTTTTCAAATGGGGTAGTATTTGGAAATACTGCCTCTAGCTGAGTTATTTTCTGAGCTACCCAGAATGGCATTTGTTCACGTTTCATGGGCATCTTGCACATTACCGCGTGTAACGTTTGTGGAGTAATTTTAGTTACTGTACCCTGGTATTGGGTCCCATTTGTTGCAACTGTTGCTGGTTGGACTGTGAAAGTCCTCATGATGAATTGAGTCAAGTTTCTGTAGATTTTAATTAAATCTTTGTGTTGTATGAGTAATTCTGGCTGTGGCATTGTGTCAATGTCAGGGTGCGGTGTGTAAGCCGCTAGTATTGGCCACGTGGCCCCGTCTCCTCCGAGCGGGCCTAATCTTACTCTGTTTCTTAAGTGAGGTAGGGTGCCTTTAAACCAGTATAAGTGTTCCTGGTACGTGAGTGGAATCTCTATGTCATCGAATGGACAATATTCCGCTAGTGCATCTCCTTCTACATAGTAGTGAAATGTCTGTGTACTGGCATCTGCTGCTGGGAATGTAACCCACGAATCGAATACCTCTGTCTTATTTGACTCGTGTGCCTCAATTACGAGAGCGACTACGCCACCCCTTGGTGGTAAACCATTTTTTAATACTTTTACGGTGAGCGTATGTCTGAATTTAGGTGCAATTTCAATTGCATTTTCGGGTTGTTCTCCAGCTGAGAGATGCAGATCTACTCTTTCTTCATCGCTATCAGGCATTTTGAAAGGAAGAACTACGAAAAGGTTTTATGCACTATTTCAGGAACCAAATGTCCTTCAAGCTTGATTAACCAACAGCCAATAAATAGGATATCTCGCCTACTCAGCTGTGGCGGAGTTTGTGCCCACCCACTCCAGACGTCTCTGGTGTTTTGTGAGTAGGGGTCTCTGAGAATTTAGCACGACTGAACTACTCAGATTCTACTGTTAAATTAGTACCCAACCAATGTTGGTGGCGCCATGTCGTGTAGTCCCTATATGCCCTATACAGGATCTGCGCGTTTGGATAACATAAACTGTAGGTTTGGTGGCAGACTAACTCTGAGCACCCCCACCGAGAATGTTAGCCTGTTTTTGTATTAGCTAGCTCACAGTGCCACTAGTGTCTCCTCTTATCGGGGAGAGATTCGTTTCTGGCAACCTCAGAACATGACAACCCTGATCCCTCAGAATCGTGGAAACAATGTACTACTTTTCGCTCAGTCACTCGTGCTTACTTATTCGGTTTGTCTCAGAGAGATACACAGAATAAACAGTCTGGGCGTTTCAATAAGTATTTATTGAACAGTTGTTATTCTTGTGTAAAATATATGTGCTGCAACAACCAGCAGACAGTAGCAGAGATATATTATCAGCAGTACGATAAAAGTGAAAGGATAGTACAGTTCTACCATATTGCAATAATCATGAGTACATACATGAATATAAAATGCATATAGAAAAGTGCAACCTAAGAAGTGCGCGTACTCCTACGATGCCTGTCTAGATGTACCTAAGTGTACCTAGCATGTGAGTAGGTGTAAGGCCAAGAATCCCTCTAGGATGTAGTCGAACCCCATTACCTTCAATCAGAAAGTGTGGGGCCCCGTCCTGGTCTCGAGTTGGACACCCCGCAAGGGATTAGACCGCTGTCAGCGGGAGCGACTGCATGCAGGAGCCTCAGCGTCTCTGGTCAGTGTGTCAGCATGGAAGTCTCGGTTCCCTCTATCTTACCGTGGCAAGATGTGGTGTATTTATACCCTAAATTGTCTCGTCCCTTAGTATGGTTTGTATTGGTCTTTGTTAGGCTTGAGGAAGACGTCAGGGATGAACTTTGTACATACATATTATGCAGGTGGTGTTTCTATAAATGCTCATGCATAATTTATGAGTACATCTTTATGATAATTCCTTTTATTTAAATGATGTTGCCTATATTGGCATTGTTGATGAATGAATGTGTATATGGATGGTATATTTGTGAGAATGAGGAAACCTTGGTTTGTCACCAATATGTTGATGATTTATTAGGACTAAGAAGTGAAGAATCAATGATTATGTTTATTGATTTATATGTGTCTGATTTTTGTTGTTATTGTTATTACAGAAAGTGATTGATAAATTGGGAGCAATTTTATTATCCTGAAGAAGGTGTTGGCCTAAACATAGTGCCCACTGAAACGCGTCGATGCACAGATAAGGCAAGCCCATTTTAAATCGATGTGGACAACTGTTACTGAGTAGAAAACAAAGGAGAGATTTCTCTCATGAGTTGACATTTGATCTGTGTATGATTATGTGGCTATACCTGTGACTTGGAAACAATTTTCCTGCTCGTTCTCCCATATATGTTTTTTTGTGTCTTGTTTTTTAAATTGTATGTATTGATCTGCCCTCAAGATATGTGTGTCTAATCCTTTTTTACTTGATAAAGCTTCTTTGATTATTGTTTTATGATGAACGTTAGAAAAATACGGTGAAGTTTTAAGATGAATTTTTAATTATTGTATACTGAATTTAATAAATTTGTACTATTCATTGAGAACTAACTTGATTTGTTTATTTCTTGGATCCTTTGTTAATTGTTAACGTGTTGGTGATATAAGGTTTCTCGTGTGAATGTGGTGTTGTATAGGTGTTTTTTACCCAAGGGGGGATTGTTTGTGACTTTTTGTAGACAAATATGACCATAATTGGGCATATACGATTTATGACCATAATAGGGCATATACGAGTATGTCCATTCTAGGGCATATCTGATCGCGTCTATATTAGGGCATATTCGAAACATAACAGTGCCTTTATTGTGTGGCCTGTCCTGGTAGTTCAATTATTTTTCTTAGGCTTTTAAATGATTCAATGCAGTAACAGTAGTGACAACTGTTTCTCACTACTGTGAGGCCTACTCCTCCCATAAGCTAGCATTGGGAATTTCCTTTTATATTTTTAATTGGTACTTTCTGATCTGAAAGGAGTTGCATTGTTGTGTTTTGTATGTTTAGAATGGTAGTGATAAATCCTGCTTACTGGTGTAGTTGGATTTTACATTACTATTTTAGAAATACCACTTTTAGAAAGTGGGCATTTTTCTGTGCTTATGACTCTTTGTACTTTGAAGCCTGACTCCAATCCAAATCTAGGCCTGGGTGACAGCTATACTTTGTGCACACTTTCCAGACAGCTATCACACAGGAAGGGTTGGGTGTGGCAGAGTTACATAAGCATTTATCTGCATACTGATGGTCTTCATGAGCTGGGAGAGAGAGGGACGTTCTCACTTTATATTTGAAAAGGCAGGGGCGGCTCCTCCACTAGGGCGAAGGAGCGTCACCCCACTGCTTTCGCGCAGTGCGAGAAGCAGAAACATAAAATGGTAATAACTTTCAGTTACATAAAATGGTAATAACTTTCAGGTATTACCATTTTATGTTTGGTTGTGGGTGGGCGGGGCTGCTCTGCGAGCAGGGGAGGAGTGGTGTGCCTGCCCACTCCCGAGTGCGCAAAAACTGTTTGGTCAGCCCCCTGGGGCCGCCCAAACCAGTCATGCGCACGCTGCCCTTCTTCATGCAGGCTGCAATGCAGCATGCATGGAGAAAGTGGCCTCCCCATAAGCCCCTGGCTGGGCGTTGTGATTGGCTTAGGGGAGGGTGCCTGGCTGCCTGCTTCTGCTTCCTGTTCATGCAGGAGAGCAGGAGCAGAGAAGACGCGGGACCCAGCCGGCGAAAAGGTAAGGTTAATTTTTTTAAAATTATTATTAAATTAAATCCCCTGCACGACCTCCCCTCCCCTCGCGATCCCCCGCACCGCCGCGCCCCCCACCCACGAGTTATGCCGGCCGTGACTGTGCATAGGCTGTGTCCTGCCCTCATACAAAAGGCTGATTTATCCCCTGCTGATGTCTGAAGCCAGTGCTGGGTTGAAAAGGGATTGTTGTACATTTGAAAGTGTTCCTTTGAAGTTCCCCCTTGAACAAAGACATTTTTGAGTATAAGTACAGGGGCTCTGACCCCATGATTTTAGACACTGCGTGGGACTTGATACCAGACTCTGCTGCCTCTACATTCTGTACCCAAAGACTGCTGTGCTGCCAGGAGGACCAGCCATTTGGACTACTTCCTTTGCTAACCGGCTGCCTGCTAGGTTTCTGAAGGGACTGCCACTCTGCCAAGTGACTCTGTGTGCTGGCCTGTAGTGCCAGATTACCAAATAGGCAAAGTAGGCATCAGCCCATGGGCCCCACTCATTTTAGGGGCCCCGGCTGGCCACTGAATACAAAGTCTTGCAAAAAGTAGACTTCCAAGATATCCTGAAAGATTTCACCACAAGCAAATTGAGGAAAGTGAATACTTAAAGTTTTGTTGGTTTATTAAAATTATTAAAATTAGAAAACGTGAATTTTCCGTTTAATAACAATAATTGTTTAGTTTAGTTATGTGTAATAAAATTGGTTTATTAAAATTGTGGGTTGGTAAAATTAAAAATGTATTACGAGAAATTTGCGAGGGGGCCCCCTGAAATTTCGACTGCCTAGGGGCCTCCACAGGGTTTAATCCAGCTACCAAATGTTCTCCAAGTGCATGTTGGCTTGCCCAATTTTTCAGGAAATCTCAGGGCCATCAAAGATTTCACTCTTGCACCACTGCCTTGGGACTCGGACAGTCCGTCGTGAGTTCAGCAGTATTGCTTCTCCGTGAGGAGTGTGCTTTCAACAGCTCCATGCGCTTGGTGCCCCTTCACTTGCTAAATTCTGAGCATGATGAGCACTTCCCAGCATTCTACGAGTCAGCGCTCCACATTTGTTCTAGTCAGCGTGTGTTGAAAGCGTTCAACATTTACCTAGAAGCGCCACATGTTTCTGAGCTCCAGGCTTCGGGTGGCACTGAGGGAAATCCCCTGCCAATGCCGAGCAGTGCTGCGGCCAATCCTGCAGAAGAGGAGTGAGCCCAACTCGTGCTGCAACTCCGGCCTGCAGGTTCTGCAGTCGTCTCGACTCCGGGGAGAGCACGTAAGGGAAGGAGTGGTTGGCTCACCCTCAAGGTTGGTGCTCCCCAAGTGTGGCCCGCGCTACTGCTCTGAGTTGCCTGGGGTGATCGCAGGTGCCGCATTTGCCTTCCCGGTCTCGAGAGATCATTGATCATTCTATACATACCTTGGGGGCACTGAGCTTTACACTCCCCTAGGAATAAAGCCACTTTATGGGCATTAGAAGATTACCCTAAATAACCAGATAGAAGCAAAGGTGCTTCTAGAATGGATAGTAATTTATTTGAGGCATTTCAGGCGACCGTAAAGCGTCTAAGAGAGGCAACTGTATGTTTAGACACTGTGGATTACCGTAATAACTGTAACAGGTGCCCCAATGCCTTATGTTTTGTGTTCATTTATTGTATAACACATAACAGGAGTGCCATGTGCCCTATGTAGTTATTACAATTATGTGATTCACACTAAGTCATTTGCCTTACATGTACAGTGGTTATGATTCCTATTGTTTTGGTCTTGTACTATCTAAAAGGTTGTATGGTGTATGTTCTGAAAAGCCTATAATGATGATGTGTTTTTATTCAAACCTGCTGCATCTTCATGCACTAATGTGATGATTCATGTTTTTCTTTCATAACTGTAGAAAAGTAGGGTTTGCTTCAATGGTTACCCACACTTTTTGCCTGGTGCTAAGCTGTTATTGACTAGTCTGACTAGGATCCTGCTAACCAGGACCCCAGTCTATCTGCTTTCTCCCTAAAGTGTTATGTTCAGTACTTAAGCACATCCCAGATTGGATACTGGGGTACCCTTATAAGTCCCTAGTATATGGTACTAAGGTACCCAGGGCATAAGTACCCCAGAGGTCCACCATGGGCTGAAGCATGCATTAAGCCAACCATGGGAGACCATTCTAAATGGAACTCCAGGCCTGCCATTGCAGCCTGTGTAAGCTGGTGCTAGCACCACTTACTAAAGATATAGGTTTCCTATATCTAGGGTCACTGCACAAAAAACCTATAAGTCACCCCTATAGCAGGCCTTTGCAATCCTAAAGGCAGGGTGCTGGGTTCTAAGTGAGAGGGTGCCCCTGCATGAGCAGGACACTTCTACAGCCCACGGAGTCCATTCTGCCGGGTTGTCAGTGAAGCAGCCATATACCATATAGAGGGGCACTGCGTAATTATGCGATGACCATCTCGAAACTGGCTGCAACAAATTCTATCATGTTTGGTATCAAAATTGTTGGAATCATACCTACCACACCGTTCAGAGGTATGATTCCAAGCACTGGAAGAGCCCTCCATTAGGCTCTCAGTGTTCCCGGTGCCACCCTACTAGACCCAGACAGCATAAAATGGTTGCTGCCGACCAGAGACATATTTCTGCCCTCCTGCTGCTGAGCCAAGCTCGAGCAGGGGAAGGCAGAACAATAGGCATCCTGTCACAGGGAGGTGTGACCACCACCCAGACAGGATTTAGTGTATTGGGACTGGGTGGGTGCGCTTGCCAGCACCACTAAGTCTGCATGAGGAGCACATTTGGTGTCCCTGTGCATAGTCCAGTTCAAACTAGTCCTGGGAGCCATTGGCTCCCGCTCTGGCGCGAAACTGGACAAAGGACATGGGAGTAACCTCCCCCCTGTCCAGACCCTCCCCTGGGAGGGTCCCCTGAATTGTCTCAACCCTTTCTTTAGGGTACTTAAGGGCTTACCTGTGGGTGGGTCCCTAGATTCATCGTGGGACAAGATTCAGATCAGACACCACTTCTTCTTCTACCGTCTGGGCACTATGGACTTTGCTGGACTTCGTTGGGGCCCGACTTCGTCTCCCTTCCAGTCTGTTGCATCGTCTGTGCCTGTGCACCATACAAGAACCTTCCACAGCCTGTGGACATCAAAGACACCTGAAGGAATCTCCCTTGAAGTGAAGGAGTAACTTCCCTGCATTCGCAGGCACCGCAACTAAGTCGACCGGTCTGCTGATTGTGAGCTCCTCCGGACTCTGAAAGGTTCTGCAACACAGGTGGTGGTTTTCCACAGCTCTTGGGGCCTGCCCTGCTCTCTTACCAAGTTTGAGGCCAGTATCCCTTGTGGGAGCTGCAATAACCGAACCCCTGTGCACCGTGTCAACTTGCAGTTGCAAAGGCTTGTTGGCTTCCTTCCACCAAGATCTTAGGGCTCCAAATAGACCCAACCTCAAGCACCTCCATTGACCAAAATCCTTGTCCACATCGAATTGTGTGCACCGTGGCCTGCATCTTTTGGTGAGCTGCTCTATGTCCCCTTGCGACTCCAGTGCCTCCGGCCTGTGGGTCCTGTTGAGGGTCATCTTTGATTCTTTTGGGCTCCCCTGTTTGCTCGGGGCCTGCCCTGACTCCCCTGCTTATAGTGAGTCTCCTGGACCTTGCTGGTCCCGACGTTGCTCCTTCTTCAACTCCTGCATTGGTTGCATTTGCCAAGGCTTGTTGGTGCTCCCGCTGGACACCAACTCCTCAGCACTCACCATCCTTCGTGGAACAGCTCATGCATGGCTCCTGGTCTTCCTCAGCGTAGGCTGGTCCTCACAGCTGCAGAGTCAAGGTCATCGTCGCCTCTCCTGCAACACCCGACATCGGAGGGCATTCGTCTTCCAAGTCTCCTGGTCACTCCTGAGGGACATAGACTCTGTCCCCTCTGCTTGCAGGTACCTCTGAACTAGAATCCACCTTTGGATTCCACCGAGCACTTTCTCCTTCTTCAGCAGCGGCACTTTCCTGAAGTCCTCTATTGGGTTCGACAGCGGTTACCGACACCACTTCAAACGTATGCACCCGGCTTCCGTTTTGTAGGTAACGTGGGTACTAGGGTATCCATGGGTGGGGTGGCTCTCTAACCTTCTGTCTTCCACGGGGTTTCTTCAGGGTCCACTGGGAAGGGTCCTTAATCTTTAAAAATCTAACTGCCACTTACATGTAGACTTGTACGGAAAACGCGTTCGTGTTCCCACACTGCACATGACCTCCGTGGGGCTCCTAGTCTCTCACCTTGGGTGGCTCCTTGGATCCCCATTACTTCTACGTCCTCTCAACATCGTCCTGACTCGAGTTGTGGTTCTTATACCACTTTCTTAGTATATGGTTTGGTCCCCCCCCGGGGTCTGTTGTGTATTCTGTGCTATTTACTGCATTTCTTCGCAAAGTATTGTGTGCATTGTGCATATCTCCAGGTAGGAGATATTTGTATGTGTTAGAGAGTATTATATAATAAATACATCTGTTTTATAAATACCTTGTGTGGTTCTTTTTCACTTAATCTATGCTATAAGATTGCATTCTGGTAAAACAAGCTGCTTTACACTCCTTCTGGACTAAGGATAAAGGCTGCTCTCCACAGCTACCACTTAGAGAGCTTTCTAAGGTTGTCTAAGACCTCTTAAATCACCATAAGGTTTGTCTGGACTGGTGCAGGGAGCCCACTTACATAAGTGGACATCATATACCAGGCCAGCTTCTCATGATAACTTTTTGCATTTCATGACCTAAGCATTCACTGAGGTTATAATGTATGTCGGTTTGATTCTTGCACTGTCAGGATAATAAGTACGATTTCTGTAATTGAATAGTATTCACAGTACTTATGGTTCATGTCATTTTGGTCTTCTCTTATGTATAATACTATATATTTTGATATAATCCTGTGTGGAGTCTCTTTTGTGGTGTATTTGTTGTGTTTCTGTGTGAATGTGTTGTGCAAACGCTTTCCACATTGCCTCTGATGACAAGCCTGCCTGCTCATCGCCAAGCTACCAGAGGGTGAGCGCAGGTTATCTTTGGTATGTAACTTACTTGCCCTGACTTAAGTGGTGGTTTCTGCCTGTCTTAGGTGCATACCCTAGCCAACCAAAAACATCAATTCTTACATAACCCCAAGAGGAAAAGGTTGAGGCCATTAGGCAAGCCCCTTTTCTAAAGACCCTAAAAGATTTAAAAGCTTTTTTAGGACTGGTGGATTGTTATCAACTGTTTATTCCAAGGTTCCCCCATTGGGCTAAGCCTCTAACCAATCTACACGGAAGACTAAAGAGGTAGAAAAAGAGTTTTTTTTAAACTTCACCTCCAACTAGATCAGCCTTTCAGAAATTAAAAACGTTAATATTGTCAGGTCCTATTAGATTCTAGAAAACATTTTATTTCTCCAAACAGATGCATTGGGGGCGGGCATTAGAGCTGTACTAGGCCAAAAAGATCAAGCTCAGGAGGAAGAGAAAAGACTCATCCTATATATAAATAGAAAGCTTTTTCCCAGAGAATGCAACTATTTTATAGTATAGAGGGAATGTCTTCTTATCAAATGGGCCACTGGAAGTCTTCAATATTATTTAGAGGGAAGAGAGTGGTGTTATATACAGATCATGCTCCACTCAAATGAATAGCAAAGAATAAGGGAAATAATGCTTGAGTGTTACAGTGGCTCTTAGCCGTACAACCCTTTAGATTTGTTACACACCATCGAACAGGCAAAGAACAAACTAATGTGGACTTCTTTTCTCTGTACCTCCAAAAAGGCTTTCTTTCAGGGAGTGGATATGTGAAAGAGTAGATGGAAAAGCACAATTCTATGGCAGGACTGTAGGCTCCAATTATGCTTTCTCAATCTTTACTACTCCAAATAGCAGCCAATCAAAAAACAGTAGATTACACAAATAAACTACACTTCCCAAGAGGCATTGAACCACACCTCATCAACAGTCCACCAATAGTGTACAGGCATAACCCACAAAACCATCTTGACTGCCTCTTTCTTTGCAGCTCTGCAGTCAAGATATGTGGCTCTCTGTTTTGTAAATTTTGTATGCTATATCAGATTTGATGAATTTTTTTAGGTCGAGCATTCGAGACCTCTTGTATATACTTTATATATGTGTATGTACTTTGTGGGCTCTGGAGATCAGCCCTAGGACTTGTCTGCTTCCGCTTAGGGACATTTTTTTCTGTTCAACTGCCTCTATTTAACTGTCTTAATAGAAAACAACCAGCAGGGGCAGTAAAATACCAGAATTGCTTTCTGCATAGGGACTTTCTTTTTAAATTTTTCTGGCAACTGCCTCTATTTAACTTTCCTGATAGAAAACGGCCAGCAGAGGTCAGTAAAATACCAGAATCACTTTAGCATTCTCTAGATTTTAGACCGATTGCATTGCAAATGCTTGTTAACATTTTTATACTGCCGCGCTATGCGCGATGTATTGCTGTCACATTTGCCTTTCATTACTACAGGTTCTTTACGGGCTTCGGGTTTCCTGTTCCTTTTGCGGTCACGTCGCAGTCCACTTATCTTCTTCCCTATTGTGGTGCGTATTGCGCCTTCTTTCCCACATAAATATATATATTTTTATTTTATTTTCCCTGGTGGCCCTGTGGCCTAGGCACACTGTACGCTTCTGCGCAGCAGCTGATTGGGCGGTGGCCCCTCCTGGGAGCGAGGATGCGTATGTAGCCCAATTGGGCTACACGCGCGTGCTTTTGGGAAATTTGCTGACACGTCTGTCTCTCGCGCTCTGCAACTACACTGGAACATTGCGCTGGTGCCGCCTCCCCCGGGCTGCAATAAAAGGAGTGAAGTTCTGCAGGCAGATAAGAGACTTAAGGCCATTGCTCATAAAAATCTGAGGATTTGTTGATTGGGGAGTTTATTCTCCCTCATATTTAAAATAATTTTTGGGACTGCTAATCGCATCCAGCTTGTGGCCTGCTACCAGCCTATTGCTCCCACTGACGCCATGCTCAGCAGTGTCTTCCAGGGCTGCAACAATTACTGTCGGGGTCTGTTTCCCCCCCTCCTTTACACACTCTTGATCCTTGCTTTCATCAGGGGATATTAAGATTGCGAGGCTTACCCCTTCTTGTGGCCATGTCTGATTACGAGCCCTTTGAGCAAGGCCTTGAGACTTGCGGGTCCAATGAAGACAAAGACTACTATTATGACAATGGGCTGGTACAGGTGATCTATCATTCAGTCCAACGCTCACTGGATAAAGCCCTTACTTCAGCTCTGCAACCCATTTCTAAGCACCTTGACAAGCTCTCTGGACGCTCTGCTCCCCCTTCCACTACCCCTCCATCGGGCTCCTCCCAACCTCCTCCTGACCCTAGTACAGATTCCTCTTGGACACGTTCTGATGCCTATAACAAATTGTCCCTAGGGGTTCTGGGTGAACATACCTATAGTGCCAAGAAGCCCTCAAACTCTCCCGCCCCTCAGACATCCCCAGACACTGAAAGGATACTGATACTAGTTCCTACTCTCAATGGTCCCAGACCCTGACTTACCTGTTTTGGGCGGTGTCCTTGCTGCAAGACTTGGGATCTGTCATTAATTCCAAAAAATCCATGATGATTCCTTCACAACAGATAGAATTCTTGGGGTTTCAGGTGGACTCAGTCAAAGCCCAATTACTTCTTCTGCCTCCAAAGGTGAAATCCATCAAAAGGGAATTAAAGACGACTCTGTCCAAACAGACAGTATCGTTGAAATCCTTAGCTCGGATTGTGGGTCTGTTAGCTTCCTCTATACAAGCAATTTTCCCTGGTCTGATACACTACAGAGCCTTTCAATGCTCGAAAATCCACTACCTCCAAAAGAGTCTGACCTACGATTGTCATGTTCCCTTATCTCCCGAAGCTCAAGACGAACTCCAGTGGTGTCTTCTTCACATGGAGGCACGGAATGGCAGAGCCATTTTCAGGGCAGTTCCAGATGTCATCATAGAATCCCACACCAGCCGTTGGGGCGCAAGGTGAGGAACTTTTCTACTGGCTGTCGCTGGTCATCAGAAGTGCTCATGCTTCATTTAAATTGATTGGAGCTTCTGGCGGGTTCGTTCACAATAAAATCTCTCTCCCTCCATGAAGAGCAACTGCTGCATCTTCCTTCGGATGGACAATGTGTCAGCAGTTTGCTACGTCAACCAATTGGGGGGAACCAGTCCTCGCCTTCTAGTGAACATAGTCGGGGAATTTTGGCCCTTCCGTCTCAGTCAGAAACTTACGGTGCTACCGGAATATCTCCCCAGCAAAGACAATCTTGTGGCGGATTGTAACTCCAGGCTTCTAGTGGACTACAGCAACTGGAAGCTCCATCCCTGAATTTTCCAGAAAGTTTTACATTCCCTGGATCCTTGTCAGGTGGATCTCTTTGCATCCATACTGAACACTCAGTTGACAGATTTTTGCAGTTGGGGACCTGATGCTTTTCTTCAGAACTGGGCCAGCCAGGGGAAATACATGTTCCCGCCCTCTGCCATGATTCCGAGAGTCACAGCTCAGGCCCGGCGACAGTTGGAGTCCTTGATAACTCCTGTTTGGAAGACGCAACCATGGTTTCCTGCCCTTCTGGAGATGTCTGTGTCCCTTCCTATTCTTCTGCCTGTCTTCCCACATCTTCTCTTAGATCCGGTGGGCTCCCCCACCCTCTTCTCCTTCAAGGCAAGTTGGTTCTCATGGCCTGGAAAATATCGGGAGACATGGCCAAGTCAAAAGCATTTCAAATGCAGCTGCTGCTTTTATACGACAAGCTTGGGCTCCTTCCACCCACATGTGATATTCTTCCAACGGGACGTGGATCCCGTGTGATCTGAGTGGAAAGATGTTCTCAATTTTCTCAGTGTGCTGAATCTGGGTTATGTTACAGGTCTGTAAATAATTCAGGTCAGCTTTATCTGCTGGACGCGATCGCATTGATGGCAAGCCGGTGGTTATGCACCCTCTTGTGTGTAAATTGCTTAAAGGTATCAGGATTCGGGAACCCTCCAAAGTCTAGATATTCACAATTGTGGGATGTGACTAGTGTTCTTTCCCTTTTTGATTCCTGGCTAGATAATTCTGATTTGTCCATGAAATAGCTCTCAGCTAAATTGACCAAGCTTCTCTATTTGGTTTCGTGTTGAAGCGTGTCTGATGTCAAAGCCCTCAACTTAGCAGGTAGGTTGTTTTTACCTCATGGTGTTTCTTTTATTATTTAAAAAAGGACGAAGACTATATCCCGGGCTAGTGATTACCCGGATTTTCCTCATAATGCAAAGTTATGTGTAGTTAGATGTTTAAAAGTCTGTGAGGAATTAACTTTGGCTTGTAGGGTTGATCCCCTTGGCCCTCTGTTGTTAGCACTTCAGAAACCCTTTAAACTCGTATCTGCCACGACCATGACTCAATGGGTCAGTTGGATCATGGCAGAGGCCGGCATTGATGCATTCTGCTCCGGGGGCTATGGCTTCCAAAGCGTTTGTGCTCGGTTCCACGTTGGAAGATATCTTAACGTGCTGCTGACTGGTCGTCCTGACTCTGTATTTAAAACCTTTTATTATAAGCCTATTGTGCATGCTTCTTCTGTTGTGGTATGTCAGCTTTGAACCAGCATAATCAGAGCCTCTGGTCCTGCCATAGAATAGAAAGTTTTCTAGCATATGCAACAAGAATTTTAGATTCTATTAAGGACACAGAGGCAAGCATTATCCCACCCACTGGAACAGGTAAGCTGTTCTGTGAAGGCTTTTATTGCTGCTTAAGATATGTATCATGTATGTGCATGTTCGATTTTGCCCGCCCTTGTGATTAATTTCAAGGTTATAGTTCTGGCTTCATATCTCTCTTTTGCTTTCAGTCTCGGGTCAGAAACAAGGCTGAGGTGTTTTGGAGGTCAAGTTCCCTTTGGGTGTCGTTTGACTTCTGGAATTCCGTGGATCTGTGTGTATTTGGATTCCTGATACTGTTGTACGTTCCTATTGTGGGCTTCCTGTTTCGGCTATAGGTTGGACTGTTCTTAAAGCAAAGGTAGAGGCAGTCAAGATGGTGTCTTTCTGTTTTGTAGGTTATGCCTGTACACTGTTGGTGGACTGTTGATTAGGCCTTTTGGGAAATGTAGTTTATTTGTGTAATTTACTGTTTTTTGATTGGCTGCTATTTGGACTAGTGTAGAAGGAGAAAGTATAATCCTCACCTCCATGTTCTCAATGGAATCTAAAATTCTTGTTGCATATGCTAGAAAATCTTCTAACCTTACCTGTGGAGACCTTGGTCTGGAATGTGGGGATTGCCCTAGAAGTAGATAGAAAAAGGACATGTTAGTAGAGAAAGTGAGGAGAAAGGGAGGAGACAAAAAGAACGAAAAATGAAGAAGGAGTTATGTGGCAGGAAGAGGGAGGAGTAAAAGCGGAGAGAAGCCAGAAGACAGAGACGAGGGGAGAGATGATGACCAGACAAGAGTGGAAGAGGTCGGATGAAGAGCAGGCAGAGAGCGAACCAGGGGAGGAACAGGAGGCGAGCATCGGCTACTGTGAGAAGGCGTAAACCGGTGATAAGGAGAGGCATTGCAGAGGTGTAATCCAGAACGAGAATGAGGAGGACAAAGTCGTGGACAAAGGAGTGGTAGACACCACTTCCGGAGGCCTCCCTGCTGTCCGCCACAACCCAGTAGGGTTGTGGCTGACCGGGTGAGTCCGGTGACCCGAGAACCCTGATACGCTGCCCTGAATAACTGGGCAGCGTATCCTTGAGACATTCCCCCGGGGGCCCGGAGAGGGCCGACACGGGTGCACGAGCCCAGCACTTCCGGAGCGTCGGCCAATAGGAGAGAGCCCGCCCGGAATATGTTGAGCGGGGAAGATGGCACGTGCGTACTAGAGTTCCCCAGCTGGAAGCTACTGCCTGTACCCCAAGACCTGCGGCTGCCCCCCTTTACCCCGGGGATTCGCATCCCCGGGCTTTTCCGTACCATTCTGAGCCTGGGGGGGCGCACCCCCCCCCCCCTCCTCCCTCCGGACCTCGCTACTGCCTCCCTTTTCGCCAAGACTACTCCCTAACTCCCATGCTGACTTCCCCGGACCTTCTTCTTGCGGATCGTCGACACCGATGCCCCCGTGGTCCAGAGACTGTGCACGCATCTTACAGCCTTCCGTTCGCCTTTGGTTTTGTGGCTGCGTCCCCCCTCTGACTCTACTCAATGGAATCCTGCTCTCTGGGTTCCTCTTCTGGATTCTTGACTTTGGTGACCTTTGTGGATCCCGCCGTTTTTGGAGATGGTCTCCGTCTTTACCCACGACCCGGACCCCCCATTTTGTTTGACCTTTGTTCCGTTCCTTCTTCCCTCCCCACTCCTTCTGATGACCCTTGATCGTTTTTCTCTTTTTTCTGGACTGCCCTAAATATATATATATGTAATATATAATTGTCCAAGCCTAATCGCTGTTAAAATGTAATCCTGTGTGAATTTAGTATTTGTATATATAGAACTCTAACCACTAGTATATGTAGTAGACCTTTGTACTTACTACCATTCCTATGTGATTTTAGAGTTTATCTGTTTGTATCTCTTCCTTGAGTGACTTTACAACTTGTACATGTGCAATTTTTTCCTGTTTATTTCTCTTCCTTGAGTGACTTTACACCTTGTACATTTGCAATTTTTTTCTGTTTCTATCTCTTATGTAACTCATGTAATCCAAAGTCCTTATGTAACGCAACTGGTTCTTTTGTAAAGCGCTCTGACACCTTCGGGTAATGTTCGCGCTATATAAAATTACATTAAATAAAATAAAAATAAATAAATAAAATGGTTCAGGACTTGCACAGGTGAAGCACATAGTGTGTATTGAACATGCATGAGCACTTGCACTTGGATGAATGAATCTGGGTGACTGTGCCTTCATAATAAGTTGTTTTGCATAAGGAAGTTTGTCTTATTTTTGCTTTTTCGTTCTGGATTTGTGAACATTGTTGACTAAAGGGCACTCGGGTGTACAAAAGAAGCAATAAAAGGGGTGTACAAGTGAAGGTGAAAACTAATTTCTTCCCCTGTTGTTTGTACTATTGTTACCTGCTTTAGTCATTTGTACCTAACAGTTCACAGTCTGGTGGTCGTCAATGCAAAACAGCACAAATAGTTTTCCCTAAAAACTTAGTGCAAAGGATAGTTTTTAAGACCTGTGGGAACAATAAGAAATTATAGATTCTTACCTGGGCATCTCCTTCTCTCCGAGGGAGTTGATTTAACCAATATGGAAACTTAAAGAGGAAATACAAGAAAGGAAGCATTACAGGATGCGCTAACGTAGTGATAGAAAAGCAAAGCTACATACCTACAGAGGGACCTTTTTTTGATTTTTCTTTTTATTCTTCTTTGTTTGAATCAAATAAAGACACCACTCAGAAAACTCTAACAGATAAGACTCCTAAGAATTATTTCAGCCCTTCCCTCCACAGATTTCTAAGAGGAAGGTGTCAGCATCAGAAAAACCAAGTTAACGTTCTGAAAAGGCAGGGGATATTCTTTTCTCACCAAAGTCAGGTTAGGATCTGCCCTAACTATTCTGAAGTAAAAGCAATTAATACTTGAAAGCTTGTGGTATCAGCTCCCAGCTGGAAAGCTTGTGATATCAGTTCCCAGCAATCAGACCAATCAGAAAGGGTTTGTTGATCTCTGGGAGCGGGTAGACCTCCCAATCAATTTCCCAGCACTGCACGAGGGAGTACTCATCCATTTGACCTTCGAGTTAGCATGAATCTGGTCTGCCTGGGAAAAGAGGATCACTGCCATCCTCACGCTCTCCACGTCCATGGCCAAGTCATCATAAAAGATGGCAAGCTAAAATGTGCTTCTAAAATGGAAGCTCTAAGCTTGGCTTTGTCAAGCTTTACCACACTCTCTCCTTGGCCGTGGGAGATTTTGCTTAACCAATAAGACTTAAAGGCACCTAAATGAATAATATGTGCCTAAAATACATAATATATGTGTCTAGAATGCATATAAAATCTTAATAAAATAAGCAGCTGAAAGCCATATGAAAAAATGTCAAATAAAAAGGCAATTAATCCTAATAAAAGCAATAAAACAAATTTAAAAACAATTTAAAAGGACAATTTAAAAACAAGGTGCTGAATCAAATTTCAGAGGCTCCCAAAGTGTGTCCATGTCCAGAGTCAACAGGGTCCAAGAAGGAACTCGCATCCGCAGACGATATATCCACAATGGCCTGGGAAACAAGCTCCAGACAACAAACGTGGTCAAATTCCTCCAAATCGCAGATATGACATCTCAGCAGACAGCAAATCTGCAACATTAGAGCCAGATTCCAGGAATCCAGGACCCAAAGCGCCAATATTGACTCGAAAAGATGGCTTATAGTACGCATCCAGCTGCAGTGGCAGCCTCATTGGACAGTACTGTGAATGGATCCTCAGCAGACTCGCATACAGATCCATATCCATAGATTGAACCATTTGCGTGGCCAGACACAAATCCAGGGCACACTCAAAAGTGCACAACAGACAGCAGAACACAGGCTGTACACAATGCAACCATACACGTTTAAATGACAAAGAGGTAAAGGTACTCCGAATTACTGTATCATGCGATCACGACACAGCATGACGTGTGGCAGGTTCATCACCATCTGGCCTCAAGGTGGAAAACCCATTGCTGAGCAACAAAAAAAGAACCAAAATGGTGACTACTAGTATCAATACGACTGGTATGGCTCCAAAAACCTCTTGAAACCAAAGAGTGCAGAAGAGATAGGATCACTCCAAATACTGTCTGGAAAGTACTGACAAACACAGACCCAATCGCCTTAAAAAAAAGTGCACCACTCCCACCGTATTTGAAGCATTAAATATCAATGACCTAGCTCACCAAAATGCTGTGCCAAGTCTGTGCGAAGTAACAATTGGACTTCAGAGGAAAACCTGCAACTTGGAGATCAAACGTCTCTCTAGCAGATGTTATTGAAACGTCCTTCTGAAACAATAAGACTTTCAGTCAGCTCAGCTTTTCAAAATGTACATTAAAAATTGGAATAGAAGGCCACATGTAACCTCTTTGACTACGTGTGGAGGTGAAATAACACACTGCTACAGCCTGTCACGACCCTGAAACCCGCCAACACATTTGGAACTCCCCTTTTCATCCCACAACAACCTTGGTCATTCAGAACCAAATAACTCCCATTTTAGAGTCATCGGAACACTGGGTGAATCAGGGAAACAGGTGCACCTTTCAGATAACACGCCAGGTTAGCCATAGATACATTGAACGTGTCATGCAGTGTTACCTCATTACGAGTGGCCGAAAGGGAAAACTCGGGACTTGTGAACAAATCTCTCCCCTACCACTTCGTATCTGCCTACTTGAATATGTTTCAGACATGATGTAAACTGAAATGTAGAGATTGGTAATGAGATAAAGCTGTGGATTAACCACACAGTTGATGGTGTTTCTGCTACTGTAAACAGCAATTTTTCTAAAATCTCAATGTGTAGCATTGTGTAAGTTGCATATTTTTTCACCATTAATTTTTGAATGCATGTTAAATTGTACGGCAAAAACAACTCTGTTGTGTTCAAATATCTCCATGGTACTTTGATTGATTTTAAATTCTGCAATATCCACCTGCTAGACCTGGAATCTTTTGCCATGGTCTCCCTTGACCTTTTTGGCTGCTGACCTCATGTTTGGACCTTTTTTGCTAGCCTCAGGACTTTGAGCACGCTTGACACTGCCATTCAGTGCTTGTCATATACATGCTTGTGATTGGTGTATACACGGTTGGCTGATTCAAGTTAGCTGTAGGTCCCTTGTCTAGGGGTAAGACATATACTCAGGGCATGTAATTCGAATGCTCCTCCGTGGGCCTGCAGCACTGGTTGTGCCATCCACGGAGGGAGCTCATTGATTGTTCCACAAGTTTGCCCTGGTGGGGCCTGGGTGCGCAGGTAACTGTTACTCGGCTTGGAATTTCAAAAGCTGAGTTCTGTATGTCTCTTGCTATATTGGAGGCAGTGGCGGCTGGTGACATTTGAAAGTGGTGCGGCGTAAAACAATTGTCGTACTGCACTGCGGCGAGCGGTAGCTAGCAAGCATGCCCGAACCACCTACGGGGAGTTCGGGGGTTCTCCCCGCAAAAATTGTGAAAAAGAGTTGGCAAATGGTGCATTTTCAAGCAAATTTGAGAAGCAGGAAGGTTAATAAAGCTATTGTGAATCTGTTCTCTCGTCTTACTAAAATTGTTTCTTTCACATACTCTTTTGTCTCTGTAATGCTCGTTTTAAACTTTCTTGCTTGGGAGATGGCTGTGTAAAGTATGCTGCCAATTAGTGCAATTGTTGAGTTATCATTTTTTTCACTGAATAAAACAAAGCTGTCTATTGCAATGAGGCAGTATCGACCAGCGGCAGTGCTGAGGATGTTTGTGGAGGAAATCTTATGGAGGACTGTAGACCTAATCAATGTATTGATGTTTCAAAACGGAATGTGAGCGTTGCATGGGTATTACATTGTTAAAAAGAGCTAAGAAATATTTGGGGTTATTTAGAAACCAACTGCTGGATGTTATATCGATTCCTAAGTTTTCCGGAAGACTGTACTTATACAGATGTAAACTTATTAAGCCAGTAGCTCTCGGAGCGGCCCAAACAGCTACTAAAATAAAGACTTGCCACTGGTGCAGGTCATTAGCATTATGCAGCGGAATAATTGTCTAAGGAGGCATTTAGAATTACACATGCGGATTCTCTCGATTGGAGGCAGGTGTGTGCACATGAACACTACCTACTGCGAAAAAAACAATCACGTTGTTTCTATCCGAAATAATAAGCGCATTGTCTCAAAAAAAGCCTTTCTTTTATTACTTCAAATCAGAACAGTGAAATGACTCTACTTTAGCAAAATCCTAAATGTAAAAACATAACAGTAAAAAAAAACCAATAAAAGTGAAACATGTACCCCTTAAATGTCACGCCAGGATCTGCACACTCGAAAGCCAACATACACCTGGGGCTTTCTGATTACCTTGCCTTTGGGCTCTTTGGTTCAAATTTATTGGCCAGTGGTAGCTCTGAACACGTATAAATATATATAGCTTATTTCTCAGTCTTTTTTATTAACAGAGTTTACTATCTGATTAACTAAAGCATTTAAGCAATGAACGCACTCAAAAATAGCTCATGAAAATAGAAAAGCATACAAGATCAATATGAACTGTACCATAGTCATGCCTCGACTGCAGACGGCATTTTAACATTCTTACAGAATCCATGCTCGTGTGCACCTCAAGAAGAGCGTTACATTTTAAGTGTGCGTGCACATAACAGGAAAACAGGCTATGCATAATGAACACTACATTTTAAAACTATCGCCTGGACCGTATACCTTTTCAGGTACATGTTTAGCATCTCCATATATTTCAAGTGAGTTTGTGTGCGCGCGCAGAACATCTAAGCAAACAAATGCACGTGGGATAGCATTTTAAAATTCTAGTCTAGGTATCCGTAAAGTTCCATATGTAGCGCCTCGTTACATTTTAAGAGAGTTCGCGTATCGTTTTTCAATTCCCGCAGAGTGCATGCTCTTATATATTGTATTGTATTGTAATTGCATTTATATAGCGCTTACTACCCCTGACGAGGCATTGAAGCGCTTTTTCGGGGAGTAGCACGCTACTCCGGAACCCAAGAAGGATTAGTGTTGAATTAGTATAGTGAAAAATGAAAGTAATTTGAGTAGTGGATAGGTTAGTCAGTTATTTGGATTCAGAAGGATAGCGGAGGGATAGAAGAGGGAAAAAGGTTTGCATTTATATAGTGCTTGTTACCCCTGATGGGGTGTTGAAGAGCTTTTTTAGGCGAGTAGCACGCTACTCCAGAACACATAAAGGATTAGTGGTGAATTAGTATAGTTAAATATGAAAGTAATTTGAGTGGTGGATATTAGTCAGTTATTTGGATTGAGAAGGATAGCGGAGGGATAGAAGAGGGAAAAAAGATTTGCATTTATATGGCGCTTGTTACCCCTAATGGGGTGTTGAAGCACTTTCTTGGTGAGTAGCACGCTATTCCGGAACCCATAAGGATTAGTGGTGAATTAGTATAGTGAAAAATGAAAGTAATTTGAGTAGTGGATAGGTTAATCAGTTATTTGGATTCAGAAGGATAGCGGAGGGATAGAAGAGGGAGAAAGGTTTGTATTTATATAGTGCTTGTTACCCCTGATGGGGTGTTGAAAAGTTTTTTTAGTGAGTAGCACGCTACTCCGGAACACATAAAGGATTAGTGGTGAATTAGTATAGTTAAATATGAAAGTAATTTGAGTGGTGGATATTAGTCAGTTATTTGGATTGAGAAGGATAGCGGAGGGATAGAAGAGGGAAAAAGGGTTGTATTTATATAGTGCTTGCTACTCCTAATGAGGTGTTGAAGTAGTTTTTCGGCGAGTAACACGCTACTCGGAACCCATAAAGGATTAGCGGTGAATTAATATAGTGACATATGAAATTTGATAGGTGGACATGTTAGTCTGTTATTTTGATTGAAAAGGATAGTGGAGGGATAGAAGATTTAGATGTATTTTTTTTTTTTTTTGTCGTCATAGCAGTAGTGGGAGGCTTGGGATGAGTAAAAAGGGATGTGGAGGGGAAGAGTCAGAGGGAAGAGTTTAGAAAGGCTTGTTTTGGGGGATCAGTATAGTAAAAGAGGTTTCAGATGGTGCAAGGAGGGGTAGAGTAGGGGAGAGTCTAGAAAGGGCTATTTTCGGGGTCATAGTAGTGGTATGGGGTTTGAGATGAATGAGAGAGTGGATGTAGAGGATATATTGATAGAGGTATAGGGTGAGAAATAAGGTAGTGCATTGGAAAGAGTAGTAGAAAGAGGTTTGAGATGAGTCAGAGAGTTGAGGTAGAAGTTATATTGAGAGAGGTATAGGGCGAGAAATAGGGTAGTGCATTGGATATGCTGAATTAGAAATAGTAATAAATATATAGATCCATAAGTACATGGAAAGTTTATAGATGCATAAAGGAAGTAAGTAGATGTAGATTAAAGATATTGATAGAGGTATAGGGTGATAAATAGGGTAGTGCATTGAATATGCTTTTTTTTTCTTTTGAGGAGGAAAGTAATAAATACATAGATCCAAGTACATGGAAGGTATATAGATGCATAAAGGAAGTAAGTATAAGTAGATTAAAGATGCATTCGATAAACTCTGGTTTTCAAGTGTTGTGCTTAAAAATTTATTTATTCATTTTTTTTTTTTAAACATAATTATCTATAGTACAAATAAATGCTTATATGCAGAGGGATATGCTGTATATTTTTGTTTGCGTATGTTTCTTATGTGGGGAAGAGCCAATTCTTGAGTAGTTTTCTGAAGGTAAGGTGGTTGTCGGTGGATCTTATGTTGGGGGGTAAGGAGTTCCATATTTTGGCTGCTTGAACAGAGAAGGATGTGCCACCCATGGTTTTTTTCTTGTATCTTGGGATTTTTAGGCGAGGTGCCACTCTAGAGCAGAGGTTCCTATGATGAATGTGTTTGGTGATTTTATTCCTGATGAAGAGTGGTCCCATTCCATGTATCGCTTTGTGGGTGATACAAAGCAGCTTGAACGTGGATCTTCTATCAACCGGTAACCAATGTAGGGCTTTCAAGGCAGGGGAGATGTGGTCTCGCGGTTTGATATGAAAGAGTAGTCTGGCACCCGAGTTCTGAATCCGTTGTAGTCTTTTCATAGTCGTTAAAGGTGATCCGTGGTAGAGGCTATTGGCGTAATCGAGTTTGGACAGAACAAGGGAGATGGTAGCTTGGATCTTGTGTGGAAATCCCAAATGGGGGAAGATTTGTTGCAGAGTTTTTATAGTAACAAAGCTTGATCTTGCTAGTTTGTCCACTTGGGCATTCATGGACAGCTTGGAGTCCATAGTCATTCCGAGGTTTCTTACTTCCTTCGATATTTTAGGCGGTGATCCCAGTTTATAAGGCCAGGCGGCAAGCAGGTCATAATGTTTCCAATCGCCACACGTGAGTATTTCCGTTTTGGAAGCATTCAATTTGAGATGGCTCCACATCATCCATTGATCCACGGCTCTGAGACAACTGAAAATTGGCGAGTTTCCGATGTCTTTGGGCATTCCAGTTGAAGGAGTATTTGCGTGTCATCTGCATAGTTATAGCACGTGAGGTGAAATTGATTGATCAGTACCGGTAATGACTTCATGTAGATGTTGAAAAGATGGGCGAGATGATAGAGCCTTGAGGGACCCCAGCTTTTGTTGAGTACGGTTTGGACGAGAAAGGTGGGGTATGGATGACATTAGTTCTGTTTCGAAGGTAGGATGTGATCCAGTCTAAAGCAGTCCCCTCTATGCCGGCTTCATAGAGTCTTTGTACCAGAGTGTCATGGTCTACCGTGTCAAAGGCAGCCGAGAGGTCCAAGAGGAGTAGTGCAGCAACCCCTTTGCGGTCAACTGTGTTCTTCAGGTCATCCCAGATGGCAAGGAGGACAGATTCTGTGCCTCTTCCCGGACGGAATCCCGTTTGGAAGTCTGAAAGTATGGCATAGTCTTCAATGAATTGTGACATCTGGGCGAACTCTGCTCTTTCTATCAGTTTGCCCAGGAAAGGTCCATTTGTAATGGGTCTGTAGTTGTCAGGGTTCAACTGGTCCAAGTTTGTTTTCTTCAGTAAAGGACGTATGTATGACTTTTTGAGTTCTTCTGGAAATATTCCGGTAGTTAAGGAATCGTTGATGACTCTTCTTACTGCATTGGCAGCAGAGGTTGTTAGAAGAATTGTCTTGAAAGTTTGCGCTGGACACGGGTCAGAAGGGCTGCCGGCAGGCCTGCTTGCTCTGACCAGGTCCATAAATTCATCGTGTGAAATGTGTTGGAAGGAACGGAGAAGCTGAGTTAGAGTATTCTTGGATTGCTGTTTTGTAAAAGGGTTAGTGCTGGTGCTTTGTCTCTGTTTTAAGTACGAGTCCAACGTGTCTGCTTTGTCCGTGTAATGATTTGCCAGTTTGTCTGTGAAATCTTGAGTAACGGGATGAGTTCCTTCTATGCAATTTGGCTTACGAAATTCATTGAGTATTTTATAGAATTCTTTATTGGCACATTTAGCATTTTGAATTCTGTCTGAATAGTACCTTTTCTTTGCTTTTTTGATAGCTGACTTGTATAATCTGTTCATTTTCAGTAAGTGAAGTTTGTCTTGTTTGTTTTTTGTTTTGAGCCAGGCACGTTGCAGCTTTCTAATTTGTAGTTTTATGTCTTTTATCTCTGTATTTCTCCAAGGTGCTTGTTTTCTTTTGTTCTGTTGTGTGGTTTTGAGTGGTATCAGGATATCAAAAGCTTCCTGTAGCCACTCATATAGTTTTTTAACTGAATTTATTGTTTCCAGATCTGTACTGGATGTTAGTTGTGTTTTTAAGTGTTCCAAATTGAGTTTGTTGCACGGTCGATAGGTTGATGCACGTAAGGTGGTTTTAGGTGAGTCGTTTAGTGTTGTTTTATGTTGGAAAGCAAGCAAATCGTGGTCTGACCATGTGACCAGAGTTATAGTTTGAAAGGTAATTAGTTCGGTATTAGCAAAAATGACATCCAGGATATGTCCAGTGATGTGTGTGGGTTTGTGGACAATCTGATGCAGGTTCAGTGCGTCTAGGCCATTGATTATTGTTTTTGGATGGGTCATATTGGGTTTGTCAAACCAAATGTTGAGGTCACCCAGAACGCATAGGTTGGGTTGTATTGTTATCAGGTTTGAAACCGTGTCTAGAAGCGCGTCTGGGAATGTCGCCTTGCTAGGTGGAGGTCTGTAAAGGAGCAGGAAGTTACAGGAGGAAGACGGTGTAGGATTGCATCTTGTGAGAAGAGCCTCACAATTCTTTATGGACTATGGAGATGTCGTCAACTTTAGTGATATGTAATGTTTGCCTGAACACAACAGCTAGACCACCTCCTTTTTTGCCTATACGATTTTGGGTGATCATTTGATAGCCTAGAGGAATGGCTTCATGCAGGACTGGAGCCATATCATCTCCCAACCACGATTCAGTTATGAATAGTATGTCTGGTTTTGCATCAGTGAGAAGGTCGTAGATGTGATGTTTGTTTTTGGAGAGCGATCAAGCATTTATTAGTAGACAGTTTAAAGAATGTGCTTTGGTGACAGTGAGACTTTGTTTTGTAGAAGAGTGATCAGTATTCTGTGTGTTAGTAGCATGTGTGTTTTTATTGCTGGTATTATCTGGATTGGGATAGCAATCATGTGGCTGTTCTGTAATGTGTTCCTCGTCCAGCAGGCTAAGAAGGCATTTTGATGGGTCTGCATGTGTAGGTGGTGGAGACGGTGTTTGAGAGTGAGTTGGTGTGCTGTGTTGTTTTTGTGGTGTAACCTTGTTGTGCAGTAGACATGGAGAAGCAAAGTTCTGATGTGTGGCACGTTGATTATATTGTTTGCGTATGTTTAGGGCGGAAGGTGTATGAGTCAGTGGTGGTGGTGCAGGATGTGGGTCATGTAGTAAGCTTCTAAATTGTCCAATGGATGAGAGGCGGTTGGAAGAGAGTTGCTGTGTTGCTGTATGTGTGTTAGGTGTGGTGAAAGAGAGAAAGCTTGGCATTGTGGTTTGTTCCTTTGTGTAGGTGGGTTTATGATTGTATTTTGAGGCTGTAAGTATTATGAGGTGTTGTGCTTGAGAGATTTTGTATTGCTGATGTGTGTGATATGTTTTGTTTTTGAGGAGTAGTGAAAAGAGTAGCTGATGTATTTGTTTCATTAGATGGATTTGTTTGTATACTATTATTTGCGAGTGGAATTTGTAAGGTAGAGGTGGTGGTGATGTGTTTGTGAGTAGAGTGTATGTTGTGTGTAGGAGGGGATAAAGTAGATTTAAGACTTTGTTTTAGACCTGTTTGCTGCAAGAGTTAAAATATGTGGCGCAGTGGCATGTAATTGTTGTGTTGTTGTGTTATTGTGGTGGAAAGAAGAGGAGGCTGTTGGTTGGACAAATGATGGAAGGCTGAGTATGGTTTTGTTAATGATAAAAGGAGGTCTGTTAGGAGTAATTACAGTGGGGAGTGTGTGTCTGGATGCGTTGTAGTTAAGTATGGTTTGGATTTTGTTTGTGTTTGTGATGAGTGCATTGGTTAGTGGTATAGGATAGAGTTGTGTACTGTTTGTAGGTGATGGTGGAAATGTGTGGTAGTTGGGATAGAAGGGTATATAGACGTGGTTTGTGTGGTTTTGCAGTGTATGCTGGTACATTGATTTGTGCATAGGGTTGGTTTGTAGTAAGTGTGTAGTGTACATTTGGTGTGGGTGTGTTACTCTGTTTGTGGATGGTGTAGGGTGGGCATTACTAAATTGGAAAATGGGCAGCATTTCTGGCCCTAGTCCCGAACAGGCTCAAACAGGCACCTGCCCTTGTCCTCTCCGCCCTTAACAGGCTCAAACAGGCACCTGCCCTTGTCCTCTCCTCCTTAACAGGTTCAAACAGGCACCTGCCCTTGTCCTCTCCACCCTTAACCTTGACGCCCAGGCTGATGCACCCTAACCCTGGCCTTTTATAGCCCTGGTAGTCAGGTGACCCCTTCAGCCAATGGGAACCCTAGCCCTAACCCTATCCAATCACAACACTAGCCCTAAAATCTAGAACCAATATGAGACCAGGATCTCACAGCCAATCTTAGCCCTAGTACAAGCACTCAATCAGGTACAAAAACCCTAATCTCTACGTCGAATAGAGGCCCTAGCCCTAGCTGTAGTCCCAACCCTAGTCTCAGCAACCAATGACAAAGGAAGTCCTAGTCCCGACTTCCAATAGAAAGCCTAACCCTAGCCCTAGTACCAACCCTACATTGATTGAATCACAGACCCAAACCAATCAGAACCCTCAAATACCAACCAATGAGAACACTAACTCTAATCCAATAGAAACACCAGATACAACAACCAATCAGTGCACACATGTACCAACCAATAGCAGACTATATAAGGTCCCAGCGACCTCAGACAAGGTTTGCTGGCCAGGGAGTTGGAAGCTGCTGCTCTATTCAGAATCTCCTAGGAGACAGACAGGCTCAATCCACACTTTGGACTTCTGTAGGTAAGGGCCTAACAAACTGTCCTCTAACAATACTGTTTGTATAAAACTTTACTCACTCTCCTAGCCAAAAAAACGAAGTGAACAATCCCTTTATAACACAGCTTAAACAGCTCACAGCAGATTACTGCTGTCTCAGAGCACCCTTTGATGTAGACTATCCCTGTTGCTAGGTGGGATTGGGGGGGCTGGTTTCACTCACTTGCTTACACAAAATGGGACATCTCAGCTCGTGCAAGAGAGGTTTCCAAATACAAGCACCGGGGGAAGAACTAGGCCTGGGCGGAAAACTACACTACGCTCGCGTAGTTTGCGTAGTTTGCGCAACTACGCGCTACGCGAATTGCACGTAGCTCAGTGCAAGAACGCATAGCGGGCATTTTTTGCTTGCTCGCGGTCCTCAACGTCAAGTTGGCGACCGCGAGCGAGCAAAATGACATCCCGGCGAGACTTTTTCCTCGTTCGTGATCAGCAACATCAAGTTGCCGATCGCGAGTGTGGAAAATAAACCTCCCGGCGAGATTCTCAACGCGGGGAGGTCAGGTTTCTCATTGCGAGTGGTCGCGTATGCTCGCGACCGCTCGCGATGAGAAAGTACCAGTCCGCGTTGAGAAAACTGCAGCTCGAGTACAAATCTACTCGAGCGGCAGAAAACGACCGCTTGCACTGTGCAAGATGCTGTTTGCAATGATTGCACAGTGCGGACAAGCATCCGGCACTGTGCAATCATTGTGAACAGCATTTCCTACCGCACTACGCAGTTCGCGTAGTGCTACGTGTAGCTCGCGTAGTGCTAAGTGCACTTCGCGTAGCTACGCGTAGCGCTACTACGCGGACTACGCCCAGGGTTAGGAAGAACCCTCTCTGGATGCCCAGCTGCTTGTCTCTGTCCGAGGCTGAGCACCTGGTGCACAACAAATGCCATCTGAGAGCTCTTCCGCCAGCCCTGCTTTCAGCCAGCTACAGTGAGCATGCTGGGACCTTTATTGTCACTCGTGGCATTTTAGGTTTGAGTCCCAGATGCTTAGTGCTGTTGGCATATGGCTGGATTACAGCAGTGATGCACTAACATACCTGACAACCAAAATAGCGGGAGCCAGGGACTGGCTTGCAGCTGCGGCCCTCTTAGATGGCTTACCCCACTGTCCCTCTCACCCTGCATGGAATTCAACAGAAAGTAACTAACGCCTTTCCACTGTGGTTTCGGAGAAAAATATAAAGCCTGCTCATGCCCACACTAAACGACATTAAAGCTGATATTAATGAAGTATGATCCTGTTCGAATCACCTGTGCCTCGTGCATGAGTCACACGCACTTTATTACAGTCATTACAGAGTCACGCTTCGATACCTACGAGTTGCAGCGCTTTACGAAAACCATTACATAAACAAATCTGTTCTGCATTCTTTTCTGCCCTTCACACAGAAGTTCCTTCAAGCCTTTCTTGGGTTTCTAGAGCTCGGTCCGTGGACCGTGAGACACACTAATCACTACAGAAGCCCCAGAGTAAACAGCAATAAACACTATTAATACTATATTAATGTTTCAAAGGGGCATTGTCGGTCGTGGCCGGCAAGACGGGCGGGGTGGTAGGGTCGCGCGGGGGCTAGAGGGACGGTAATTAAAATAAAATAAAAAATGTACCTTCCTCCGGGTCACACACGCCGCTGCCTCAGCTCCTGCTGCTCCTGGCCGGGTCTGCATTTTACCTAGGCAGCCTCCCTCCCCTCCCCTAAGCCAATCACAACACTGCAATGGCAGCGTTGTGATTGGGGCGGTGCAGCGGACAGAGCCCCGGCCGGGCGCCTGTAGAGTGCGCATGACTGGTTTGGTCGGCCCTGGGGCCGAACAAACAGTCAGGGCCCACAACAGTGGGATGGCCACGCCTCCCTTGCCCTCAAGCAGGACCACCCACCCGCCCACCCCCAACCAGGCACTTCTGCTTTCTCGCAGTGCGAGAAGCAGAAACATAAAATGGTAGTTTTACCATTTTATGTTTCTGCTTCTCGCACTGCGAAAGCAGTGAGCGATGCCCCCACACCCCAATGGAGGAGCCGCCACTGATTGGAGGTAGGGCATGTGCCCGTGTGCGTTACATGCAACGGGTGTGAATGGCACCAGATGGTATGTTTGGTATGACAGGACCTGTTTCTCACATTGGATTAGCATGAGGAAAAAGTATTTCCTACACGTAGAATAGTAGCAGTATAATGCTTGATATCGATGAGTTTATAATGGCGAATCTTCTCCGGTAGTGCGAGGGGATCTGACATTATGTAGGTGGAAATGTCACTTTGGGAAAGTGGGTATTTCGATGCTTGTGGCTGTGTGTATCGGCCTGTCTCCAGTTCACATCTGGGTGCTGGGGAACAGATACATTTTTGCATTCCTGATAGAAGGCGTTAAACAAGGGCCTCAAAGGAAACTGCAGACCTCTGACTCTGAGAGGTCTCTCTGAGATGGTTGCTTGGGGGTGGAATTTGCACCTACATTCCAAGGTACAGGGTCTTGGCCCCCACTAAAGATAGTGATCAAACCTCCTGGGTAGGATAGCAGACAGGACAAAATTTAGAGAGGGCCTGTACATTTCAAAGGTGGCCTTTTGAACTGATTGTATCTTCAAAGGCCTTTGTGGGTATAACTACTGGGGCTCTGGCCGCAAAAGTTAGAGACGCTTTTGGATTTGGAACCATACTACACTGGTTTGACACTGGGACATCGACAAGAGGAATCATTAGGGCAGGAGGGACTGCAACTGGATTATCTGCAGGCTTGTGATGACGTAGAGTTTGTCGTGCTCCAGGAAGGGGACTATCACTTGGTGGATTTTGCCTGGATGTTGCTGACCTGCAGCTAAGTGCCCACTGTCGTGGCCAGGGTCCCGAAGCACTCTCTAAGGGCCAGTTGGCTGGCCTACTGTCCACAAGATCCCAGGGACACAAAGGATCTCCTCGTTTCCACAAGATCGTAAGGAGCGCGCAGGGTGCGGTGGAAACAGGTGGAAGTAATTGTCGGTTGGGCCAAGGACCGTCCTGGCGTACACCGTCATCACACTGTGCAGAGGAGTGTGCTCATAAAGATCAGCAGCCCACCTTTGGTTCCGGGGCTTTAGGAATTCTAGGAGTGCGGGGAAAGAGTGTAGAGCCTGAGGGACCCATGCTTGCAACCAGGGGACCCATGTTAGCTTGCACTCTGGAGAGTGTGGTGTCCGAGGGATGTTGGGGGACCTAAGCTGGGAGCTGAGACTGTCTTTGACCTCCATATTGGGAGGACGACAGTGCCTGACATCACAGCCTCTGTCCGAGGTCGTTGGCTACCTCCCCCTGGACCCACACCACAAGGTACTTTGTTGTGGAGAACATCATGACAGGGCCCAAGGGGTTTTGTTGTGCCTTCTGGGCACCTATGACTGGCTGACGGGAGTTACAGCAGCTCGCATCCCTGCTTGAGGAGAACCTTTCTCGATACTTGGAAGCGCGCCAGCTACCTGGGTCACAACCTTTTGTCTACAGGGGGGATATTGATCCCGCACTCATGCAGGTGGCACGGTGCGCCTGGAAGTTCAATCCGGATGGGCGAAACTAAGTAACTGTTTCTTTCCGCATTAGGTGGGTCCATCAATCTCATCAACATGGCAAATGGAGGGGTAATGTGTATCATTGGCTGGTGTAGTTGAGTGACTGAGGGGCTAGGTCACGAGGTGTAGTCAAAGACCTATGATTGATTGACCATTGCAACAGTGGGGGGTTTGCGATATTTAGGAATATCATGTTGGATGAATACCTCTGAATAAGGCATATAGTTTCATGCCATTCTGCTGCTAATGGGAAAATTCAACAATTGCATATAAAGTGTATATACAATGTGTATTTTGTTTTGATTTTAATGTGTGTGTAATAAAAAGACCAGTGTTTTATACATACAATGTGGAGTCTTTTGGTAGCATACGCAGTGTGTTGCGTGGGTGGTGTGGTGCCAACACTTTACACTTGGGCTTTGAGGATAAGACTGACTGATCAGTGGCAGGCTACCCAAGGGTGAGCACAGGTTATCAGATGTGTATCATACTCATCCTATCTAGGCCGGTGGATTCTGGTGGGCTTTGATGCTTCCCAGCCAGTCGGAAACTGCTGGGTCTACCACCACCCAATTGCTTAATCAATCTCAGTTGACTCTGCCCATGTTGCAATAAAGACATGTCATTCTATATAATATTGAATGCAGATGATACTATGTTATTCAAAGAATAAATTTGGGTCAACAGTGTAGTCATACCATTATCTGCAACAGCCAAAGCCTTTGCTAATTTTTCTGTCAATTTCACTCAACCATTCAGCAGCATCCTGTTGATAAATCTTCAAATCTCATTGTAAACAGTATATAAGAAGAGATTTGAATGTGCTGCTCTAGGACCCAACAAGAAATCCTTTAAATCCATGTCATCAGAAAGAAGAGAGAGATGTTCCTTGATTGCAGCTAACATTGAATGTTGTAACCACTGCAAGCATTATTTCCCTACACTGTATGTAGTTACTGCCCCTAAATGTTGGGACTGTAAGTATCGGAGGTCTGCTCTGCTAATTTTAAAACCCTTGGACAAGTAAAAAAAAAAACGCATGACAACCATTAACCCCTTAACTGCTGGGCCTTTTCCCCCCCAGTGCTGAGCCCTTTTTTGGCAATTTGGGTAGTTCGCGATTAGGCCTCTGTAACTTTTTGACCACATAAGGTATCCACGCCAAATGTGCGTCCTTTTCTTCCAACATCATGGTGATTCTAAAGCTACCCAGGGTTTCTGGATTCCCCTGGAGGGGATCCAGAAATTAGCCAAAATACAGGTAAATTTGTTTTTTTGGGGGAAAAATGGGAAAAAAGGGCTACAAATGAAAGCGTCTGGTTTTTTCCCTGCAAATGGTATCAAAAAAGGAGTTGTGGTCCTGAAATTACCATTTGCCCAGCTTTCAGGGACAAGCAGACTTTTGTCAGAAAACCAACATTTTTTATACAGTTTTGGCATTTTTCTGGGACGTAGCCCATTTTTGCTATTTTTTGTGCTTTCAAACTCTTTCCAGTTAATGGTAGAAATGGGTATGAAAGCAATAATGGATCCTGGAAAGCTATACATTTTAGAAAAGTAGACAAAATTCTGAATTCAGCAAGGGGTCATGTGTGTAGATCCTTCAAGGTTTCTTTATAGAAACTAACCATTGAATATAGGAAAAATTGAAAATTAGTTGAAAAAACCAGACATTTGTGTCAACGTTTTCACCTGTAACTTCTTCAAATTATGACAGCTGTTTGAAAGCAATATACCGTTACATCCGCTGGACCTTTCTGGTTGTGGGGATATATAGTACTTGTAGGTTCACCAAGAACCCGACGAACCCAGAGCCAACAACTGAGAAGTGGCTTGCAATGGTTTTTAATTATGTACCGGGTATACAGCAATTATTTTGGGTAAATATATACATGGAAAAATCTGTATGAAAAACACCTGTGTATTTCTGAAATTGGAACAAAATATAGAGTTTAGAAACAGTAGATATTTGCACATTTTCGAAATTGTGAGTACCCATACTAGCATGAGAATTATAGGTCATTTTTCAAAATGACTTCTTTTTTATACATTGTCTTTCATTTGGAAGGCAGAAATGCATTGAAAGTCAATAGGTAATAACAGTTGCTCTACAATTCTGTGTTACCCTAAGTCTCCCGATAAAAATGTTACCTCACCTGTGTGGGTAGGCCTAGTGCCTGCGACAGGAAACGGCTCAAAATGCAACGTGGACACACTTTTTTTTTTTTACAATGAAAACTGACCCATTTTTTGTAAAGTGCCTAGCTGTAGATTTTGAACTTTTGCTCTGCCAGCACCTAGGGAAACCTAGCAAACCTATACATTTTTGAAAACTAGACACCCAGGGGAGTCAATGATGGGGTGACTTGGCTGGCTCTCACCACGTTCTGTTACCCAGAATCCCTTGCAAACCTAAAAAATTGTCAAAAAAAACACATTTTCCTCACATTTCTGTGGTGGAAAGTTCTGGAATCTGCGTGGATCCACAAAATTCCACCCACCCCGCGTTCCCCAAAGTCTTCGGAGAAAAATGGTACCTCACTTGAGTGGGAGGCCCAAGTACCCGAGACAGGAAACGGCCCAAAACGCAACATGGACACACCACATTTTCGCAGTGAAAACTGACCCTTTTTTTGAAAAGTGCCAAGCTGTAGATTTTGAACCCTAGCTCTGCCGGCACCTAAGGAAAACTAGCAAACCTATACATTTTTTAAAACTAGACACCCAGGGTAATCCAGGATGGGGTGACTTGGCTGGCTCTCACCAGGTTCTGTTACCCAGAATCCCTTGCAAACCTAAACAATTGTCAAAAAAACCACATTTTCCTCACATTTCTGTAGTGGAAAGTTCTGGAATCTGCGTTGATCCACAAAATTCTACCCACCCCGCGTTCCCCAAAGTCTTCCGAGAAAAATGGTACCTCACTTGTGTGGGTGGCCCAAGTACCCGCGACAGGAAACGGCCCAAAACGCAATGTGGACACACCACATTTTTGCAGTGAAAACTGACCCTTTTTTTGCAAAGTGCCTAGCTGTAGATTTTGAACCCTAGCTCTTCTGGCACCTAGGGAAACCTAGCGAACCTATACATTTTTGAAAACTAGACACCCAGGGAAATCCAGGATGGGGTGACTTGGCTGGCTCTCACCAGGTTCTGTTACCCAGAATCCCTTGCAAACCTAAGAAATTGTCAAAAAACCCACTTTTTCCTTACATTTCTGTGGTGGAAAGTTCTGGAATCTGCGTGGATCCACAAAATTCCACCCACCCCACGTTCCCCAAAGTCTTCTGAGAAAAATGGTACCTAACTTGTGTGGGAGGCCCAAGTACCCGCGACAGGAAACGGCCCAAAACGCAACGTGGACACACCACATTTTCGCAGTGAAAACGGACCCTTTTTTAACAAAGTGCCTAGCTGTAGATGTTGAACCCTAGCTCTGCCGGCACCTAGGGAAACCTAGCAAACCTATACATTTTTGAAAACTAGACATCCATGGGAATCCAGTATGGGGTGACTTGGCTGGCTCTCACCAGGTTCCGTTACCCAGAATCCCTTGCAAACCTAAAAAATTGTCAAAAAAACCACATTTTCCTCACATTTCTGTGGTGGAAAGTTCTGGAATCTGCATTGATCCACAAAATTCGACCCACCCCGTGTTCCCCAAAGTCTTCCGAGAAAAATGGTACCTCACTTGTGTGGGTGGCCCAAGTGCCCGCGACAGGAAACGGCCCAAAACGCAATGTGGACACACCACATTTTTGCAGTGAAAACTGACCCTTTTTTTGCAAAGTGCCTAGCTGTAGATTTTGAACCCTAGCTCTTCTGGCACCTAGGGAAACCTAGCGAACCTATACATTTTTGAAAACTAGACACCCAGGGAAATCCAGGATGGGGTGACTTGGCTGGCTCTCACCAGGTTCTGTTACCCAGAATCCCTTGCAAACCTAAAAAATTGTCAAAAAACCCACTTTTTCCTTACATTTCTGTGGTGGAAAGTTCTGGAATCTGCGTGGATCCACAAAATTCCACCCACCCCACGTTCCCCAAAGTCTTCCGAGAAAAATGGTACCTAACTTGTGTGGGAGGCCCAAGGACCCGCGACAGGAAACGGCCCAAAACGCAACGTGGACACACCACATTTTCGCAGTGAAAACGGACCCTTTTTTAACAAAGTGCCTAGCTGTAGATGTTGAACCCTAGCTCTGCCGGCACCTAGGGAAACCTAGCAAACCTATACATTTTTGAAAACTAGACATCCAGGGGAATCCAGTATGGGGGGACTTGGCTGGCTCTCACCAGGTTCCGTTACCCAGAATCCCTTGCAAACCTACAAAATTGTCAAAAAAACCACATTTTCCTCACATTTCTGTGGTGGAAAGTTCTGGAATCTGCATTGATCCACAAAATTCGACCCACCCCGTGTTCCCCAAAGTCTTCCGAGAAAAATGGTACCTCACTTGTGTGGGAGGCCCAAGTACCCGCGACAGGAAACGGCCCAAAACGCAACGTGGACACACCACATTTTCGCAGTGAAAACTGACCCTTTTTTTGCAAAGTGCCTAGCTGTAGATTTTGAACCCTAGCTCTTCTGGCACCTGGGGAAACCTAGCAAACCTATACATTTTTGAAAACTAGACACCCAGGGGAATCCAGGATGGGGTGACTTGGCTGGCTCTCACCAGGTTCTGTTACCCAGAATCCCTTGCAAACCTAAAACATTGTAAAAAAAAACACATTTTCCTCACATTTCTGTGGTGGAAAGTTCTGGAATCTGCGTGGATCCACAAAATTCCACCCACCCCACGTTCCCCAAAGTCTTCCAAGAAAAATGGTACCTCACTTGTGTGGGAGGCCCAAGTACCCGCAACAGGAAACGGCCCAAAACGCAACGTGGACACACCACATTTTCGCAGTGAAAACTGACCCTTTTTTTGCAAAGTGCCTAGCTGTAGGTTTTGAACCCTAGCTCTTCTGGCACCTAGGGAAACCTAGCAAACCTAAACATTTTTGAAAACTAGACACCCAGGGGAATCCAGGATGGGGTGACTTGGCTGGCTCTCACCAGGTTCTGTTACCCAGAATCCCTTGCAAACCTAAAACATTGTAAAAAAAAAAACATTTTCCTCACATTTCTGTGGTGGAAAGTTCTGGAATCTGCGTGGATCCACAAAATTCCACCCACCCCGCGTTCCCCAAAGTCTTCCGAGAAAAATGGTACCTCACTTGTGTGGGAGGCCCAAGTACCCGCGACAGGAAACGGCCCAAAACGCAACGTGGACACACCACATTTTCGCAGTGAAAACTGACCCTTTTTTTGCAAAGTGCCTAGCTGTAGATTTTGAACCCTAGCTCTTCTGGCACCTAGGGAAGCCTACCAAACCTATACATTTTTTAAAACTAGACACCTAGGGGAATCCATGATGGGGTGACTTGGCTGGCTCTCACCAGGTTCTGTTACCCAGAATCCCTTGCAAACCTAACATATTGTCCAAAAAAACAAATTTTCCTCACATTTCTGTGGTGAAAAGTTCTGGAATCTGCGTGGAGCCACAAAATTCCACCCACCCCGCGTTCCCCAAAGTCTTCCAAGAAAAATGGTACCTCACTTGTGTGGGAGGCCCAGGTACCCGCGACAGGAAACGGCCCAAAACGCAACGTGGACACACCACATTTTCGCAGTGAAAACGGAATCTTTTTTTGCAAAGTGCCTAGCTGTAGATTTTGAACCCTAGCTCTTCTGGCACCTAGGAAAACCTAGCAAACCTATACATTTTTGAAAACTAGACACCCTGGGGAATCCAGGATGGGGTGACTTGGCTGGCTCTCACCAGGTTCTGTTACCCAGAATCCCTTGCAAACCTAAAAAATTGTCCAAAAAAACACATTTTCCTCACATTTCTGTGGTGGAAAGTTCTGGAATCTGCATGGATCCACAAAAGTCCACCCACCCCGCGTTCCCCAAAGTCTTCCGAGAAAAATGGTACCTCACTTGTGTGGGAGGCCCAAGTACCCGCGACAGGAAACGGCCCAAAACGCAACGTGGACACACCACATTTTCGCAGTGAAAACTGACCCTTCTTTTGCAAAGTGCCTAGCTGTAGATTTTGAACCCTAGCTCTTCTGGCACCTGGGGAAACCTAGCAAACCTATACATTTTTGAAAACTAGACACCCAGGGGAATCCAGGATGGGGTTACTTGGCTGGCTCTCACCAGGTTCTGTTACCCAGAATCCCTTGCAAACCTAAAACATTGTAAAAAAAAACACATTTTCCTCACATTTCTGTGGTGGAAAGTTCTGGAATCTGCGTGGATCCACAAAATTCCACCCACCCCGCGTTCCCCAAAGTCTTCCGAGAAAAATGGTACCTCACTTGTGTGGGAGGCCCAAGTACCCGCGACAGGAAACGGCCCAAAACGCAACGTGGACACACCACATTTTCGCAGTGAAAACTGACCCTTTCTTTGCAAAGTGTCTAGCTGTAGATTTTGAACCCTAGCTCTTCTGGCACCTAGGGAAACCTACCAAACCTATACATTTTTTAAAAGTAGACACCCAGGGGAATCCAGGATGGGGTGACTTGGCTGGCTCTCACCAGGTTCTGTTACCCAGAATCCCTTGCAAACCTAAAATATTGTCCAAAAAAACACATTTTCCTCACATTTCTGTGATGGAAAGTTCTGGAATCTGCGTGGAGCCACAAAATTCCACCCACCCCGCGTTCCCCAAAGTCTTCCGAGAAAAATGGTACCTCACTTGTGTGGGAGGCCCAAGTACCCGCGACAGGAATTGGCCCAAAACGCAACGTGGACACACCACATTTTCGCAGTGAAAACTGACCCTTCTTTTGCAAAGTGCCTAGCTGTAGATTTTGAACCCTAGCTCTTCTGGCACCTGAGGAAACCTAGCAAACCTATACATTTTTGAAAACTAGACACCCAGGGGAATCCAGGATGGGGTGACTTGGCTGGCTCTCACCAGGTTCTGTTACCCAGAATCCTTTGCAAACCTAAAACATTGTCCAAAAAAACACATTTTCCTCACATTTCTGTGGTGGAAAGTTCTGGAACCTGCATGGATCCACAAAAGTCCACCCACCCCGCGTTCCCCAAAGTCTTCCGAGAAAAATGGTACCTCACTTGTGTGGGAGGCCCAAGTACCCGCGACAGGAATTGGCCCAAAACGCAACGTGGACACACCACATTTTCGCAGTGAAAACTGACCCTTCTTTTGCAAAGTGCCTAGCTGTAGATTTTGAACCCTAGCTCTTCTGGCACCTGAGGAAACCTAGCAAACCTATACATTTTTGAAAACTAGACACCCAGGGGAATCCAGGATGGGGTGACTTGGCTGGCTCTCACCAAGTTCTGTTACCCAGAATCCCTTGCAAACCTAAAACATTGTCAAAAAAAACACATTTTCCTCACATTTCTGTGGTGGAAAGTTCTGGAATCTGCGTGGATCCACAAAATTCCACCCACCCCACGTTCCCCAAAGTCTTCCAAGAAAAATGGTACCTCACTTGTGTGGGAGGCCCAAGTACCCGCGACAGGAAACGGCCCAAAACGCAACGTGGACACACCACATTTTCGCAGTGAAAACTGACCCTTTTTTTGCAAAATGCCTAGCTGTAGATTTTGAACCCTAGCTCTTCTGGCACCTAGGGAAACCTAGCAAACCTAAACATTTTTGAAAACTAGACACCCAGGGGAATCCAGGATGGGGTGACTTGGCTGGCTCTCACCAGGTTCTGTTACCCAGAATCCCTTGCAAACCTAAAACATTGTAAAAAAAAACACTTTTTCCTCACATTTCTGTGGTGGAAAGTTCTGGAATCTGCGTGGATCCACAAAATTCCACCCACCCCGCGTTCCCCAAAGTCTTCCGAGAAAAATGGTACCTCACTTGTGTGGGAGGCCCAAGTACCCGCGACAGGAAACGGCCCAAAACGCAACGTGGACACACCACATTTTCACAGTGAAAACTGACCCTTTTTTTGCAAAGTGCCTAGCTGTAGATTTTGAACCCTAGCTCTTCTGCCACCTAGGGAAACCTACCAAACCTATACATTTTTTAAAACTAGACCCCCAGGGGAATCCAGGATGGGGTGACTTGGCTGGCTCTCACCAGGTTCTGTTACCCAGAATCCCTTGCAAACCTAAAATATTGTCCAAAAAAACACATTTTCCTCACATTTCTGTGGTGGAAAGTTCTGGAATCTGCGTGGAGCCACAAAATTCCACCCACCCCTCGTTCCCCAAAGTCTTCCGAGAAAAATGGTACCTCACTTGTGTGGGAGGCCCAAGTACCCGCGACAGGAAACGGCCCAAAACGCAACATGGACACACCACATTTTCGCAGTGAAGACTGACCCTTTTTTTACAAAGTGCCTAGCTGTAGATTTTGAACCCTAGCTCTTCTGGCACCTAGGGAAACCTAGCAAACCTATACATTTTTGAAAACTAGACACCCAGGGAAATCCAGGATGGGGTGACTTGGCTGGCTCTCACCAGGTTCTGTTACCCAGAATCCCTTGCAAACCAAAAATATTGTAAAAAAAACCACATTTTCCTCACATTTCTGTGGTGGAAAGTTCTGGAATCTGCGTGGATCCACAAAATTCCACCCACCCCGCGTTCCTCAACGTCTTCCGAGAAAAATGGTACCTCACTTGTGTGGGAGGCCCAAGTACCCGCGACAGGCTAGGGCCCAAAACGTATTGAGGGGACATCAAAATTGCCTATCACAAAACAACCTAGTTTTGCAAGGGGGGTCACCTGGGCTTTTGGCCCCGTGCTCGGCGGCCAGCTAGGGAAACCTATCAAACCCACACATTTTTGAAAACTAGACACCCGGGGGGTTCCAGGGAGGTATGGCTTGCGTGGATCCCCCAACGTTTTCTTACCCAGAATCCCCTGCAAACCTTCAAATTTAGCTGAAAAAATCACTTTTTCCACACATTTTTGTGTGGGAAAGTTGTGGCATCACCGGGCAGACACGAATTTCCTACCACCCAGCGTTCCCCAAGGTCTCCCGATAAAAATGGTGCCTCACTCATGTGGGAGGCCCAAGTACCCGCGACAGGCTAGGGCCCAAAACGTATTGAGGGGACATCAAAATTGCCTATCACAAAACAACCTGGTTTTGCAAGGGGGGTCACTTGGGTTTTTGGCCCCGTGCTCGGCAGCCAGCTAGGGAAACCTATCAAACCCACACATTTCTGAAAACTAGACACCCGGGGGGTTCCAGGGAGGTATGGCTTGCGTGGATCCCCCAACGTTTTCTTACCCAGAATCCCCTGCAAACCTCAAATTTAGCTGAAAAAATCACTTTTTCCACACATTTTTGTGTGGGAAAGTTGTGGTATCACCGGGCTGACACGAATTTCCTACCACCCAGCGTTCCCCAAGGTCTCCCGATAAAAATGGGGCCTCACTCATGTGGGAGGCCCAAGTACCAGCGACAGGCTAGGGCCCAAAACGTATTGAGGGACATCAAAATTGCCGATCACAAAACAACCTGGTTTTGCAAGGGGGTCACCTGGGTTTTGGCCCCGTGCTCGGCGGCCAGCTAGGAAACCTATCAAACCCACACATTTCTGAAAACTAGACACCCGGGGGTTCCAGGGAGGTATGGCTTGCGTGGATCCCCCAACGCTTCTTACCCAGAATCCCCTGCAAACCTCAAATTTAGCTGAAAAAATCACTTTTTCCACACATTTTTGTGTGGGAAAGTTGTGGCATCACCGGGCTGACACGAATTTCCTACCACCCAGCATTCCCAAAGGTCTCCCGATAAAAATGGTGCCTCACTCGTGTGGGAGGCCCAAGTACCCGCGACAGGCAAGGGCCCAAAACGTATTGAGGCAACATCAAAATTGCCTATCACAAAATGTTTTGGGCCGTTTCCTGTCGCGGGTACTTGGGCCTCCCACACAAGTGAGGCACCATTTTTATCGGGAGACCTGGGGGAACGCTGGGTGGTAGGAAATTTGTGTCAGCCCGGTGATGCCACAACTTTCCCACACAAAAATGTGTGGAAAAAGTGATTTTTTCAGCTAAATTTGAGGTTTGCAGGGGTTTCTGGGTAAGAAAACGTTGGGGGATCCACGCAGGCCATACCTCCTTGGAACCCCCCGGGTGTCTAGTTTTCAGAATGATGTTGGTTTGGTAGGTTTCCCTAGCTGGCCGCCGAGCACGGGGCCAAAAACTGAGGTGACCCCCCTTACAAAACCAGGTTGTTTTGTGATAGGCAATTTTGATGTTGCCTCACTACGTTTTGGGCCCTAGCCTCTCGCGGGTACTTGAGCCTCCCACAGGAGTGAGGCACCATTTTTATCGGAAGACCTTGGGTAACGCTGGGTGGTAGGACATTCGTGTCTGCCCAGTGATGCCACAACTTTCCCACACAAAAATGTGTGAAAAAGTGATTTTGTTCAGCTAAATTTGAGGTTTGCAGGGGATTGTGGGTAAGAAAACGTTGGGGGATCCACGCAAGCCATACTTCCTTGGAACCCCCCGGGTGTCTAGTTTTCAGAAATATGTGGGTTTGGTAGGTTTCCTAGCTGGACACCGAGCACGGGGCCAAAACCGAGGTGACCCCCTTACAAAACCAGGTTGTTTTGTGATAGGCAATTTTGATGTCGCCTCACTACGTTTTGGGCCCTAGCCTGTCGCGGGTACTTGAGCCTCCCACAGGAGTGAGGCACCATTTTTATAGGGAGACCTTGGGGAACGCTGGGTGGTAGGTAATTCGTGTCTGCCCGGTGATGCCACAACTTTCCCACACAAAAATGTGTGGAAAAAGTGATTTTTTTCAGCTACATTTGAGGTTTGCAGGGGATTCTGGGTAAGAAAACGTTGGGGGATCCACGCAAGCCATACCTCCTTGGAACCCCCCGGGTGTCTATGTTTCAGAAATATGTGGGTTTGGTAGGTTTGCCTGGCTGGCCGCCGAGCACAGGGCCAAAAACCGAGGTGACCGCCCTTACAAAACCAGGTTGTTTTGTGATAGGCAATTTTGATGTCGCCTCACTACGTTTTGGGCCCTAGCTTGTCGCGGGTACTTGAGCCTCCCACAGGAGTGAGGCACCTTTTTTATCGGGAGACCTTGGGGAACGCTGGGTGGTAGGAAATTTGTGTCTGCCCGGTGATGCCACAACTTTCCCACACAAAAATGTGTGGAAAAAGTGATTTATTTCAGCTAAATTTGAGGTTTCAGGGGATTCTGGGTAAGAAAACGTTGGGGGATCCACGCAAGCCATACCTCCTTGGAACCCCCCGGGTGTCTAGGTTTCAGAAATGTGTGGGTTTGATAGGTTTCCCTAGCTGGCTGCTGAGCACGGGGCCAAAAACCCAGGTGACCCCCCTTGCAAAACCAGGTTGTTTTGTGATAGGCAATTTTGATGTCGCCTCACTACGTTTTGGTCCCTAGCCTGTCGCGGGTACTTGAGCCTCCCACACGAGTGAGGCACCATTTTTATCGGGCGACCTAGGGAAACGCTGGGTGGTAGGAAATTCGTGTCAGCCCGGTGATACCACAACTTTCCCACACAAAAATGTGTGGAAAAAGTGATTATTTCAGCTAAATTTGAGGTTTGCAGGGGATTCTGGGTAAGAAAACGTTGGGGGATACACGCAAGTCATACCTCCTTAGAACCCCCCGGGTGTCTAGTTTTCAGAAATATGTGGGTTTGGTAGGTTTCCCTAGCTGGCCGCCGAGCACGGGGCCAAAAACCGAGGTGACCCCCCTTACAAAACCAGGTTGTTTTGTGATATGCAATTTTGATGTCGCCTCAATACGTTTTGGGACCTAGCCTGTCGCGGGTACTTGAGCCTCCCACACGAGTGAGGCCCCATTTTTATCGGGAGACCTGGGGGAACGCTAGTTGGTAGGAAATTCGTGTCAGCCCAGTGATCCCACAACTTTCCCACACAAAAATGAGTGGAAAAAGAGTTTTTTTCCACTAAATATGAGGCTAGCAGGGTATGTTGGGTAAAAAAAAAAAGCAGTGAGAGCCACGCAAGTCATTCACCCTTGTACTTCCCCCTTTGTCTACTACTCATAAATGTGAAGGTTTGCCTAAGTGACGACTGAGCTAGGGCAGAAAGTCCCCTGCTACCCATTTTGACAAAAACAAAATCTTACAAAAGGCCATTAAACCGCCACAAATATAAATCTGACACTAATTTGATAAAGCTAATCCACCACTTACACTGGTTGGTTTTAGCACCTCCAGACACGCTGGCTTCAAAGCACAAATACTTATCAAAGTATAAAAATATTGAAGCCATGCCTTCTGAAGGTGAGCCAGAAAGCCACGTCACGGCACCAACCGCTTTATGGTCCATTCACACGCCATTCACACACCACACACAAGACTTCCATACCACCAGCCACGGGCCCAAACAACCAAATCACTTCCACTCACACAAACATACCGCCGCCATGCAAGGGCCCATCACATTCATATGCCACAAGACATAATGAGTTTGACTACATTTTACCACCTGTCAAGTCTCCCCCTCCTTCTTCCTGAACGTTACTGAACGCATGCCGAGTGAGCCTTTACTACTGGCTTCCAAGACAGCCACATGAGGCTCAGGAAGACATGTCTTTCATGCGCCTTTGGCGCACTCACTATGCGAAATCCAACTCCTTCCAGTTTGTGGATGCAAGTTGGGGGGTGCCCGAGTATGCCGCAAAAACATTTCTCGAGCTGAGCAAGCATATCTACCTTTGAAACTAAGCCAAACATGCTGGAAATTTTCAAAAGCTTCCTAAAGATAACATCATAAACTATGAAGAACGGATGAATGTGAAACACGGGTAGTCCGTGACAACGTAGCATATGTCCAATCCACCGTTATGTGCAGTGACTGTAATGCACTTATCATACAGCAAACTGACCATCTACTAAGTTCTAACGGAGGATGAACATGGCAAGCAGCATTGACCCATAAGTACTACAGTAAATTCAGTGTGAGTGTGGCAGCAATGGATTTGAATCTAAGGGTGAAGATGAAGTCAGGACGTGTATCTATACTACCTTTACTATCTGCCTTCTACCTTTGCAATATTCCTCTGAAAGCGCACCTACTGTAAGCTGTTCTAAACCCGTTCGTGTGTCTGTCCTCAGAGTCCTGACTAATCCTGTCCAATTGTTAAGAGACCCTATACTAATGCCTTCCATCTCTAGATACTTGAAGCTTGAGTGAGCATTTCTGTCACGTGCTATCAATGCTCTCACAATGCTCTATCCAACTCCTTCCAGTTTGTGGATGCAAGTTGGGGGGTGCCCGAGTATGCCGCAAAAACATTTCTCGAGCTGAGCAAGCAGATCTACCTTTGAAACTAAGGCAAACATGCTGGAAATTTTCAAAAGCTTCCTAAAGAGAACATCATAAACTACGAAGAACGGTTGAATGTGAAACACGGGTACTCCATGACAACGTGGCAAATGTTCTGTCCACCAGTATGTGCAGCGTGGGGACTATAATGCACTTGTCAATTGGCGAACAGAACAACTACCACGTTCTGAAAGCAGATAAAGGTGTTGAGAAGTCCATGATTTCCTGAAGTACAGGAAGAAATATTCTGCAGCTGCTTGCATAGTGAAGGAGTGGCCCACAGACAGTAGGTATCCATTCACACCAATTGAAAGGTTTACCTATTGGCACCTCCACCTCAGTCAATTTCCCAGTATTTTGCTTTAGTGTGATACAACATAAAGCAAGTAGGAAAACAGAAGGCAGGCTTACCTGGGCACTGGGGACAGTAAACACGAGTCTCCTGCCTCTTTCCCTGCATCGAGCACACTTTACAACGACGACATGGTCGCTCCTTTTTGGGTGTTGCAGGAATTTTATCAGCAAAGTGTCGCTCCTGCAGCCTTGCCACGTCCTCCAGAACACATGAAGTGGAGGCTGCTGCTTCTGTAGCAGTGAGACTTTCAATCACAGACAACTGAAAGTCAAGGAAAGACATTAGTCTTCCTGTGGTGGTCTCACGATAAACAACATACGCATTGTATGTTGCCATCTGGATCAGGTTTGTAAACAGTTTCTTATACCAAGTGCGAGTTTTACGACTCACATTGTATGGCTGAAGAACCTGGTCATTCTTGTCCACTCTGCCCATGTACTTGTTGTAATCAAGTATACAGGTGGGCTTATGGACTTCGGCCATCTGACCCCAAACCGTGACAGGGGAAGTGCTCTCAGCATGAATTGTAGTGAGCACGTACACGTCATGCCTATCTGAGAACTTGACTGCGAGCAGTTCGTTGGAACGCAACGCAGTGCTCTGGGATTTCTGGAGCTTCTTGCAAACAAGCTCCTTCGGGAATCCTTTGCGGCGACAACGAATTGTACCACAAGCCACGGTGCCAGCTTTGTAGAGCTCACTGAACAGCTCTACTCCTGTATAGAAATTGTCCACATAAAGGTTATAACCTTTGTGAAGAAGTGGCTGGACAAGCTCCCATGCGATCTTTCCTGTGACCCCTAGCGTTGGAGGGCAACCTACAGGGTTAAGAGTTGTGTCCTTCCCTGTATACACTCTCAAGCTGTACACATAGCCAGTCGAGCTCTCACACAGCATGTACAGCTTGATGCCATAGCGAGCGCGTTTGCTCAGAATGTACTGCCTAAACAGCAGCCGCCCTTTATACAAGATCAAGGACTCATCAATGGCTATATTCTTTCCAGGAGTATAAACCTCTGGAAACCTGGCAGACAAATGTTCCACGACAGGCCGAATTTTGAACAACCTGTCATGGTCTGGATGGTCCCGGGGCAATGCAGCAGAATTGTCATTGAAATGCAGCATGCGCTGCAATAGCAAAAACGATCTCTGCTCATGTATGGTGCGAAGATGGGGGTTAACCAAACCGTGTGAGTAGACCAGTAGGATAGCAAGGTTGGTTTATGCACTACCCCCATTTTAAGCGTGAGGCCCAAAAAATCTTCAACTCCCCTAAAGTAGTGGGAGTCCACTTGCGCGCCCTAGAATGAGGCCCAAGAGTGCCTCGTTGCTCCCTAAGAAATTGTTCGGCACGCAAATTTGTTTGCTGCACAATTTCGTCAAGGAAGTCAACATCCAAAAAGAGATGGACGTAGTCAATTGGCAAAAAATTCGCCGTATCGACTACATCCAGCGTCACCAGTGAAAGGTGGAATTTGGGGCTGAACTAAATTGGGAGGCTGCCAAGACAGCACTCCGTCTGTGCTTGCGGCCGCACGTGCCTGCACTCTGGGTTGCTCTAACCTGTTACTGGTGTCCTGCTGCACAGACTGTGATGGCAAAGGGACAGCACGACTGACATCGTCTCCTTCAGAATCGCTGGACGATGAGTCGTCGGATGGAACTGCGCCGACTGAAAAATCACTCCCATATTCGGCTCCATTGTCCTCTCCCCCAAATGCTGTCTCAGTATCTGCTGTCTCAGTCTCTGATCCTGCCTCAGAGCTGGACTCCAGAACCAGACTTAGGGCCTGTGCAGAATTCATCCAACGATATGCCATCTCTGCTAGTGCCTAAAACTATCCTTTTAAAACACTATCCTACGTAGAAGGCAGATAGGTTGTTGGTTTTAAAGTGTAGAAGGGTGTGTGCGTGAGTGAAGTGTTTAACAGTCAATAATGACGAAGTCACCTTACCTTTGCGAAATCCGTACGCTCTCCAAAAGACTAAGAAAGAGAGAAAAAAGACACAGCATTACTTTACCTTGCCACATACCCATCATCGCAGCCTTTTAGCGCTGGTGGGAGCCAGTGCGACCATCATTTTGGCTCCAAGATGCCTACTGGTGAACGTGTGCTTTACAATTGCACACTATAACCTCCTTTGACTCCCTCACTACCATCCTTGCAAACGTGCCCCTCATCTCTCCATAGCCCCTCTCTCACATACATTTCATCTGTTTCAAAGTGTTTCTACTGCGTGGCTTTACTAATCCACTTACCTATGCACATAATACAGAACTGTTCTTTCCAGCATGCCCTTTATGGCGTCAAAACTGCCACTAGACAAAAGTCAGATATCTCTATCTAGCAGGAATTTTTTTTGTACTCTGCAGCAGTACCACACTTTACTGCCTTTCATGCAACTTCAAAGAGACTCAATATAGTTCTTTCACAGTCTCATATTTTTAGCACTGGGAAATCTCTCTGTAAATATGTATATATATCAAACAATTAATTCCCAATGTCAGCGCGCTCAATACCTGGTGCAGGCAGCAACGGGTAGAATCCTTACCCGATATTTAAATTCAGAAACACAAAGGATGCCGCACTCCAAGACCGGTTTCAGAGTTGCTTTATTTTCACCACCACTACCACCAGTCGTGGTGAAAATAAAGCAACTCTGAAACCAATCTCTGGAGTGCGGCATCCTTTGTGTTTCTGAATATATATATATATATATATATATATATATATATATATATATATGCATATATATATATATATATATATATATATATCCTGCTTCGCCGCTCATACTCCTTTCAAACAGGAACATACGAATGCGGACCCGAGTTCTGGTGCAATAAGTTTTATTTTGTGCCCTGCACCGCCGAGATATATATATATATATATATATATATATATATCTCAAGCTCCATTTCCTTGTTTCCCAAAAGAAAAACAGCATTCGCGGGGCAGTTGCTAGAGTTTATTGGCAACGCAAGCGTTGCCAATAAACTCTAGTGACTGCCCCCGCGAGTGCTGTTTTTCTTTTTGGGAAACAAGGAAACAGAGCCTGGATAAATATCGCGGGCACACCCATTGGCCGACGCAAGCACCAAAGGGGTTAATGTCGAATGGCCACACTAATCACCCGTCTGGACCTGAAAGTGAAGAGTTATAAGTGCAGTTCTGAATCATTTCATTTAGTTGGTCTTCTGTAAGATTTACAGAGCGTTGCCGATTATCAAAACATGCAATGGAGGGAATACTAGGAGTATTCATTTCTTTAATTTTTGCCAGACCATGCAAATTGTCTGCTGCACTGTTTTGTTCAGAAAAATCATTTGCTTAGGAATGAGACATGCTCTAAACAAAGCATCATTGCCTTGTACTTGCCAATCTCCCGTTCCTCAAACTGATTTCAAATCAATGTGCTCAAACCAATATTCATAACCTTTTAGGGAAATTCTGATATAAAGGAGTCCGAATAAATCAATTTAGTTTGCGTCAGCATGTTTTTCTGTGCTGGAGATGGGGTCAGCTTGTAATAATAAGAATGTGGGTCTAAGACATTGGGCCCTTAAAAGTATGCAAACATTTTCAAATACGTTTTTGAACTACCCACTGGTGGTGGTGGCAATGTTCCCATTGTGTATAATTAAAAACTGCACGTGGACAAACTAGCTCTATATAAATAATGATGAGCATAGTGATGGTAACAAAACCTTTCACCATAATTAGCAAATTTCAAATATAAATCTTCAGCTTCAAATACAGCATAGCTTTCCAATGCAGACAACATTGTTTGTACTGTTTCAACATCCCACTCATCTGACATTGTGCTAGGGTAATAACATCATCCATTGATATCTTAAAGACATATAGAATTTTTAATGTTTCTGTAGGACCAAAAATGTCAAATGGGGCCATAGCCCATACAATTCCATCTGGGACAGGAAATGCAGAAATGTTCCACAGGCACTGGTCTCTTTACACTATGTGAAGAGAAGTGAATCTTGAAAACCTCAGCTACCAGTTCATGAGTAGTGCATTCTGAAAGATAATGTCCATTCTCAATCAAGAAAAATACTGTCACAAATCCAATCCAAATCAAAAGGAAAAGCAATGAAATGGCAAGCCAAATGTAGGACCACAGAGGATTCAAATGTCTGCCACCACTGTGCTAGAATTTTCAAGATCTGGAATGTACATCCGGACCCACAAAAGGACCTTATAGAGGGTCTGGCCTCTCAAGGATCTTCTAGACAGATTATTTAAAGCTCTCTGGACTCCATACAAGGGATTGATCCAACTATGACCTGAACCCAATACTTAAGCTGTTAAGGACTGCTTTAACTCACTGTTCTTTCTTTCCAGTATCGAATTTCCCTCAGGATGATATGGGGGGGAATAATGCACAGCAACACCCAGGGTTCTATGGTAACCTGGCAAGCCTTAGAGGCAAACACAGGACCCTGGTCTTAGTGGAATGCTGCTACTGCATATGTCCCAATGAAGACTTGCAAATCTTTAATAACAGTTCAAGTGTCAGCTGATCATTGTGGCCACACCCATAGAAATCTAGAACATGAATCTATGGCAAGTAGAATAAATTTAAATGCACCATCTGAATTTAGAGGTCCACAATGATCTAAATATACACATAGTAATTGTTTATTTAAGAGTAAAAGGGATGCCTGTGGTGGGCGTGCTGTGGTGGAACCTTTAATTTGTTGGCAAATGTCACAAGTTAGGATGTACCGCTTAGTCTGCTCGTACAAACCATACCATTAGTAGCATTTCTGTAGTAGAGAAACTGTAGCCGCCACACCAGCATGTGCTAGGGCTAACCCTTCATGCGCAGCTGTGATCAATTCTAGCCTGCGGTCCTCGTTGGGTATCACTCGATCACCTGCCCCTGGAATGTGAGCAGAGGGGATATTTTGGGCACTAGACAGATAGGAATATTTTGCTGGATATTTTCTAGGTGATGGTGTGCCATTTGTCAAACCAGTGACAAAAGCCATGATGTCTTCATCCACCCTCATATGAGAACGAGTAATTGCTGAGACTGTAACAGTCTGGACTGCTACTTTTGTGGCTTAATCAGCCAATGAATTCCCTGCAACATGTATTCCAACATGTTGGTGACTCAATGTATAAATTACATCAGCCCATGGCAAACAATCCTTAAGATGGGCCACCTTTTCCCAAAGCAGTTTATGCTTGATAGTATTCCATTTAGAGTCTCTGAATCCATTCAGATGCCAATAATGTAAATTCTCATTGTATGACTGGACACAATAATAAGAATCACACACTATAAGTGTGGAGAATTGAGGATCCATATTATCCAGTGCCAGAATTAGAGCTTTTAATTCAGCCAGCTGGGCCCTAGAATCACCTAAGGATTGTGAAAACGTTTTTTGTGCATGAAAAACACCGTCCTTCATGACACACCGCAGCGCAAGCAGCAGAATATTGCTGTTTTGTCCCAACTGCGGGCTGTGCTGAACCGTCAGCATAGATTACAAAATCATACTGATCAAGAGGCAAAATATAACTGGGCACAGTGTATTCATGTTCATATTGAATAAATTCTTACATTTGTAAAGTTAGGTCGAAGACAAAGTCTGCATCAGTAGCTGTTAAGGAAGTGGCCCAGTGTATCCATTGTGGATGTAAGGCTTTCACGTTAGGAACGCTAGCCTTGGTAACACCCTCTAATGCTGGAATGGGTGTACCAACAATGATGTGCCTCTCCTAAGCCAATGATCTTTCCTTTATAACAGCCATATGAACTGCAGTCAGTATTTTCTCAGTGGATTGAAAATGCATTTCATCATTGGAATATAAATGCGATTTATATGCAATCGGTGCTGTATAACCCTAATTGAAAGTGACATAATATACTTACCTACAAACTTGTGTCAATACAACAAACTTGGTGGTCCATACAATTGCGGGATGCACTGGTTATACATCAGTGCATCCCGCAATTGTAAGGATCGTCAAGTTTGTTGTATTGACACAAGTTTGTAGGTGTTTGGATGCGAGCAAATAAGTTTGCAATGTTCTGAGTGTTTGTATATGTTCTGATGTCCAATGTGTACTGGAAAAATCAAGATAAATCTAGTTGTACAGCGGTTTAACCAGTTGCGCATAATCTGCTATGTATTGTCTATGAAAATTCAGAATGCCTAACAGTGATTGTAGCTTTTTTATGTTGTTAGGAGGTTGAAGTAGTGCACATTTCTCAAAGATTTGTGGAGCAAGGTTCTTGCCTTCATTGGACAGTTTATATCCCAAAAATAGGACACTGAAAAAAATAATTTTAGATTTCTGAAAGTTAAATTCGTAGCCATGGTCTGCAAATCTCAGAATTATGCGATCTACTCTTTTTAAGTCATCGTCTGCCAAATAAATGTTGTCAACATAGAACAATGCATCTCAGTCATCTCATGTGAGATTTACATTACTCGGGCTGCAAACAACCCTGGCCTGTTCTTATATCCCTGAGGGAGTCGACAGAATCGTCGCTGTGACCCTAGGGCGGAGAACGGCGTCAAGTCTTAGCTTTCAGGCGCTATATTTTGACAGAAAGATCAATTGGAAATATCTGGTGTGCTTTTGTATTTTTTGAGTGCTATGTTGTTCATTAAGGCTGTAATGTGTGAGTTTTGTATTGCGAATGCACGTGTATGACTATTTAAATTTCTGTAGTCTAAAACTATGCGGTATGAATGATCTGGTTTCATTACAGGAAAGAGGGGATTGTTCATAGGAAATACACAGAGTTCAATCACGCCCTGGTACTCTAGTTGTGAGAGAATTTCTCTCATTGGAGCTTTCGCTTCATCTTTTCTTTGAAATTGTGGCTGCACTAGTGGACTAGAACATATATGTATTATGTGGTTAGGAGAACCCTTATCCCACCCATATGATTGCGTTATACTGCCAGGGCTTGTGCAATAGCCTAATCTTCGGCATATGCTTGTTTGGTTGCTTCGGGAACAGTGAATGCTGATAATATTACATCTTCTCCTTGTGGGACTTTTCTATTATACTCTGGAGGCCAATCTACCTCAGCCAAGAAAATGTTATGAGATTATGTAAAATGTTCCCAAAATATTACTTTAACAGTGTGTGGTATATCGCCCTCAATTTGGATGTCCAAATCATGAAGTCTGTGAGGAGGGCTAACCCGCTGATCAGGTGTTTCAACCTCAACAAATTCAATAGTTGCTTTCAAAACCAGAAATTCTTGAAGATTCCGGCGAACTATCGTGACCTCCGCCACACCATCTAGCAGTGTCAATGCCCATGTCTTGTTCCGAAGGAGCGTTCTCCATATGTGTGGCATATTTAGCTGAAGTACCTGCCACCTTTTTCTTTTTAAACTGGGGTTTTTGTTGTGGAAGTTTCTCTTCCTTTTTTATAATGATGTCAGACAAGCACTGTGAGGCTGTTTTCAGATTCACACACTCTTCATGTTTGCGCTCTGAACTTCCTCCTTTCTCCAAGCGTTTGTCGGGGAATCCTGAAAGGAACAAGAAGGCTGAGTATCAGTATACTGATACCTAACAGCCTGTTTAAGTGTATCACAGATACATAGGTTATAACGCTTTTCAGTGGGCTCCGATTGTGGAGATCCATCCCTTGTTTTTGTTTTATCCTTCTTTTTCTGTTGGTCCCAGCATTTTTACAAAGACTCAGGTGTCTGTTTGTTTGTATTATACGTGTCAGATTTCCCTTTAAGCTGCAGCTTATTAGGCCTGGCTCCCAAATTATCTCGACCTTTAGATATGTAGGTGTCAGCAATAAATCGTAGTAATTCGTGCTCCTGTTCCACAGCGGGAACCTGCACAAGGCGTTGGCGTACTGCCAACGCAGATGTCTCCCCTTTAATGTTGCTCAAAATAATTGAGGGAACCGTGGCAAAGTTGCCTATTAATTTCATTCCCAAATCTAGGGCATGGGCAGCCTCGTATTCATTTTGAATTTGTTTAGGCATGTCTGGTAAGACGGCAATAGACGGCGTCCCATGTTATATGATATAAATGGCAGCAAAGACGGTGTCCCAAGTGCCACAGTCTTCAATTGGGGGACCCATACCAAGTGGTTGACACATTGTGAGAATTCGATGTTTCTCTTGGGGTCCCATATGGGGAAACACTGCCTCAAGCTGGTTTGTTTTTTGTGCAATCCAGGATGGGATCTTCTCCCGTCTGGATAGTAACTGGGCTAATCGCACACACAGCTAACTGTGACCTGCACAGCTTACTGTGACTGCGCAGCTTGAACAGCCATCGCTGGGGCAGTTGTTATTCTACACATAACAAACTGCTTTAAACATCTTTATAATTTTACCAGATTGTTGTACAAGGGACAAAGTTCATTAGCAGGCAATGCTGCAATATTGGGATACAGTGTGTAGCCGGCTAGGAATGGCCTCTTCGCCCCATCATTACCGAGGGGACCCCGTCTTGAACGTTGTAACACATGTGGAAGAGTGCCTTGGAACCAATTTTGATGTTTCTGAAATGTTAGCGGTATTTCTAACTGTTGGTATGGGCTGTATTGATTAGGTGCTGTGACCTCAGCGTATGTATGAAATGTTTGTGTGTTTGCATCTGCTGCAGGAAAGTCGGCCCATGAATAAAAGACTCCACTTTTTGTATGCTTTGTGGGCTTCCATCACAAAGATGACTTCTCCTCCAGTCAAAGGGAGTTCCTGTTAAACCAAATATGCTGTGACAGCATCTCTGCAAATATCTGGAAATTTTATTGGGTTCACCATTTAAAGAATAGGATTCAGAGAGGAAAGTACTATAGTGAGGTTATCATTTTTAAAGGTTGAAGCTTGAACAACCTTCAGGCTAACATAGAGGTTCCTATTAAGCTGAGGAGGATTAATCCTTCACACCATGGACGTCTCCGTATAGCAGTGATAAGGGGCCTTGGGCGCACGTAACCGCTTGCTCAGGAGGCCCATTAGATAAGTGCCTGACCTAGAACGTTGGTGGTGCTATGTTATACGGTTCCTACTAATTAAGTAGGACCGAGGTACCAGATGGTATTTGCAACCTCGAACATGACTACATGGATTCCCAAGGATATAGTGGAAACAAATCTACCCTTTTGTTGTTACCGTGCACATCCAAAGCAGGACATAAGAAAGATACAAAAGATATAAAGTGTATTTTCAAACATTTATTGCAGTAATCTTATTCTTGTATAGAAAGCATGAGCTGCAATCGTTAGACAGATGAAACAAAGCATAGTAACCAGTATTACAAAAATGGTGAAGAAAATAAACGATTCGAACATGTTAGCATTTTTAGGTTGGTACATTCCTATCTGCTTCTACCTACACTATGGATAGTGGGAGTACACTTTGCCAGATGAGTTGGGATAGCCTAAACCCTCATACTTGGTTAAGATGTGACGGGAGGCACAGGAGATCATCTGGTGTAGTGCAGGCTATCATCCCTCAGAGGATAGAAGTCCGAGTCAGCAGGGCTGCATCATGGGCACGACGTTCCAGGACAATCTCAGCAGCAGTGCTCCTCTGCCGAATGTAACCCAAGGGTGGTTTATATAATGAAACCTCGCACTGTGTCAAAGGTGGCGAGCTGATGCAATGATATGCAATGGCTTCAGCGCTGTCTCCAGCGGACAATCATATGCAAGGACATTGTATTTCTTTGTGTGCCTAGCTTTGGGCAGAGTGTACAGACTGCATGGCAGCAGCACTTACAGGGAAAAGGCCTGATGTACCATGTCTTCGCAGTACATCATCATATGAGTGTAAAAGCGTGCAAAGGGTCACATCAGAAAAGATGCAAAGCTCAAATGTGCTTCTAAAATGAAGGCTCTGCTTCACCACACATACGCCTCTTCACTATACGCTATTCTACTCTACGCCATTCCACTCCACTTTATGACACTCCATTCTACACCACTCCAGTCTATGCCACTCCACTATACACCATTCCACTGTATGTTACTCCAATCTACGCTATTCCACTGTACGCCACTCCCATCTACACCACTCTACTCTATGCTATTCCACTCTAACCCACTCCACTCTATGCTATTCCACTGTATGCCACTCTGCTGCACACCACTCTGCTCGACGTCACTCCGCTGTATATTACTCCACTCCATGCTATTCCACTGTACACAGCTCCACTCTTTGCCACTCCACTATCTGTGGTATTCCTCTCTACACCATACCACTGTATACCACACCAGTCTATGCCACTCCACTGTACACAATTCCACTCTATGCTATTCTAATGTATGCCACTCCAACCTACACCACTGCACTGTATGCTATTCCACTGCACGCCACTCCAATCCTCTCTATGCCATTTCGCTGTACACAGCTACACTCTATGTCACTCCACTTTGCTATTCCATTCTACCCCACTCCACTCTATGCCACTCCACTGTACGCTACTACACTCTATGACAGTGGTTCCCAAACTGTGGTCCCTTGACCCCCAGGGGTCTGTGACACATACCAAGGGGGTCCTCAGGCAGCAGTTTTAAAAGCACTTCAAAGTTCCTTGTATAATCACCAGTTGTCGGGCAAGAATTAAATTGTCAAGATAACTCCGGTGATTAATGTACCTGCTGGAGTGAAATGGGAGTTTTGTCTAGTGACAGCTTTGACTCATCTAAGGTAGCGCAGATGGTTAATGTGCCTGCTGCAAAGAACGTGTACCATGCATTTAAAAAAAACTGTATTTTATGTGCATAGCTCAGTAGGTCACTGCTTTTGTCACAGAGATTCTTACTGTGCAGTTCAAAGTTACACTCATAATCTAGCATAGTGAGCTATGAACTGCCATCAAAGAGCTGCATGCAAACTGCATGGTACAAGTTAGTAAGTTATGTTTTTTTCCAGTCTTCCGTTATCCTGATGGTGCAAAAAAGGTTTGTTTGGGTAGAAATACATTCGTATTATTAAAGTCAAAGCTATCCACTGTGTTATGTTCTGAATCCTGAGTTTGTGCTTCTCCAGACCAAGCACTCTTATAAAATGCCTACCAGTATAGATGACGTGAATCCTACACCTTGAAGTCCTCTTTGCCTTATGTAACATTTTCTATACACTGATGTATGATTCATTGTCTCTGTATGTGTGTGATGTAAGGTGCTCTGACACCCTACACTGGTATGAGAGGTGCTATAAAACAAATGAAATACATGTGACAGAGGGGCTATGGAGAGATGAGAGGCACTGTTGGAGGGTGATAGTGAGGGAATCATTGATAGCCCCAACAAAGATTGTTGTATCGTGGTGCACAGTAAGGTCATCATTTACTATGCTTTTACAATGTTTGGGCATATTAGGTACCCCCAGGGTCTCCCCTAGGTGTCCCAGGGGTGGGGGTCCGGTACTTATAAGGAGAAACCTTATAAAATCATTTTATATGCCCTGGGGTTAGTGAAATTGCACATTTCACTCCCCACATTGTAGTAAAGTGCTTGCCAAAATCGACTTTTGTGCTGGAAGCACTGTGAAGTGAGGATCTTCAATATTAAAATGGCAAGAAGTTGTTAATTTATAACTGCAACAAGGAAAGACATAAAATGCCATTCAAAGACTCAGTACAATGGTTTTCATAAATCCAACGATATGCTACTGTTGAATGTATCGTAAAATGTACAGACAAAAAGTTATAAGACTTTCTTGGCTGTAAGCCAAAATTCAGCCTTCTATGGCTCTGACCTGATTGGCCACAGATAAATGGATTAGCCAGGCTGCTTTGAAGAGGTGAGAAATGACTCCTGGGGTTAGGAAGCCCTTCTGGGAGGAGAGATTGCTGGGCATAGGAATGCCAGAGCTAGGGGGAGGGGTAGTAAATAATATTCTTCAAGGGAAGGAGGAGACAGGCTGGAGAAACCAGTTTCATTTACACCTCTCCCCACTGCCCCACAGCCAGATGGTGGGATTAAGGCGGAATTCAATATGTACGGTGGGTGGGCCTATGCAGATGAAGTCATCCTGTAGGCTGGTTTAGTTAGTTCTGCGCCCTCTGCTGGAACATTAGCCATGATGAATTTTGGAGAAATTGTGCTCTCTGGGAGAAAATAGTGCCACACTTTGGAGGATGTGGTCATACCCTGGGTGTTACCCTGCACCTCATTGGACACGAGGGCCCTCCTGCTTGACCCAGAGAACTTGGAATAAGTATCTGAGAGGGACAGAGCCTCTCTGATTTGCTGCTCGAAACTTAAGAGAGAAGAAGGGTCCCTGCTGAGAAGTTTGATTTGCACCAACCAGGACATGCACTCTGAAGATTGAGCCTGTTGTACAATCTGGAACTACTGCCCTGTGGACTGTCTTGCTTCAAAATAACTAAAGAGTGGACTCCCTGCAAACTACAGGTTAACAGAGCTCACCTGGACTATCACCGCCAAGAATCCCCAGCCTGGAGAACTACCAGTGGATTGGTAAGGGTTTTGTCCAAGTGGATTGTGGGAACTGAAGTCCCAAACTTTCTAGGACCATCTTGGAGCTTCCAGACCTTTGGAGTAAGTTTTGGACACTTTGGGACCCTTTGGGGAACTTCAGGAAGAAGTTCCAGAAGTTTGGAGAAGTTTGGAGCAACTTTGGAAAAAAGTGGACTGACAACCTGGCCAGCCAAGCCGGCGACTCTCAACCACGAGCCGGCCAGTTGTCCAGGTTCGTCCAGCTGAAAAGCTCCAGAGGTCCGACTTCCAGAATTTGACCGGGAGTTCATCGAAGCCCAAGCCTTTGAACCCTCACCGAAGCCAGCCTAGTGAAGAGCAGCGAGGGACCCCTGAAGAAAAAGCTGTGTAAAAGTTTCTAAGTCCGAACATAGGAGAGGTGACTGGGACCAACCGCGAGAGTCAAGCCGCCTACCTTCAACTGCGCACCGGCCTGGACTCCTGGTTTGTCCTGCTGGTAAGCTCCGGAGGTCTGACTTCCATAAGTCTGCTTGGTAGCTCATCGCAAGGCAAGCCAGCGAACCCTCACCGAATCCGGACTGGCTGAAAGCTTCGAGGGACTCCGTCAAGAAAAGCTCCAGAAAAGTTTCTAAGTCAGAAGGTAAAGACTTCGACTGAGGCCAACCACGAGGTTTAGCCGCGCAGGTCTCCATCACGGGCGGCCTGAAACTTTGACTTTGACCCGGTCTAGCGTGACCATTTCTCCTAATAGGCACTATAGGTTTCTATGTGCTATACAGTGCTAAATCTTTACAAAATCATATCTCCGGTTCCCTACATTGGATATTTTTCATTTTAGTGTCATTTTAAAGATAGAAATATTTCCTATTTTTATAAATTGGGGTTGGAGTTTTATTGTGTGTTGTGTCTTAATTATTTAAGGAAATTGTGTTTTTAAATGCTTTACATACCTGTCTTTGAAGTTAAGCCTGCCTGCTCACAGCCAAGCTACCAAGGGTTGAGCATGGGAATCATTTTCTAAGACCTATTGTGAGTCCTATATTGTGTTAGTGGTATTATTGCCAGTGGTAAATGCATATCTGCCACTACTAATAATCCACTTTCCAAAAATGCGGAAAACGCAGCAGCCACAAAATCACATCATTCCAGTGGACGTACCTAAGGTATTGGCAACAGACTTAAACTTCCCTGTCATTTGAAACAAAAGCCTCACAATCTCACTTGACCCAAAGTCAGAAACCCAGTTTTCATTGAAAGCAAGGGTTGTAAAATCAGACAGCAGTCTAGACTCTTGCTGTTATTAAATATTTTAGTCTCAGGCATTAGGAGGAGGCTACAATCAGAACGTGGTAGCAGAGCAGAACGCCACTGACCTGAAACTGGGGGCACCAGAAACTGGCAGCAAGCCCGAACCACACTGTCAATAATACCAAGTGTAAGGACAGCTAATCACACCTAAAAGTCAACAGAATAAAAGTGCATGCCCCACTGACCACAAGGAGGTTAATATTTTACAAAATGTTGCCCCATTCTTACACTAAAACTTTACTGCCGGAAAATAAGAAAGGGGTGATATTACTTAAACATATCCACCCATGATTTTCCTCTTGTGGAAGATACACCTGCATAAATTCATTAAAACTGAGTGCCCTAGGCACTGACAGCATGCCCAAACTCAAGTCTCATTTAAGGACTAGTCATTGGGGTTGGCCACATCTCCAATATCACTAAAAGTAGAGGAACTGGAATTGTGGGTGAAGTTTATGGTGCTCCTCCTTTTTATTCAGTATAGTTTTATGGTTTTGTCAAACCAAATAACCATGTATTTAAACTAAGGTGAACTAGGCATTGTAAGCCTACACCAGAAGCCCAATGCCATTCAAGTGTGTTTTCTTTTGAGGGACACATTAGTGCCAATCTTATGCTTGATCGCTAACTGGCAGCTCATAACGTATTTTTCAGGGTGACTCATTTCACCACTGTGCAGTGCAGGGCAAGGTTGCTGGGTTGAAGCTGTGTCAATACGTGGCTGGGCTAGGAAAAGTGAAGTCAGATATGTGTACAGCTTTGTAGGAACCCTCCCTTCACCCTAATCTAGTTCTTCTGTGGGGCTCAAAATCTGTGTCTTGGTTATTTGGACCTGTATAAAAAGTGTACACACAGTACACTAGACAACCCTTAGGTCCTCCATTTGTTTTGCATAAAATGGAACTGGAGCATAAAGCTATTTATCCAGGATCATACAGTCCCCTGGTGCAGCTGCCTTAGGTTAGGTTGCCAATGGCACATGCAAGGTTAAGACTATGGCCGGATTACGGGGCCCGGGCACCGGAGCCCTCCGGCTACACATCCGCCTTGCTCGGGTGTTCAACTTGTGAACTGTGTTGAAGTGTATAAAATATTAGTTTAGCTAGTGCCTGGAAGGAGCGGAGACTTTGAGACTGCACCGGAACCGGAAGAGACCTGGAAGAGCCAGACTGGAGGAGAAGCAAGCCGTGGTGGGGCTGAGACGGGCCTGTAAAATCCACAAAAGCTGCAAGCGCCATAGCCGCAGCCGCAGCCCCCAAAGCAAGCTCCGGCACTGGCAAGGCTGGCAGACAAGGCACTGCCGAAATTGCAGAAATTGAACACCGCACTGTGCCTGCTGCGGAAAAGGGCATTGGCTTGGCTCAGAAGTTTTAAAGGGGCAGTGAGCGTGAGCGCAGCAGCTGTAGACAGCCGCTGCAGAGTGTGTGCCCCGGGAGCTCCTGTGGAGGCAGCCTGGCTAGAGCTAGGTGCAGCTTGGGGGAATACCCGGTGTGCCCAGCTTAACCAACAAATAGAATATGGTCTCTCTCCCCCCCGACTCGCCACCCCCACCCAAGCTGTTCACTGTTCATGCCTTACCGATCTCCTCCTGCTGCAATTGGCCCAGGCAGCATTGGGAGGGAGGGGGGCAAGCCAAACCGAGACCAATTCTGTGTGTGAAAAAGGACGCTTTATTGAAACAGGTGCACATTACAAATACCAACCTGGTAACTGCCTGACAAAGCTAAAACCTCGCTATACATCGAATAACTGACACCTGATCCCCCCCGCCCCTATGATCCCCTCAAACCTTCCCCAACCCTGCCATTAACATAACAACAACATTACACAGTATTGCAGTTAAAAACCATGCCCTACAATAAAACCCCAAATCCCATACCTGCCTTTCTGCAACTGTAACTAACAAAACGTCTACCCAGAAACTTAGACTACCTGCCTACCCTTTCCCTGCCCCTGCTCACAAACTTCCAAGACTTGACCAAAAACCTCTGCCAACCCTGGTCAACTTTTCAAAACCCCGACAGCACCTGTTCCAAGCGACATTATACATAACTACCCCTTATGCACCTGTCCTCAACAAAGATAGCCCCACTAAAAACAAAAAACCTGAAGCCCCCGCCCGGAAACCAAATTTTGTAAAAAGGGGTTGGGTGGGAGGGGAAAAAATTCCAAACTGCACTACCCTGCTCCCAGCCACCAGGTCACCAAACCTAAAATGGTGGCTGGGAGCACCCTACGCAGACCCTTATACTATTGGGCTATAATTAGGCTCCTACAAAAACCAGCCCAAACATAACAAAATGGCCGGTACCTGGCCAGCCCTGCCCCTCCCAATCTGCCCGGGGGGCAGACCTCCCTACGCTCGGCTGCCCCCCAAATCCCCCTTGGAAGGGAGGGGGGCAAGCCAATCCCAGACCAATTTTGTGTGTGAAAAAGGCTGCTTTATTGACACAGGTGCACATTACAAATACCAAACCTGGCAACTGCCTTACAAAACTAAAACCTCGCTATACATCGAATAACTGACCCCTGATCCTCCCTGCCCCTACGATCCCCTCAAACCTTCCCCCACCCTTCCATTAATATAACAACAACATTACACAGTATTGCAGTTCAAAATTATGCCCTACAATAAAAACCCAAATCCCATACTTGCCTTTCTGCAACTGTAACTAATAAACGTCTACCCTGAAACTTAGACTACCTGCCTACCCTTTCCATGCCCCTGCTCACAAACTTCCAACACTTAACCAAAAACCTCTGCCAACCCTGGCCAACTTTTCAAAACCCCGCCACCCAGGAAAAAGGAAGGGCGGATCCACCGCCTGCCCTTTTTTCTGCCCCCCCCCTTCCTGTTAGGCACCTTATTTTCATGAGTGACTTTGAACATTTAGAGTCCTAGCCAAAACCTCTCTCACTTCTAAGAGGTATAGATCCATGCCAATCCTTGAAAGGTGAACACCATCCCCTCTGAAAAATTCAACAGCGTCAAAACTAATCTCTTTATGAGCAATCCTGCCAAACCCTACCTCCCTACAAAAACGTGCCCTCTCAGTGTTAAGCTTTCTTCTGGCCCTGTCTACCACTCCTGGGTTAAGCGCCCCATGCCAAACCCTACTGGAACAAACTCAGTCCAAACTACAAAGCAGCCTGCCCACTGTTGTTTAATCAATGCTAAATCCCTCTTCATATTTCTCATCAACACAATGCCCTTCTCTTTACACAAGTCGTTTTCACCAAGGTGTATGACCAAAATGTCTGGGCACCTGTCGCCCACCATCAAGCTATTCAGGCACGGAATCAATTCACTCCAGCACATGCCCCCTTTTCCTTTCTACAACACTTTAAAAAGCCTCTCGTTTAAATCCTAGGTTCTGTCCAAAATAACTCTTGCAGGCCTGAAGTTGAGCCCACTTCACAAAGGAGTGCCCCACTACCCAAATTGTCATCTCTGCGGAAAGGGGGCCAGCCACCGAACCTGAAAAGAAAAAAATCTGCGTGAGCTTATGCATTGTTGACAACCGCACCAATCCCCATGTCATTGCTTCGCAAGTAACGCCTATAACACTCGGATGACCAGCGCCCCAGCCGCATGATGTCTCCCTGCTCCCACCCTCTATTGTTTGCTTCTGATGCTGCCCCAATTCGGAAGGAGTGTGTCCCAAAGTCTGCGCCGTTGATTCCAAGTTCCTTTAATGCCTTCAATACCATCAGCAGCTGGAAAGCTGTGACTCTGCCCCCATTAGCATGTTCAAAAACTGATCCCCCAAACCTTTTGGATGCTGCACGCCAGCGTGCTTCCCAAATGCAAGGACAAGTGAGTGAAGGAACGGATGCCTGTAGCGAAACCCATTTACCTCGACCCCTCTGATCCGTTTTCAACTTTTTCAACCAAATATGTACCCCCCGAATTACGCGGGACCACATCCTCCCATCTAACCCCCCCACCCCTTCTGTTCCCCAGCAATTCTGATACCCGAAATACGCCAAAAAAGATCCACACCATCAATGTGGAAAACAGACAGGTCTCAAAGCCGTCTGTGCAAATTTTTGGCAATATCTGTATCATCCTGCCCAACAGCCACCACGACAAAGGTTTCCTGACTTGTCTCATCTGTCCTCGTTCCCTGGCCCATCCTTCCAGCATTTGTGTACCCAATTCACCTGCTGACGGCGAGTAGCCCCATAGCAGCTTACCGACAAAGGCAATCCCCACTAACTTCCCTGCAATTGTGACCTTAGATAAACCTTTATCAATCATATTCAGTATGAACTGAATGACATCCTCCCCCCGTTGCTCCCTATCAAAGCACCGCTGGGCGCCTGAAAGCAAAAATTCCTTCCACCCTAGACTATAAGCTACCCTGGTAGACTTCGCTAGCGACCCTACAACCAATTGTAGTATCCTGTGTTGCCTACGTACCACAACAGCTGCGGCATGGGCGTCGGAGTTCTGTCGCCGCCCTTGGCTAGCCCACGGAATCTCCCCCACTGCAAACGAGACAAAGCATCCACTATGTCATTGTCCACACTGTGCCCTGAATGATATGTCATGGCGCAAACAACCTAAGACAAACACTCTCAACAACTTCAGAACCTGTTCGTCCCTCGCTGACAGGCGATTCACTATCTCCACGACTGCCATATTGTCTACTCTGAATGTCACTTTCCTGTGCGCTAGCTGTGGTCCCCACAATGTCACTGCGACTACTAAAGGAAAAAACTCTAGAAATGCCCCCGTCTCTCCATTGTGCAGGCCATGGCTCTGCGCACCTCCTCCCTTGCCAAAACAGGCCAAAACCCTTGCTGCCTGCTGCGTCTGAGAAAATCTGTACATCCCATACCAAGTCTTCTTCCCTTGCAAGTGGAATCCCATTAAAAGACTGTAAAAATACCCGCCACATTCTCAAGTCCTCTTTCACAACTGCTGAGAGTCGCACGTGATGGTGAGGTGGTCTTTGTCCTGCCAATGCCCGTCCCAATCTCCTGCAAAAGGTTCTCCCTACTCTCACTAACTTGCATGCGAAGTTGAGATGGCCTAGCAAGACCTGTATCTCCTTGACTGTCACCTTTTCCCGAGCTAGCATAGCATTGAGCAATTCCAAAATTTTTTGTTTCTTGTCCTCCAGCAAGCGTGCCTGCATTGTCCTTGAATCGATTTCTATTCCTATAAAAGACAGTGCCGTGCTAGGGCCCATCGTCTTTTCAGGTGCCAACGGCACCCCCAGTTCCCCCATCAGCTCTTTGAAGTTTTCCAGGGCCTCCTGGCACTCCGTGGAGCCCACAAAGAAGAAATCGTCCAGATAATGTGTCACCAACTTGTGTCCCGTGCTCTTTGAAAACAACCATTGCAGAAAGGTGCTAAAGCACTCAAATAATGTGCATGACATAGAACAGCCCATTGGTAATGCTTTATCCATGTACCATTTCCCATTGAAATGGATACCCAGAAGATCCCAATCATCTGGATGGACTGGAAGCAAATGGAAAGCTGATTTTATGTCGCATTTTGCCATTTGTGCCGTTGCGCCCGCCGTCACTACAAGTGACATGGCCACGTCAACCGATGAGTATGAAACTGTACCCACCTTTTCATCAATACAATCGTTCACTGAGCTCCCTTCTGGCCATGATAAATATTGAATAAGCCGGAATTGACCTGGTTCCTTCTTTGGCACTACCCCAATGGGTAACACAATCAAGTTTTCCATGGGCCAATCAGTGAAAGGCCCAGCCATTCTCCCTTCCCTCACCTCTTTGTCTAGCTTTTCTTGCACTATTTGTTTATGTTCCTTTGCTGACTGCAAGTTCTCTGCCCACCTTCTGTGCCTTGGTCCCCCATACCCCAAACGGAAACCCCATCTGAAACCCTCCCTCAACACTTCTGCAGCCTTCTGGTCGTCATAACCCTGTAAGGCTGCATTCAACTTCTCTGGCCTAACCGGAGTATGAGCCCTTTGGCCCAGACCCCTGAACCCCACTACCCTGTGCCCTTGCAAAATGCTGCTGCTGATGCCCCCCTGCATTGGCTCCTCCCTGCTGCCACTGCTGGCCCCCTTGTTGATAACCACCCCCCACCCCGAAACAGTTAACCAGCGCATGCCGAACCCCACACTTCGAGCACTTTTACAGAACTCCAGAGTGCACAGTCCCTTGTTGAAATCCCAACAGGACCCTCCTGACCCCATCTGCCCTCTTCCAGTACTTCCCACCCCTCCCTGGGTGAGTCTCCCCTGAAAGGGCTGGTACACGATTGGAAGCCCACTGGCTGTGAAAATAGTCTTGCCCGCTCTGGATGCCCCCATAGTGTGCTGCCACAAATCTTTGTCCAGCTCTCCCCATTTTGCTTCGGGGTCCCAGGGCATGTGTGCTCTAAACTCCTTGTCATTTTGCGACCACGCATAACACCCCTGGAATCTGCGCTTTCCGAATAACGTCCATGCATTTAAATAGCGCCACGCAGCCCTCAGGATATTTTTTGCAGTAAAGGCTTGCGTAAATCAAAAACGCAGCCGTCCAATTTTCTACAGTCAATGGAACCCAAGCCCGCTTGCCAAGCTCATACTCCTCTTCTTTAGACCCTTCTTTCGCACGCAACTCCCTATGCAACAGCTTCAGCATTTCAACGTATTCTCCCTTCCAAATGCGTTCCTTGGTTGCCAGCATCAAATGCGCTCCCAGAGGTTTGGTCACCCCCATATAAGGGAGTTTCTTAATCTTCAACTCTTTTCTCTCTAGTTTGTCTTTTTTCTCATCAATTGCCTCCTCCCCTTTATCTACCTTTTCTGCGCTTTTGTTAGCTTCCACTTTAGTCTTGCCTGTCTTACCTTCTTCTTCGGTGCCCACGCCTATATCTAACACATACTTGCCCTTCCGCAACCTACCCTTCTCCCCCTCCTATATCGTCCCCCCCTATCCCAATCGAAACCATCACTGGCTTCCCCAACCTTCCTTTTGCCTTACCTGGCTCTAAGGAGGGTGCCTGTGTTGCTGCAGTCCACCTCGCCAGTGGCCCCGTGGTTATTTCCGACTTGGTTGGCTCCCCCGCAGGCCCCGACGCCCTTCGTGTTACCTGCAAAACACTATGAGACACATTACTCTGACCCCCCACTATTCTTCAAGGCTCTCCTCACCAAAATCAAGTTCCTCGTGCCATTCGGTCTGTGTCTCAACCTGATGGGCCCTACTGGGCCCCCGTCTCCCTGCTTCAGGGGCTGCCGACTGCACCTACTGGTATTCCACCGGATCCCCTGACCATTTATTCCTGTATTCCCTTGTTCTGCGGACCGCTGAGGTCCGTCAGGTGTTGGGGCCAGCGAGACCGCTCGGGGCCTACATATGCCGTCCGCGACGGGGTCCCCCGATGGTAACGGGCATGCCGCTCGAGGCTCCGCCCTCCCTTCTCCTCGGCGCCAGCAATCCGCTCCCAGCTCTGCCGAGTCTGTTCCTCTGCGTTGCTCCACCACCTGAAAAATAAACGACTGGTCTGGTGTGCTGGGCCTATGCACCCTTCCCCTATCTCCAGTCTCCTCTTCTTCCCTACTCCTATAGTACTCTCTGCCCACCGACGTCCTACCTTGAACAGATCGCCCACCTCCTTGTCACTAACCCCCCTTCCTCTACTTCACTCCAGTCCAGCCCGGCTGCAACTCCTGCAGGTGACTGGCCCTGCCCCGCAATTGACCCAGGGCCCCCACTACCCTGCATAATACTGAACCCCCTTTTACCCTCTTTACCCCCCTTTTGTGACTCCTGCCCCTTTCCTCCAACTCAAAGGACCCACCCCATGCCATGTACGCATCTACTTGCCCCACCCTGTCAAGGCCCCTCACCTCCTCGTTCCAGGAGGTGAAAATATCTAACCCCTCCCATGCCTGACTGCCCCCGTAGGCTCCCACTCCCCAGAAATGTCATCTTCATCTCCCTCCGAATATATGAGCTCCTGCACCCCCATAACTGGTGCTAAATCCTCCCATAACTGGTGCTAAATCCTCCCTACTCCCTCCCAGAAAATCCCACTGTCTCCCAGTGCTATTCCCTCCTGCCCAGTGTGAGCCTACCCTGGGGATAACTCAAAGCATGCCCTTGGGGTGTGCTCTCCCAATGGGAAAACCACTCTTGATCCCTCCCCCCCACTGGCTTCCTTTAAAATTTGTTTGCGGGCCCCCTTCTCCCCATCATGCTGGGGCAATGCTACCTCACTCCGCCCCCCGGCGGTACTATTTTCTTGTCCCCATAAAGCCCTGCCACTCCGGAGGCCTCAGACGCACTCGGTGCAGGCCCCAGAGCTGACCGGACCTTGCCTTGCGGTCCTCCCCTCAACGCGCTTGATGCGTTTCAGCGGCTTGCTCGGGCCCCGCCCCCACGCTCATTCGCCGGAGCCTCAGACTGCACACGAGGCTCCGGCGCAGCGGATGACACAGGGGCCGCTCTCCTGGTATACGAGCTGCCCCTCGCACTTACCACCCTGATCTTTGCCCTTTTGGGGGACGTACAGGCCACGACGGCAGCTGTCACCCCTGCCGCCGCCCGCCCCGGAGGGCATGATGTACCTGCGGCGTCTGGCATCAGAAGATCCGGCCGCACCGCCTTGCTGAGAAGGCGCACCGCTTCTAGCATGCGCTAATCATCCATTACTAATTAATTCCTGAATTTAAACTGCTGAAGCTAACTGCCAGAAAAAATTCAAAACTACACTACCCTGCTACCAGCCACCAGGTCAACAAACCTAAAATGGTGGCTGGGAGCGCCCTACGCAGACCCTTATACTATTGGGCTATAATTGAGCACCTACAAAAACCAGCTCAAACATAACTAAATGGCCGGTACCTGGCCAGCCCTGCCCCTCCCAATCTGCCCGGGGGGCCGACCTCCCTACGCTGGGCTGCACCCCAACCCCCCCCCCTTAGAGGAGATAGGAGACCTATGCAGAGCGACTAGCGTGGTACCTGACACGGACACAGAGCGCATGTACGGTGGTACAGGTTAGTGCCTTTGCTCTTTTTGCCTTGACTTTGTACTTTAGGCTCATGTCCCTCTGCTGGCCTGGAGTTATCACCCCAGTTTTCCTGTCCTGCCATGGGGGCTCTTGTATGCTCCCTGCTACGGAGTCATTGCCCCTGCTCTGAAACCTTTCCCTCCCTTCTTGGTGTGAGGAAAGGGAGAAGAAGGTAGAGGTGGGGGAAGGGAGCAGCAGTCTCCTGCCCTGTCCCGAGGCTGTGAACAGTAAGTACTGGTAGGGAACATTAGAGTAAAACAGCAAGTGCCAGTAAGCACTAAACATCAGTAACCATCAGCCAGAGGACAGGTCTCTGGTTGTGGTCCCCCCAACGGTGTGAAGGAAGCGGTCAGCAGTCGACTGGTGCAGTTCTGCTCTATACTAGCTCTCCACGTTGTCATTTGCTGTAACTTCACGGGGAATAGCAAATTCTTCTTTACACACTCATTTCCACTTTGGGCATACATCAAAAGCATTGAGAGAGCATCAGAGAGCACAGAAGAACCCATAGCCGCAGAATGCAATCAGGCCGAACCAAGGGTGACCCCCTCACTGGCGCAGCAAAAAAGAAAGGGACGAAGGATAGCCAATGCTGAATGTGAACCTCAACTCCAAATGATGAGGCTAAGGAAGAAGCCCCCACCCACCACAGCTGGCACTCTAATCTCTCTGCTCACCCCAGCTCAGAAGAGTTTGTTTGCCACCTGGCCGAGGATCCAGAAAAACCCAACCAAGTTGTCCTTTATTAAAGATGAAGATGCAGCACTGTTCCCCTCCCTCGAGGAAGTAAAAGGAGTTTTTCCATCATTGCAACCTCCTTTGACGCCCTGCCCCTATGCCTTCCTATGCCTCTCAGGGTGAAAAGGATATAATTGTTCAAAGCACCTCATCTGGCCCGCCTCCTAGACTCAACTTCACCATCATATTTGCAATTCTGTCCCCTGAACTGCAAAATGACCTGACGCCATTGGCGCTGGAAACGAATTGTTAGCAAATTGATCCAGCAGCACGACCTGAGGAGGACCAGCTGTCTGACTGAACCATATCTCTAACAAACTATAGTCTGTACAATTCAAACCATGACGCACCTAGAGGTGACATACCATCAACAACAACAACATAAATCCCCGAACAGGGATTTTCCACTATAAAGCCAGGCTCGATGACAGGCATTGGAAATGAGAACATGGTAAATAACGACCAGGATCAGGGCAATCAGCCCAGCCTGTCGCCTATTATCATTACCATTGATTCCTCAGGTACAAATGACTCTGTATTCATCAGCAAGCCCAAAATCAAGCTGTCTTCGCAAGACTATATTACCAACTCCTTGCCAAATAATGGGTCCTGGCGGCAAATTATCAACACACTAAACACCACCGCCAAAGTCCTGGAATATCAGTCTAACAAGTTTGACATCCAAATTTCCCTCCTTGAAACGCTAGCCCAGTATATTACCACCATAGACTGAATGGCTTAATGCCACTATAAGCAGTTTACTTTCAGAAACTCATAATCGATCTACGCATAAATCAGCTACCTCCTCCAATTCTAATAATAAAAAATGGATATGTGCCACTCTTATGGAAAAACTGCTTGCTCTACCTTCAATAGAGGGCGATTTATTACAGGAAGTAAAAATGACCGGCAAGACGCAACTCATGAATAATAATCCTCATAACACAATGCAATTAACAGCTCTGCAAAACACAGCTACTCAATTATCATCATTCGTAACCCCACCAGAACTTCCAAAAAAATCTCACTAACTCTAATAACCCAAAATCTCAGAAGAATATTATGGTAGTCAGTGCGGAAAATCATTCAGCGTCTGGGAACACCGATCACTCAAATAACAATAGTAACAAACCTACTAATTTCAAAGAAATAAACATAAGTAAGCCTGGGCAGAGTTCGCGGAGTTACACAGAACTCAGCGAAGTGCAAAAAAACTCTGCCGTGCAACGCAGAGCTCCGCAAGCGGTGGAATGCATTAGGGAAATGCCATTCGCTGTGATTTTCAGCAACGGGTGTTGGTCCGCTCTGTGAAATCATCGCGAATGACACCATACACAGCGCAAGTGGGCGCTGCTTTCTTTCTGCCACTCGAGTAGATTTTCTACTCGAGTGTCCGCTTTCTAAACGCGAACGGACTGTTTCTCAGCGCGAACTGTCACGAGAATACGTGACCACTCGCATTGAGAAATCCGACCGCCCGTGTTGAGAAATCTCGCCAGGAGGTTGATTTTCCTCACTCGCGCTTGCCAACTTGACATTGACAAGCGAGAAAGAGGAAAAGTCTCGCCGGGAAGCAGATTTTCCTCGCTTGCGCTCGCCAACTTGCCGCTGATGAGCGCGAGGGAGGATTAATATTCCGCTCTGCGGAGCGAAGTTTTCCGGAACTCTGCGAGCTCCGCAGAGTCTGGAAAACTCTGCAAACTCTGCGAGCGGAGCGGAGGTCACCGCCCAGGCTTAAACATTAGGCAATCAAATAATGCAAGCAACTCCACAGTTATTTTGGAAAATAGAATGGCCGCCCTGAGCCACGCTCCTTCAGAACAACTATTGAAGCATAATAGGAAGCGACTCAGGAAACTGAATAAAAACAGGCCAAGCTACAGAGAGGCAAGTGTCAGGCAACAACACTAGAAGACTACTTTTATATTAACAAACAAGCAAGGTCAGCAGGGCAAAAGTCAACTGATAACTTAACTCCGATGAAGCTGGATTGTAGTGCCTCCACTCTGAATGCTAGCGCCATTCATACCCCAGACAACTCCATCAGAACACAAACCATCACTAATGCAGCCTCTAAAAACCCATTTGACATAAACCTGCTACCCCCTCCAACAGTGCAAACAATACATTCTAGCATAGCTATAGATTCTGCCCCTCACCTAAAAAATCATGGGGAAATCAGGTCCCATTAGCCTTCTGTCACTACTGCAGCCTGCAGTCAGCAATGCAACAGTGCAGACCAATCGTCATTTCAACTCAGGCAAGAAAAACTAGCAATAGTGTCACCCATAGTGTACACCCTGAACCAGACTCAAAGGAGACATTGTCAAGCTCAATCACAATAATCAACTATAGCAATATAGATCCTTCATAAAATCTAGGGCGGACCGTTAAAATGGTAACTCCACCCGCCGAACAAAAAAATCTTCAAACCACTTGAATGAGAGTCGCTTAGACGATTCAACCACCGATCACTAGAATTGTTTGATCATTCCATGACAAGTGACCCCAAAAGTGCAATTCACGAAGTTCTACAAAACCATCATTTCCACTCTCAAGACCGCAGCCCCCCAAGCTAAGCTATCGTCTAACAGCATCCATGATCCATTATGGGACTCAAAATCAGGAACAGCCAACTTTCAAATACATGGATCCGCGCCAACTCTGTCTTCCGTCGACAAAGACTCATTATATCATATGACTACTCATGAGGCCCAAGTTTTAACAACAATATGGCATCCTTGTTGAGAAATATATATGTATATCCATATCAATTCATATGTATGCACTACAAAGATATCATGCTTAGATATAGCACACTAACAAGAGGCCTGGAGCTCCAAAGGGCTTCCTATCTGACCTTGCCTGGACAAGCTTCAACAGCTATTCTGAACCACCTTAGAGGTCACTTTGCTTGTCCTGACTTCATGATAGTTTCCTTATCTGGGTGCACAAATTTGCTTACACAGGGCGAAGCCAGCCTTTCTTGGTCTGCCCATATCTAGCTGTTTATAATTGGCATGGTGCAGATCTTGCACATCCCTGTTAGCCATATTTGGCTTGGTGCCTTATTCTAGTTCTGCTGACATGGCATTTCTAAAATGCATATAACACCCAGAAACCAGTCATTCTGGGAATAAGCAGTCTGAGAGCACCTAAGGCGGCAGATCTGACTTCTTCCTTGCTGTTCAGCAATGATGTTGATGCATACATTTGGTACCAATAAATACATTTCGCTCTGTTTCTGAGCAACCTGCTATGTCTGGTGAGTTTCATTCATTTGCTCCTGGGAGGGTGAAAGTTTTTCCCTAACAGAATGGTGTCAGAAGTGGGATGGGATACCTTGCCTTTGAAATGCTTGGATAAAACATATTATTAATAAAAAAGGGCATTAACTGGCATTTAAACTAAACAGGGGACTGTAGAGAATATTGACATATTCTCTGTATCAATACAGTGATTGATATGTGGTTTCCACTGCAGGAGAGCCTGGGCTAGAGAATAATTTATGACCTCAGATATAGTTAGTAGTGAAATAAAGAATTGAGGTGTACCTACACATATGAGATGTAGTGAAACAGGGGACTGATAAGTAACTAAGAAGAGCCTGTGCAAGGATGGGGTATTGATTTTCCCTAGAAAAAGAAACCCTCCCAGAATATAGTGAGTAGAGCTTCTGATTTGCGGGTTGCACCGGAACACAGGGAAATGATTTTGAAATATGCGTAGTATGTCATGGATGAATGACTGCATTTAAATAGTGTATTGATCTTTAACAGGAATTAGAGAAGCAACATTGTTTTATGTGATGTCTCTGAGTGGTCCATAACTGCTGATGTTCTTCTTTTTCACTACCTCTGTCCACTACCTAACAACTTTTCCCTTGTAGGAGACCTTTTGTATTTATCTTTCAGGGTGTAAGTGCACATTGTGAGTAAAAAGCAAATTTCACAAGACCGGATCTCAGATGAAAATCATGGTAAGCTCACTAGAAAGCTGTTTAGAAACTGGCAGGAGAGAAAAGTTCAAAACAAATCATCACCAGATAGCCCTGCAAATAAAGGTAAGAATATAAATTATATAAAATATGTTAAGTAGTTGCGCGCTACTATGGAAAGTGATGTGTGAAGCTTCAATTATTATATTCCCACAATGGTAAAAATTAGAATTAAAACTCGAGGCAGAATTGCCTAGCATTCCATATAAAAAGAGAATGGACTTTGCATACATTGTCCTATGTTTCAGAGAAGATATTTTGTGTTTGTTTATGTACATAATTGATGTATTAAGGATTGTTCATGTTTTATGTACCTCTTGTAAATGTTATCTCATAACAAATAAAGCACTCTGATACCTTTGGGTATAGCTAGAGCTATATAAAACTAAAAATAATAATAATTTTAACATAATAATGTTAAAACTAACTTTACCTAGAAACAGGCACTCAATAGGGAAAAAAAAAAGAAAAAAGTAGGCCTCACAGAGAAAAACGAATTTGTGTGTTTTACACACCTAGGACATAACAAAAATTAAATATAGATGCCCAACCTTGTGTTAGTACTGCTTATCAGCTACCTAGCATCTTAGGGGTATCTTATATGTAGAAAATAGGAGTTCAGAGCTTGGAAAATAGTTTCATATGACAAGTTAAAGTAGCAATAAAATGCGCACACAGGCCTAGGGTTTCAAAGGCTCCTGTGCAAAATGTTGCAGCACTCTCCTTAGATACATGATATTAAATATTAAAAGCATTCACATTGTATGAGTAATTGGTGGCTGCTGAGGAGTGAACTGCTGAAAAAAGCGTCCTCCTTTTATCACACAGCAAACGATAGATTTTGACTGGCTTGGAATGCCTGGTTTTTAATAGAATGAACTGAGCTCATTCCCCGGCACCAGCAAGAGAGAATTAGCAGCTGCTCAAACTTGTCTGACCAAAGGGGCACACGTGAACAGAGGGAGGTAATGAGTGGTTTATCGCCCTTTTTGGGTTTCTCTGAGGACATGCGAATACAGCACATTGCTGTCATTTGGACACCTGGGAGACTTGTATTTAAATGACAGTCCAATATATACCTTTTAGCATCATAGATAGCATCATAGGGGCCCTGTGTCATTAATTGTCAGACAGAATTTATAAGCCCTGAAACTTCCCTCTTTCAAAGTGTGAAAGATGACATCTGCTGGTCATAAAACACAGCTAAGACACAAGCTAGAAGTAAAGACTGTGGCAACTAGGTTTTAAATTAGTATCAAATAGCACATAAAAGCATGTGCATTGAAGACAGTCTTGAAAGTTAGAAATATAGTTTCATTATTTTGGATAAAAAGAAAAGGGATGAAAGTCAGGACTTCCTTTCCTGTTTCTTTCCTAAGAAGTACATTTGTGGATCTGATGGTAAATAATTACTTATTTTTAAAGGGTGAAACAAACTTTCTATGTTTCATTAAAGCTTCTGTGCTTAGTTTCAAAAGAAGTTTTGTAAGTGTTATAAATAAATGTATTTAAAGACAAAATAAAAAGGAATACAACTTGCTTTTCATATGTAGAAACAACCAAAGGGTTAGTGATTATTATTCAATAATGACTACATGTAAAATATTATTAAAATTCATTGTACAAAATCGTTTTTGCATTTTTATGATCTTTATAATGTCTAATAACCCTACTGTAAAAAATAAATAAAATTTAGCAATGTAAAAAATCAACATGTGCAAAGTGCACATTCAGATTTCAATGTCTAAAAGGGTAAATATGTTGTATACTAAAGTAAAAGGATGAGTATTAGTTTCTCTAACAATGCCAATATTACTGTATCTTAGTGACAAACTTAATAATAATAATAGAGTTACTTAGTATAGCCCAAACAGCTACCTCAAACATATGATTTCTAGCCTGGCCTAATGGCTGCAGTCGCAAATACAAAGGCTATTAAAAGTTATGCAAAGAGAGTAGCTCTAGAGACATGTGAACTACATTGAATGGCACAGGAATAAAGAATAAAACAGCAAAAGTTACATCCTACCTTTAAAATATCAGCCCGAAGGCACCCTCAGTCATGCTTCTGGAGAAGTTACTTTGAATTGTGATGGCCACATGGGGATAACCTTGCTCAGACAGGGGACAACAGGTTTAAGGGTCAGAGGCCAAGTTCTGTATTTAGCACTAACTAGCACTGCTGAAAGCAAAATGTGGACGCAGGGGTTTTGAGCATTTTTTTTATCTGAGGTTAGCCACCGTGACAGTGTGTGATTTCCACTTTTAGGGGCCTACATTAGACTATGAAAGCATCACAGCATTTCCCGATGTATACATGTACATATATAATTGTGTAAATGCAAGTTGTACATTAGTCTATAGCCCTTGTAGTAATAATAAAAATATAATACCACAGGGCTGTATTTGGTTGAACAGGGAAGATATTCCTTTTCAGCAGTTTTGCTTCTATTTTGGGTTACAACAAATGCTTCCTGTAACACGTGTTAAGCAAACGCACACTCCAGTGCAACTTGTTCTAAATCGGAAAAAGATAGATATATATTACATGCTTGTAATGTTGAAGAGTAGTTTAACAATAACTTAGGGGCCTATTACGATGGCGGTCGGAGGCACCACTGCGGTGCTGGCGGTGGCGGAAAATGCTTTTTTCCGCATGCCAGCAGCGGACCTCACGCCCGCCATATTAGGATGGCCAAACGTAGCCCATTTCCCGTCCGGCGCGGTGCGACGCTAACCGCCATCAAAGTGCGCCCGCCACCACGGCGGTGTGAGCCAATGGAGACTCACCGCCGTGCGGAATGACGTCCCTTGCTCACTGTGCCACTGGATTCAAGCTAGCCTGGCTGAAGAAGGGTGACATACCCTGAAACCGGTCCCAGGCTGCTTGTTTCCGGTCCAGGGAGGACCTGGCCTGGCAGTTCGGTCTGGACTGTTCCCATGGGGCACAGGATCAAGACTGATTTGCATATGGCTGGGTCCAAACTGGGGTGGCATAGTGGGCAAAAGAACAATGGATTTAACCCAGATCTTTTGACTGGGGGAGAATGTTTGCATTGTCAGCATTCCGTCCATCATTTGTTTGCTGTAACACTTTTCGCCCTAAGTGGGATGGGTATGCCCAGACGTGGGTCCCTTGCTCACTGTGCCACTGGATTCAAGCTAGCCTGGCTGAAGAAGGGTGACATACCCTGAAACCGGTCCCAGGATGCTTGTTTCCGGTCCAGGGAGGACCTGGCCTGGCAGTTCGGTCTGGACTGTTCCCATGGGGCACAGGGTCAAGACTGATTTGCATATGGCTGTGTCCAAACTGGGGTGGCGTAGTGGGCAAAAGAACAATGGATTTAACCCAGATCTTTTGACTGGGGGAGAATGTTTGCATTGTCAGCATTCCGTCCATCATTTGTTTGCTGTAACTCTATTTTGGGTTACAACAAATGCTTCCTGTAACACGTGTTAAGCAAACGCACACTCCAGTGCAATTTGTTCTAAATCGGAAAAAGATAGATATATATTACATGCTTGTAATGTTGAAGAGTAGTTTAACAATAACTTAGGGGCCTATTTCGATGGCGGTCGGAGGCACCACTGCGGTGCTGGCGGTGGCGAAAAATGCTTTTTTCCGCACGCCAGCAGCGGACCTCACGCCCGCCATATTAGGATGGCCAAACGTAGCCCATTTCCCGTCCGGCGCAGGGCGACGCTAACCGCCATCAAAGTGCGCCCGCCACCACAGCGGTGTGAGCCAATGGAGACTCACCGCCGTGCGGAATGACGTCCCGACCGCCGTACAAATCAGGATGCCCCAAACAGCCACTCGCACCGCAGCGGAGAAACCGCCCAACCAGAGATGGCGGAAGCATCACAGCGGAGCGCTAAACCTGATCCCCGGTCCCAACCGCCCGGTCCCGAGCGCAATGGACCCAGCTTTGCACGTCTTCCTGGCGCTGTACCTGATACATCACCAGCAACTCATGGCCCGTCGCGGACGACGCCACAGGTACGCAACAACACAACTCCGCACACAACCACAACACACAACGCATGGGCTGATCGAGGGTCACTGTCCACACCAGACACCCTGGAGGGGACAGGAACACATCCACAAGTGTACCCACACATGTCCTACCTGTCACCAAATCACCCCTCCGCATCCAGGTCACCCATCCACCGTGATCATGAAGTAATGTCCCGGTCACGTCACTGCAGCGGTGAAAACGCAGGAAAACATGCGCACAATGCAGAAGGCAGGGCCAGCGCCAGGCATGGGTAGTGCACAAAGACCACAGGGCCACACCTCCACCCTCCACATACCAGGCCCCCCCCATGAAGGGACATGCCATGTGCCCCTCCTGTGCTCCCCCATGCACAACAACAAGCCAGGTGAACCCACACCCTGTACCACACACCAAACAACTAGGGAGACAGCCACAGCAGGAGTGGCTGCAGAGGAACACACAGCACAGAAGCACAGGGCCAGGGCAACCCACACACCACAACAACACCACACACATGGCAAGAAAACTGAGTCCAAGCAGAAAATGCACATACACACAGATAATAAACAATCACTCCACTAGACACACAGCCTGCCAAGTTACACAGACATACCCCACACTGACACACAGCCACATACACAGACCACATGCCAGCAGCAATGGAGTACAACATATAGGAAAGCTAAAGTGAGGTGCCCACAATTGTAAGGCCAAGGAGCGAACTACCAAGCATGTGTACATCACATGCAAGACAAGGAATATATAAGAACACCCTCAGCCCATCAAATCACACATGGCTGGCACAGTGAGTGAAGTCAAACCACAGTCACCTCAGTGCAACAACTCAGGGAGACAGCAAGGCAACCCATGGATAGGCACAGGGATGAAAGGAAGGCCCTGAAGTTAAACAGTGAACAGCCACACATATGTATCCAACTACTTGACAGGAGCATGTCAGCAGCACAACACACAGGGCCCATTGACACACTCCATGACTGTCAAACACAAGTAGGAACCTACACACATACCCCCCATCACACCTGCAGCACACAACACCAGTGCCAGACACACAGAAGGGTGTCAATAAAGTCCAGTCAATACACAGACAAACAATCACACTCCCTGGGGGCACCCACAAACATCACACACACACAGGGATGCCAGAACCAATGTCTGCACAAAAACAACAGCCAAACACATAACTCAACTAAAACACACACAGAAGCACAACAAGACCAGACATGAACTGTGCAGCCAAACTGTGTAAAGGCAATGGGAGCACAGACAGAACAGGAGTGCACTACCCCATCAGTCAGGAACAATGCACAGACAACATACCACAACACAGACAAGAAGTGCACCATCACAAAACAATCATGGACACAAAGTGGGAGAAATGGGCCTACAATGACACACAGGCAGACATACCACACCACCCATCAAGTCAACATGATGTCACAGTGTACCAGATGCCTTCACATGCACAAGACTGACAAGAGACAGCTCAGATATGAGAGGAGAAAACAACAAGGACGCACCTAACACAAGCACAGGAACCAGAATAGACCTAAGTTCATGTGACAGACACACAAGTAAGGCACACCACACTGGCAACACATATCTGAATGAAACACGCCACACCAAAAAAACACACACACTGACATGCAAATAGAACACCACACACAGAGCATCTGTCATCTGCAAGAGACAACACAGCCCAAACACTGCACACTGCACAAGCCACATCAAACACACAACAGAAGCACATGCCAATAAATCACATTGCAAACACAGCAGGACATCGGGGGATGCACACCAGGCAAGGACAAGGCAACATACACCCACAGCACTGCATGCACACCAAGCAGTGTGTGCACACCAAACATACCAGTCCCACACAGACATGAGTGACACACCATGAACACCCACAACAACAATCAAAACAGCACACTGACAACATCACACTCAGGAAGTGGAGCAGTACCTCAGCAAACACACATACACCTAACCCAACACCCACAGATGCACAAGTCTGGGACACCAAAGTGGAAACAACTTGACCAGAGGACTGTGCAGCACAAACAGTTGAACTGCATATGAGCAACCATTACTGCTAAACAGTACAAGAAAATAACATATAACCAATAGGGAAAATGTCCTGAGTGGCACATTGGTCCTGTGCAAAGATCTGCACCACAAAGCACAGTGTTACAAATAAAGTGATGGGGAGGCACACACACAGGCAAACCAAGGGGACAGCTGACATGAAAGTGAAGTGGTGTGTAAGTCAGTAGTGGACATGGCAGGAGTGTACCATACACAAATAGATGGAGTGCAGACTCACAATGGATAGGCATCTGAAGCACAGATAGGGGATGGTATGACACCACACACCACATGCCATACTGGAGGCAATAAAGCCCCATGTGACAGCAATGCATGAGAAAGCACACCCACAATGTCAGTGTGGCTGAGCAGGGATGCACAGTGAGTACAAACAGCATCAAGACACATGGATGATCAACAAAACCCAACACTGACTTGCCAGTCACATACTCTGTATACTCACAATTGGCAAAAACAACAAGTAGGAGTCAGCCAGAACTGCAAGGACACACCAACACACTGCACAGTGCACAACATACAACACACACATGTGCACACAATCACAATCACAGGGCTGAACAATTACACAAACAGGCACCCTACTCCTGGGTGACACATGTGTGTAGTTGACATTGCAGGTGCAAACACACATCAACACTCGCGACAAAGTCACCCCCTCCACACTGCACACTTCCTGACCACCCAAGTGCACACATTGAAAGTAACCCATGTGACTAGGATGACTGACCATCACAAGATGACTATACACCTACACTGCTGGGCACACAAAGTAAGATCACACATACATGATGACCCTGACCAGCCTGTCTGCAATCCTGTGGATAGCATCCCACTCTGTGCTGGTAGTGCATCCTAACATGACATGTGTACAATTTAGCAAACCTGAACATAGAATCATTAGGATAACAGTAGATCATCACAAACCATCATCAGTGCACCCCCAAGCCTCAGAGTCAAGTAGAACTGAAGTGCCTCTCACCTCAGCCAAACTCTGAAATAGTGAAACTAGCAACTGGCAACGTTAAAGTGGCATACAGAACATGTGTCACATTAAACCATACCCACACAGAAAACCCTTTATTTAGCAAGGAGACTGACAAAGCAGACAACAGGAGCAACTGTCTTTATTACAAATGTCACAGATAGGCATAAAAAGTAGACAAGAGCAAGGTCAGTGGCCAGTCCAAACAGCAGAGTAGGTACATGAGAAGCTGCACAGGGAATGGGCAAACACAGCAATGTACAGTAAGGCCAGTGGCCAGTCCAAACAGCAGAGTAGGTACATGAGATGCTGCACAGGGAATGGGCAAACACAGCAATGTACAGTAAGGCCAGTGGCCAGTCCAAACAGCAGAGTAGGTACATGAGAAGCTGCACAGGGAATGGGCAAACACAGCAATGTACAGCAAGGCCAGTGGCCAGTCCAAACAGCAGAGTAGGTACATGAGAAGCTGCACAGGGAATGGGCAAACACAGCAATGTACAGCAAGGCCAGTGGCCAGTCCAAACAGCAGAGTAGGTACATGAGAAGCTGCACAGGGAATGGGCAAACACAGCAATGTACAGCAAGGCCAGTGGCCAGTCCAAACAGCAGAGTAGGTACATGAGAAGCTGCACAGGGAATGGGCAAACACAGCAATGTACAGCAAGGCCAGTGGCCAGTCCAAACAGCAGAGTAGATACATGAGAAGCTGCACAGGGAATGGGCAAACACAGCAATGTACAGCAAGGCCAGTGGCCAGTCCAAACAGCAGAGTAGGTACATGAGAAGCTGCACAGGGAATGTGTGAGACTGTACACAGTCATGGTCAGCAACACAGCTAGGGGGATAACAATGGGCAGTACAGGCACTGGTGTGGGAGAGACAGGTGTGTGAGGGGGATTTAGCCTCAGACTTGTCTGTCAGTCTGACTGGGAGCTGGCTGAGTGTCGGGGCCAGTTGGAGGACTGGACCTGGGAGAGAGCGGACCAGCTGAGCTTGAGGCATCAGTGGCTTTGGGAGCCAGAGGGCTGCTTGGACCGGGTGGTGTGGTGGCCCGTGGAGGCGGAGATATGCTGCCATGAGACACAGTGTGGGAGGGAGAATGTGGAAGGGTACCTTTCCACTTCTTGGGGATTCGATATGGAAGTGTGGCCTTGGTAGGAGTGGGAGGTGGGGCGGCCACAACAGGCATACTCACCACCAAAGCTGCATCAGGTGCAGATGGTGGCCCTCCCTCTGGGGACATGTTGGATCCAGCTGTTCGCTTGGCCTGGCCTTGCCTTTGCCCCTCCATCCCCTGTTTACCAGGTTTTCCCCCTACAGTGCCCGCATTTCCCTGCTTCACACGGCTTTGGATGGGAGTTGAGGTTGTGGGTGAATCTGCCTTGGAGCTCTTCTTATGTGTACTTTTAGCAGGCACCACCTTCTCAGCGGGCACGGAAACTGTCTGCTTGTGCTTGCGAGATGCTTTTGGGACAGGAGAGTCCTTGGCTGGGGATGCCTCTGCGGCATGTGACCCTGAGGTCTGCTTCTTGGCTTTGTGGCCCTTGGTGTCGCCTGACGGGCTTATGTCTTTGCGCTCTGGGTTGGCTTTAGTTTTCTGTGGGGATGGTGTCTGCGCCCTGGACCGCTTGGGCTGTTGCTGCTGTGTGCTGTGTGTGCTGTATCTTGACCTTGAGGTCTGTTGTGGTTGGTCACTATCGTCCGATGTGGCCACTGGCAGAGGGGTGGACAAAGGGACTGGAGCTGGACTCCGAGATTGTGCCAGTTGAAGGGCTGCCGTCACTGTGGAGGACAAAGACTGTACAGTCCGGTGTAGCCCACTCACGTCTGAATGTATGCCCTCCATGAAAGCAACCACCTGTGCCAACTTTTTGTCGTGGTTTATAAAAGCATTGAGGAGAGCTGTTTGGCCCACACACAGCTGGCACAAAAGGTCCACAGACTCAGCACTGATGGCAGCAGGGGGGGCAGGGGCAGCGGTGCCTGGGGTGAAGGACACTCTTCCCTGCTTACTGGTGCGAACACGGGCAGCAACAGTGGAAGTAGCTGGGAGGGTGGGCACTGTACGCTGTGTAGTGGAAGAGGAGGCAGAGTCCCCGTTCCCTGTGCCCGCCAACATGGATGCGTCACCGCTGGCGTCAGATGACGTTGAGCTTTGCGTCTCTGGCTGTGATTCCTCCAGCAGACTCCTGTCCCCCTCCCAGGCGCTGGTCACATCTGTGTCACTGTGCCCGTGTGCAGCTGTTGTGCTTGATGCCTCACCACTGGTGTCCGTCCCCTGTCCTCCCGTGCCCACGGGAGATGCTGCATGAGAGAGAGAGATGTAGGGTCAGTTCATTGGCATCAACAGAACAAACATATGCAAGCAAAGCATCACTGAAGATGAAGAAATCTACATGTTGCACACCCCCCTGTGCTATGAGATTGTGCACCCTCAATTTAGAACTCGAACAGTGCGTGTAAACAAGAAAACCAGGCATAAGTGAGCCATGTGATGATCACACAGCACAATATCCTGCCGGTGGCTCCGTTCAACCAGACACACAAATAGCTCTGAGCACAGCTAGGGCCCTGATGTGGGCAAGGATGAACCCCACAACATGTTGCCACTGTCATGTCTGGATGGAGCAGAAGGGGACAACACAGATACAGACTCCAACATAACAGTCCACAATGGCCATGAGCTCATGCCATCCACCATGTTGTACTGTGGGGCACAAGTACTGTAGCACATTGGCGTCAGATGTCTAAGCCGCACAAATCTGAGGTCAGGCAATGCACGCATTGATGAGAGCACACTCAGATTAGGCACACTGCCGTTCCCTTCCATGTGATTTCCCAGACTACCCCAATGCAGACGATACCTGAAGCCCACGACTCAGAATGCAATGTCAATGATCAGTACTCAAATCACACTAGGAAGTACAGGTAGGGCAAATGCATTACAGCTGCACCCAGCACAGAGGCTACTTATAAGCCACTGCATCACACTACCAACATCACATAGCCCAGCGCTGTCCCAGGCTGTGAACACATGCAGCCACTCACAGCCAAAGTCACCCTTCCCAGAATACTCACCCCTAGCTTGCTGCTGATGCTCCTTCAAACGTGCATCCAGCTTAGGCTGTGCCACGACCAAGATGCGGGCAATCAGTGGTGTCATGTTGCGCCGCGCCAACCTGCCAGTCCGAGGGAGCAGACCCAGCGTCATCTCCGCCACGTTCTTGCTCAGCCGGCAGATGTCATCCCACCTCTTGTGGCAGTGGATGCGCCGTCGGTTTGAGACACCCAGAGCCCGCACCTTGCATGCAATGGCCCTCCACACGGCCTTACGCTGGTGTACTTTGAGCTGCAGGCATGGGAGACAAGAGGGGGAAAACATCGGTGACACAGTGTTATGTACCAATATCTCTCAGTACAGTGGCATGATACTGACTCATACCAAATCCACAGATATGTCTCACAGAGACAAGAATGCATCTCACGTGGTACATCAGCATGGGAGAACAACACGTAAGTGCATGCAGGTGTGAGGGTGGACACAGTACCTGCCCATCTCATACACATACAGGATGCCAGCACATGAAGCCATGTCTAGTCTGACCACATCTACTGTCCATTGTTAGGTAGAGCAAGACATACATTACATATCAACATATGTTGGGGGTTAGACTCACTGTGTCCAACACTGCGCAGCCCTCAATGTCCTTGCCCTGTGAATGGCTCACTGTGTCATGGAGGTCACATTGAGGGACATGATCTCACAAACCCACACCCTTCTCACAAGGCCTGTTGTGTGCAAGCTACAGGGCTGAGATGGCTCATTGAAGGAGAGTAAAGAAAAAAAGACGCATGTCACACTCTGTACATTCAGTGATGTGTCCTTGTCAGTTTGGGCGGTGACTGTGCAGGCCAGGTGGGCTCACACTGAGAAGGACAACAGGGACCCACACAGCCATTCACACAAGCAATCACTGTCCTGACTCCTGCATTACCAACTTGCTGCGTCACTGTATGGCTGACAAGACAATACATGTCCCTCAAATCTTGATGTGCAGGCAGGGAAACGTGTGAAATAGGCTACACACCCTTCCCCCTGGAGAAAGCGTGCTAGGCAGTGCATGACATAACCCCACACTCCCAGGCACATACTGCAGCAGCTCAACTGCATGTGTGCCCCCCCTGCACTCTCACTCACACTGTTGAAGACTTACCACGACATTTGGGGCATCATATAGTCTTGGATACTGTGTGAGCACCTCGTCCACCAGGACCTCCAGCTCCTCGCTGGTGAAGGGACTGGCCCGGGTCTTCTCAGTCCTCGCCATCACTGTGGCCAGGTGACAGCAGCAGCAGCAGTTGGTGTTGAGGGGTGGCAGGCAGCAGTCCCTGGAGACAGCAGCAGCAGGAGGTGGTGTTGAGGGGTGGCAGGCAGCAGTCCCTGGAGACAGCAGCAGCAGCAGGTGAGGGTTCTCAGGCAGCAGTCTCTGGAAGCTGTGGAAATGCTCTCTCTCACATATATAGCCCCCTGGGGCAGTTTCAGTGGTTCCAAGCTGCTGCAATTGCTGTGCCAGGTCAGCCTTTTTCAAATGCATCCAATGACCGGCTCCGCGGTGGCGGAGCACGCCTTCCGCAATTTTCAAAAGTGCATTAGGCTACCGCGATTGCGGTTCCCATTGGCTGCAAGGGCATGGGCATTGGCGGTGACACACCGTAGGGGCCAGGCGGGCGCTACCGCGGTGGTGCATCTTTCAATTGCATCCAATGACCGGCCCCGCGGTGGCGGAGCACGCCTTCCGCGATTTTCAAAAATGCATTAGGCTACCGCAATTGCGGTTCCCATTGGCTGCAAGGGCATGGGCATTGGCGGTGACACACCGCAGGGGCCAGGCGGGCGCTACCGTGGTGGTGCATCTTTCAATTGCATCCAATGACAGGCCCCGCGGTGGCAGAGCACGCCTTCCGCGATTTTTAAAATTGCATTAGGCTACCGTGATTGCGGTTCCCATTGGCTGCAAGGGCATGGGCATTGGCGGTGACACACCGCTGGTGGCAGGCAGTAGCTTCCGTGATTTGGGTGCCATACATTGGTGCCTGTGACCGTGATTTGGGTGGCGGAGCATGCCAACCGTCATTTGGCAATACATATATACCTCTCACTACCGCGATTGTGTTCTAGGGATTGGTGATATGACACACCGCTGGTAGCAGGCGGTAACTTCCGCGATTTGGGTGCCATACATTGGTGCCTGTGACCGTGATTTGGGTGGCAGAGCACTTTGTCAGCACCTATGGACACATCATGCTGTGTCAATGGCCAATGGGCAGTCATCAACAGTGCACAGTGGCCACATGATTAATGGCACATCATTGTGCACACAATGCCAGTGTAACATTTAACACACTGCTGACTACACATGCCATGTTTGTGTATGTCATGTAGTACATTGGCATGTACTCACCCACGTCACTTGTGATATTGATGGGCATGTACACAGAACAGTGTTGTTATGGACTCTCAAATGTGTACACATGTCAATGTGTGAAAGTGCTGTGAAAATCACAGTGATGCATGTCTTAATGTAGAATGTGCAGATTTGACTGTCTTATTTTCTTGGATCATGCACACACTTGTTGTTTGCGCTCAGCCTGTGGTCATTGTGTTGTTGATGTGTGCCATGTTCAACTTACGCCTGAAGGTGTGTCAGGTACAGCAGCTAGGTATGAGACAGTGGTGTTGCAGTTTTACACATATGCAGTATGAAATACTCTCAGGCCTGCTCATGCTAGATGTGGCCATATCCCTACGTGCATTCGCATAGTCAGATGTTGTTTTGGATGTGCTTGCTGTGTGAAAGGGGACAAGTGTGCGAGTAGTGTAGCTGAAGGTGTCCCTACGTGTAAGCTGCTCTGTAACTCAATTGTAATGACAGTCATTGTTGGCGTTGTGTCAGTCAAAACGTAAGATGTTGTACACATCTCATGGTGTATTGAATTGACATGTGTCCACTTTCATCTCAACTAGGAGGAGACCAAATCTGCATCGTCCCTACACAGTGCTGGCAGACATGGAGGATGAGGAGGTCATCCGGAAATTCCGTCTGGATAGAGCCACCCAACAAAACCTATGTGCTATGTTGGAGCCCCACCTGCAGCTATTTTGTAGGAGATATGCAGGGTGGGGTTTATCCTACTGAATAACATTATCAAGGGGTGCAGCGTAGATACCAGAGAGTAGATAAGAGTAGGGTATCAGTGTTATTGTGCCCAGTGTTTCAGGATGAAGGTATCAGACACGCCCGAGGAGAATCTCATGTTCCCACTAAGGTGGGAGATAAAGGGATACATTTCACAATTTTAATAAGGATGCACCCCACCAATTTGATGGGGACATGGCACCTATGGAAACAAATTTTTACAGCAGTATATTTTTGAATAAATGGAATTTACTCACAAATACTTAAGGATAGGTTAGAACAGGGCACGTACTGCTTGCAGCTTCAGTAAGGAGTCTTTGTAGAGCACTTGTGGATGTGTTGAGAGATGATGAATGATGCTGTTACGCTGCAGTTTGATAAATATGAAAAGGAAATGGCTGTACAGATCACTAACAATAAGGTTCTAGAACTAGGGAACTGAGAGATTTGGAAAAATGCCCTCCCCATAAAGTGATATTTAAAATAGATAAAATAAAAATAAAAATGTAAAAAAGATGGTGAAAACATGCTGTCCCCATAAAGTGATTAGCTTATGAACCTGTGGTTCCCTTAGAGCCTGTTGTGCCTGACATCAGTACTATATTCTCATTTATATCAGTAGAGGCAGAGTATTTTTCTCTCCTCAGTGGGTTTTAGCATTAAAGTTTATCCACGGTGTGAAAGCCTCTTTGCCGTCGTGCTAAGTGATACCCAGTGCACTTCATTCACTGTGAGTCCCAAGGTCAATGCGCAGGCACTAAAGAGAGACTTGGACCACCTATGCCTGGAAGGTGATAGCATCGTCTTGCAGTATACTGATGACCTCCTTGTGACATCTTCATCACTTGAGGCCTGTGAAAGTCTGTGAAAAGACACTGTAGCTCTGCCGAACTACCTGCAGGAGAGAAGACACAAAGCCTGTTTGTCAAAATGCCAGTGCTGCCAAAAAAGAGGTGACTTACATGGGTCAGCTCCTGCCCAGCAAGAATGGAATGATTACCTTCCTGGGGATAATAAACTACTGCCACCAGTGGGTCCCTGAATGCAGATGCTATGGCTAATGAATTTGCAAACTGGTTCAAGAAATTGAAAGAGACATTGTGTACTGCGCCATCATGGGGACTGCCTGACTACAAACTGCCTTTCCATCTCTGTTTCAGAGCAAAATGACATTGCAAATGATGTGGTGTTGCCAATGGTGTGCTGAACCAGCTGGAAAAGAAAGGCCTGTGGGATACTACTATGTGACTTTGCCTTTAGCAGTGATTGGGGGTCGGCAGCTGTGATGGTGGAGAGGACGGCTCTCATTGTGTTGGACTATACTTGTATTGTGTAAGTGCCACATTTGGTACGGTTGTTGTTGTCATCTGGAGCGACACAACATATTTCTGCTGGCAGACACACAGGTTATAATGGCACCATGTTGTCCAACTGTAATGTCATAATAAGATGCCCACCTGTTAATTTGGCAACAGTATTACCTGTAATAGGTTATTCTGATGAGATCTATTCTCTTAGAGACAGATGAGACCCCTAAGTATGTTGGTGTTGAGATTGTAGAAAACTGCACCACGCCAAGATTAGACACCATTAGAAAAGGCAGACTATATGAGTGGTACACTGATGGTTTCTCCAGCAGACTGATAGACACTGATTACAGAGCAGGGTATGCTATAACATAGCTGAAAGTGCAACTCTGCCACCTGGCACATCTGCCCAGTAAAATGAGCTGTATGCTGTAACAAGAGCATGTATCCTAGCTGAGAGGGAAACTGTTAACATTTACACTGAATTACATTATGCATTGCAGTTCTTATTTGTGGCCAACTGTGGAAGTATCATGGATTCAGAACAGAAGAAGGGGCGCCTTACTGAAAATGGTCCTTTAGTAAGGAGCTTGTTAAAAGCAAAACTATTATACGACAGGATAGCAGTAATAAAATGTGAAGCCTACACAGGAGCTAATACTAAGTTAGCCAAAGGTAATGCCATCGCTGACACAGCAGAAAATGAGAGCATGTTACAGCCAGTGCAGATGGGACTAATGAATAAAGCATTCCAAAAATACAGCTACTTCAGAGACAATTGTTGCAAGCTAATGTAGAGGAAGCACAATGGTCTGCAACACCAGATGAACATAGAGGGTGGATGGATGATGGATGTGAGCCGAATAATGAAGAGAGTGTGGGCCTACCAGGATGAGATGCCTGTGTCCCCACGCAGCATGTTCCTTTCCCTTACAAGACTGGAGCAGGGACCCTCTAATATTGCATAAGAGAGGATGAATGCGCAGATGCATTTTGCTTCCCAGTGAAAGGATTGAAATATTTGCTGGTGTGGGTTGATACGTTTTCAAAATGAATGGAAGTGTGTCCAACAGGGAAGAATTATGGAGCAGCTGGTGCGCAGTGCTTCAGGAAAGCCATCTCTCCAAGGTTAGGGGTTCACCAGGGCATAAATAGCGATAGAGGAGATCACTTAGTGGCTGCATTTATGCAAAAGATGTTGTGTTTGGGAATAAAAGTATAACATGCATACACCATACCACGCCCCCAATGTTGAGACCAGGAGGAGAAGATGAGCTCCAAAATAAAAATAAAAAATAGATTATCAGTAAAGGCAACTGTAGGAACAGGCCGAAATGGCCTGATGCTCTAACTTTAGTACTGCCTGCAATAGGGGCAAAGACTTCTAAAGCAACTATGAAGACATGGTCATGGTGAGAAAAATAAAAACTGTTTATCTTAGTTCTAGGTGGTCTGGACCGCAGACGGTGAACTAACGCCACAAATGGATTAAGGGGACAAGATGCAGTGCAGCACCCCAACGCCAGAGACGACGGGACCAGAAATTGATGAACATCTGTCACCAGAGGACCTGCGCAACACAACAGTCAAGGAGAGGACAGACCAGTCCATTTCTACGATCCATGAGGGCCCATCATAAAATGTCAGAGAGACGTGACACCAACTGATGCTGTTGAGTGAAGTACACGACGCAGTCTCGAAGAAAGGTGATGGTCTGCACCTGCAGAAAAATAGACTGAAGAGGACAACGCAGGGCAGGTCTGTGAAACCGCCCCTGAAGAAGATGACTGCGAACCAGGAGAAGCAGATGACCGCTCAAAGATGCCTTTAAATTACTGACACTTGCAGAAAGTGCCCGGGAACTGAGTGACTAAGTGACACTGTAGCCATACGCATTGCATAGAGCAAACAATATTTGTTGGACACATGAGTATGCTGCCGGTATCACGACAGCCCGCTGATATAATACACACAGGAAGTAGTATGAATTGAATACTAGCCATCATTGTGTTCATGTTCAAAAATAATTATCTCATCAGAATGTATCAATGTCACAATATATGCATTTTATGCAAAAAACTGTGTAATGCCATCCAAAGATATGTAACTAGGTTTCCTTCATATATACATATATATATATATTTTGGTTTTACACTAATGATGGATAGGACTATCCAAAAGGGAGGATTGTTGAGAAATATATATGTATATCCAAATCAATTCATATGTATGCACTACAAAGATATCATGCTTAGATATAGCACACTAACAAGAGGCCTGGAGCTCCAAAGGGCTTCCTATCTGACCTTGCATGGACAAGCTTCAACAGCTATTCTGAACCACCTTAGAGGTCACTTTGCTTGTCCTGACTTCATGATAGTTTCCTTATCTGGGTGCGCAAATTTGCTTACACAGGGCCAAGCCAGCCTTTCTTGGTCTGCCCATATCTAGCTGTTTATAATTTGCACTGTGCAGATCTTGCACATCCCTGTTAGCCATATTTGGCTTGGTGCCTTATTCTAGTTCTGCTGACATGGCATTTCTAAAATGCATATAGCACCCAGAAACCAGTCATTCTGGGAAGAAGCAGTCTGAGAGCCCCTAAGGCAGCAGATCTTACTTCTTCCTTGCTGATCAGCAATGATGTTGATGCATGCATTTGGTAGCAATAAAAATGTAAATAATAAGGACCCCCTGTAGGTACTTCCAATTCCTAGGACAGGGCAATAATACTTTTGAAATTAAATCCCTAGGCAATCAAAAAGGTCAAACTCTAATCACTGACTCAAACAAAACCAAACATGATATAAAATACTCAGTGTCACTAGTGAATATGTTAAAATCTCATCATTTTATTCTTATCTTTTATTTAAAAACATTAGTAGAAGTGCATATGACATATACATACAAAACATAATAAACATATATATCAAAAATAAACAACATCTAAATTACCAATCGACAATATACACAAAACATCACAGTTAAATGAATAATTAATAATGACAAAAGGACCAAAAACAATAAACAAACAAAGACGGTGGCTATGCGATGGTTCTTCGACGCGCGTTTCGGCGCAAACTGCGCCTTCATCAGGAGAGCCACAAACAAATTCCTACAAATAAAATTAAAGCTATATCAATAAATATATTAAATTGAAAACTAGGACACTAAGTTAAATAATACAAACAAATCGCGAAAAGTGATAGATGCAATCAGTTACATGCCTTCACCATAAATTTAGAAAATCAGCTTGTATATATCATAAACTGTTATATACCCTCACATTTAGTACACAAAGAATTACAGAAAAGAAGGTCAGGTAGTATAGATAGCAATGACCAGTCAGAACAACTTTGAAAGGTAATTTGTGCCTCCGTGATAGAAAACAGCCCATAAGAACCAAATGTTAAAATAATAAAAAGATAAAAAGAAAAAGAAAGAAAGAGAAAAGAGAAAGAAAAAGAAAAAGGACTTAGATAACGCTGCATTAAATGTACTTTCCAAGGGGTTATCTTATGTCCCCCATACACAAGTGAATATATTCGAGCTTTACACAGACATTGTGTCTTTTTTTCGAAAAATCAGACTTAAAAAGTTCTTCGTTAATGAAGAACCAATGACTGAGATACATCCAAACATATAGAACTATCAGTTCAGTCTACGTTCACTCCTTCACTTGACCAAGTGGGTCCTGAAGTAGCAGTGTTTGAACGGACTGTCCTTAATCGTTTGGATCAAGCCTTACATTTTGTACCTAAACCTCTGTATAACTTGGATAAAGGCGAATTTCTGTCCTTAAGATCATTAGCCGATAATAAAAATGTCACGATAAAAAACTGTGACAAAGGAGGTGGAATTGTAGTTATTGATACGAGCTCTTACGAACAAAAAATGCTCACCCTCCTTGAAGATGATCGTTTCTATACCAAAGTAAGCAGAAATCCAACCAGTAAAATGGTCTTGAAAGTCAAAACGTTAACAACCCAAGCCTTTGAACTAGGACACATTACCACAAAAGAGCTAGAATATTTGAATAGCTCTAAAGGGAAAATGCCATGTATATATGGGGTACCTAAAATACATAAACATAGTGAAGACCCTCCCTACCGTCCCATTGTGTCAACTATTGGATCAGTGACTGAACCTCTCTCACGTTATGTGGATAATTGGATTCGACCACATATCTCTAGAGTTCCATCGTACATTAAAGATACGAGAGACATGATTAACACAGTTGAAAACTTGCCTTTTAAACCACAGAATAATATCTTAGTTACTCTAGATGTAGAGTCTTTATATAGCAATATCCCACAGATTGAAGCTATACAGGCAGTTTCCTGGTTTATTGACACGTACAATGTCCCATGTCCAAAACCCTTTATATTGGATTGCCTCAACTGGTCCTAACTGAAAACACCTTTGAATTTGGTAACAACTTATTTAAACAGACCAAAGGTGTAAGCATGGGAGCATCTGTGGCACCGTCGGTGGCCAATATTTACATGGCCTTATTTGAAACCAAATACATATATAATGAAATTGCTCCATTCTTTGAGTCAATCCAACACTGGTCAAGATATATTGACGACATCTTCTTTGTTTGGACAGACACTGAAGACAATCTTGAAGAATTTCTTCTCTGGCTGAATCTTACAGATATCAATCTTAAATTTACGGCACATATCAGTCACCATCAAGTTGAATTTCTTGATATTTTAATCCGACATAAGACTGACCGACTTGAGGTTGATCTTTATGTCAAACCGACAACCACGCAATACTTTGCTACACTTTAATAGTTACCATCCGCGGGCACAGAAACAAAGTATACCGTTCGGTCAATTTTACGACTCCGTCGAAACTGTACTAACTTGGCTGACTTTGACACACAAGCTGAAGCTATGAAAGCTAAATTCATTGCTCGTGGCTATCCCCATCGCCTTATCAGAGAATCATTTAAGCGTGCTAGATTTTTATGACAGAGATCACCTATTACACAACAATACTCGCTCTAAATCTGACCAACTTGTCTGTGTCACAAAACATTCAACTATGAATGATAAAGTTAAGCAAATTGTCAATTCCAACTGGCATATCCTGAATAGTGACCCGGATCAAGAATCCAAACTGAAAAAGACCCCTTTTTGCCCATAAACGCAATAGAAATATTAAAGACATTATTGTACATTCGAGATTCAGTTCTACGGCTACGTCCATACAGAAATCTTTGGATGGAACTGAGCCAGTTAAAGGCACATTTAAATGTTCAAATTGCAAATCATGTCAAACAGTGATTGAAGGTGCCACTTTTGTGTTTAATGAATATACCATACGTGCCAAAAAGATGTGGAATTGTAAAACTAAAAATGTGATTTATCTGATCATCTGCCCCTGCAATTTGGGCTATGTTGGGGAGACATCTCGTGCCATTGCTACACGTCTTACTGAACATCGTTCAGCCATTACGTACTTCAAAATTGAATGCTCCCATTGTCAAACACTTTTTAGACTGTGGTCACACAGTGAATGACATCAAATGGCTCATCCTTGAAAAAATAGAGCACGTAAATACTGACAGAAGCAATGAAATAAGAAGAAAAGAGAAGTTTTCTGGATATTTACTTTAAATACATTTAAACGAGGTTTAAACAGTGAATTACCTTAGGAGAATGCCATCCTGTTTAACAGTTCTTAGATTGTATATACTATGATTATACCTCTCTCTCATTGAACATCCCAAATTCATAGCAGACTCTTAACCCATCTTGTCCTACTGTTTTGGCTAGAATTTGCTTTACACTAGCGGTTCCGTGCTTCGGGAAGTCCCCTGTTTGCTCTATCTGGGATCAGCCGCATAACTTGCGGTTCGAATCTGCAGTGAGACATCAGGGTTGAATTATTTTTATTTCTGTTTTATATACATATAGAGATATCCTTATCTTTCAGGATTTATATATTTAGAAATCATCTATTTTGATTATTTTGATTTTTTACGTGCAATCTCATGCGTGCTAGTGACTAGAATTTCCTCCTCCTTATCAAGCAGGAGTCTGCTCTCTATTTCCTTTTATCATTCGCCCATGTGACATCTCATGTGACTTCTTTAGCGGGATTTAAACTCAGGAAATGCAGGGTTTGGCGTTTCTCTTCTGAATGAAATACGTCTCTGACTGCCATCATCGTGTGGACTACCTGGTAAGACCTAAACTAACGCCCTTAGCTTTAAACTACCCTGTAGCTACGATACATTGCATTTATCCTTATGGATGTTACACATTCTTTTATGTTATTTTTGCAGTAAGGTACATTAATCATTGTACCACAGCCAGTAAGGATTCATCATTTTGAATTCTTCACCAACCATCACTTCCTCTTTTCGATAATCTACAATCCTTCCTCGGCGCTTTCATTCGAACGCCGCATGTTGTGCTGTGGAAATATTGTTTCTCAGTACTGGTAAGAGCCGTTTTGACTCCCTTCAGTTTTATAGAATTAGTTCTATGATAAGTTTCTTTAACACTGATTTCCGTTTATGTTAATTCTGTATAGGGTACGCCTATCCCTGGACTTTAATACGCAAAGATTGATGTTTGCCTATCCCTCGTGTTTTAAACGTTCATCTCTATTGAGCAGTCTCTCTTCTTTTCATGAAGTTCATATCGCAGGTAATTAAGAAGTCAGAAAGTTGTTAAAGCTATAGAATGTTACAATGATTTTAGTAAATACCGCTGTCAACTAGTGAGCGCTTTCTCTTTCTTCTTAGAAATATATCATAATAAATAAACTTCATTACCCTAGAAGTTCGGTTCTCGATGATACCTTCCATGACTTTCAAGCGCTCGTCATTTACTTTAGCTCTATAATAAATCCTCTTTTGAATAGTTTGTGACTACAAATCAGGTTTCTTTTGATAAATATTATATGTTCCTATTATAGATTTGAGCTGAAACGTCGGTAACCTCACATCAGTTAAAGGTTATCCTACTGCTTTCCAACCAAGTAAGCATTAAATATAACTGGTTGTTTGGACGCAGTTGCTTGCTTTTTCACCACGGGTGTACTATTTAATCCTGAGAAGCTATGGCTGATTTATTATCTCATATCCTTAGTTTATGTATTTTCCTGTTTTACTTTTTTCTTCCTTTTTCTTTTTCTTTCTCTTTTCTCTTTCTTTCTTTTTCTTTTTATCTTTTTATTATTTTAACATTTGGTTCTTATGGGCTGTTTTCTATCACGGAGGCACAAATTACCTTTCAAAGTTGTTCTGACTGGTCATTGCTATCTATACTACCTGACCTTCTTTTCTGTAATTCTTTGTGTACTAAATGTGAGGGTATATAACAGTTTATGATATATACAAGCTGATTTTCTAAATTTATGGTGAAGGCATGTAACTGATTGCATCTATCACTTTTCGCGATTTGTTTGTATTATTTAACTTAGTGTCCTAGTTTTCAATTTAATATATTTATTGATATAGCTTTAATTTTATTTGTAGGAATTTGTTTGTGGCTCTCCTGATGAAGGCGCAGTTTGCGCCGAAACGCGCGTCGAAGAACCATCGCATAGCCACCGTCTTTGTTTGTTTATTGTTTTTGGTCCTTTGTCATTATTAATTATTCATTTAACTGTGATGTTTTGTGTATATTGTCGATTGGTAATTTAGATGTTGTTTATTTTTGATATATATGTTTATTATGTTTTGTATGTATATGTCATATGCACTTCTACTAATGTTTTTAAATAAAAGATAAGAATAAAATGATGAGATTTTAACATATTCACTAGTGACACTGAGTATTTTATATCATGTTTGGTTTTGTTTGAGTCAGTGATTAGAGTTTGACCTTTTTGATTGCCTAGGGATTTAATTTCAAAAGTTTGGTAGCAATAAATACATTTCGCTCTGTTTCTGAGCAACCTGCTATGTCTGGTGAGTTTCATTCATTTGCTCCTGGGAGGGTGAAAGTTTTTCCCTAACAATCCTGACTACGTTTCACAAGGCAAAGGTGACACTCTGAAATATAAGAACATCACAGCCATCCAATTCATCCCATCAGATACTTTAGCACATAAAGAGGCAACGGCAGTAACATGGTCCGCCCGAGCCGCAATGAATACTGTCTGTGATAACAGGAAGATTCTTGAAGAATGGGGAATTCTCATTATTCTCCCAAAAAAGCCACGTTATCCAGCAGCTTTTCTGAAGAAGGAATGTAAAGCAGATCCCATACCAATCCCTACCAACCAGGAACATGCCTATTGATATCAGGGCAGAGAACTCGATCATAAACCAGTGTCACTCTTAAGAAACGCAGCTGGCCCACTGCGATCAATGGCACCAACCAACCTACAACCATTAATCATCTCTATAAACAACAAGATCGGAATACAGTGCATACTATCTGCATCATCTGCTGAAAAATCCGTTGAGGATTGGGGCTGGATCGCGCAAACACTGGCCAGCTCAAAACAATATGGACAGGCTCCAAGGGCCCATAATCAGCCCAAACCAGGAAAGGTGACAAAGACCCCAACAATGTCCTTAGTCTCCTGGAAAGTAGCAGGATTAGAAAACCTTTTAACCAATACCGAGGCAATGTCCTTTCTAACCTCGCATGAGATCATATGTATTCAGGATTCATGGCGAGAGACGGAGACAACAATAGAAGGTTACTGTGACTTTTACTCCCCTGCAATCAGATCCCACACAAAGGGTCACACAATGGGGGGAATTTCAATCTCTATCTCAGCTCACTGGGACTTTGGAGCTACTGAGCATGTGACCAGCCATAAAAACCTCCTCTGCATTGAAATTAAAAATTGGCGTCATAATCACACAAACTGTAATTTATTCCTGACGAACGTCTATATACAGCCAACAGCTTCTGAGAGGCATCAGAGTGTGAAGACGTTAGAGCAGCTGATTGCGGACATCAAGCTCAATCAAGTGAATGCGCAATTTCTCCTAACTGAGTCCTTCAATTAAAATCTGATAGATGATCTCTAGCGAAGCATCGCAGAAAAAACAGCGGACAACCAGTGGCTGATTCCATCACAGGTTCTAAGTCCTTGAAGAGCAGACTCCTTGGGACGCACTCTGCTTGCAGCCTTAGAGGCCCTGTCGCTGCGAGCACTGAATGGGCGTTTCCCTGAAGACCAACCCACTCGCCCCACCCATTACTGCCCTAAAGGTCAGCAGCGCTAGATTATACGTTCAGCTCAATCACCCTTTTCAGCACTATTATTACATATTCCATTCAAACGCACTGTGCCTCAGGTTTGGTGTATAAAAACCTCCATTAAAGCCCACACCATATTAAGAGGGATTGGCTCAAAAGACTCGCATCACATCTGGAGATGGGTCAAATGGAGCTCGGAAGTTGCCTTAAAGTACAATAATTGAAAAGCGCAATTACCTCACCAGGGCTGGCCGTCGATCTATACAATTAGTTATTGGGAATTGCTAGCACAAATGGTAATCTCTGCCCTGGCTAGCAGTCAACAAGGCACTCTATCTACAAAGTTCACGGCTACAAAACCATGGTACACAAAAACCCTAAGGATGCTGTAAAGATCACTGAGCAAAAAGGCAGAATCACTTAAAACACAATCAAATTTTACCTTGCTTATCGAGGTCGAAACTTTGCGCAGCCAGTACAAAAAACAAATCTGGCAAGCTAAACAAAAATATGAGGAATCACTCCAGACTGAACTGTTTCTGGCATGTCAAAACAAAAACTCAGAATTTATCTGGATACTAATAAATCGACTGAATAGGGGCTCAGGACCAACTATGACAAATGGAAATAACGCCACCGTAGAGAATTGGACAAAATATGTCACCACGCTGTACAAAGCCACAACCAAAATGCCCGGCCAATACTCAGCCCCCAGCAAACAAGAGTTTGCACAACAGAAATCAGTAGCAATGAGTGCAAAACTTCGCCAATATCTGACAACTTTCAGTGCTACTAGAATAGCAATTTTAATCCAGAAAATCAGAGCTGACAGTGCCCCAAGTCCTAACGGCTACCCAGCATCAGTTTACAAACATGATACCAACTATTGGTCCAGAGTGCTGCAAAACCTGTTCGATGGCTGCATAATCAGTGAATCTGTGCCAACTTCCTGGCAAGGTTCAATTTTACATCCCATTTATAAAAAAAGATCCCTTCTCGCTTCCCGACAGCAACCGACACATCTTGCTGTTGGATGTTGAGGCAAAATACTTTGCATCGCTCCTGTTGGAGGATTTAGAAGAATGGGCAGCTAAAAACAACTGGCTATCTTTTAACCAAACAGGTTTTAGAACATGGTCTGGCACTATTGATAGCCTTGTGGCCATAAGGATGCTTATAGCAAAACAAACAAATAAAGAAGAAGGAACAGCTTTATTGCTGTTTCATAGACTATAGCAAAGCATTTGAATATGTTAATCACCAACTACTGTGGTCCAAACTCATTGCATGGCAAATTCCAGAAACATTACTACGAGGCATTCTGCTGCTCTACTCTAATACATGGACCAGAGTAAAATTGGGATCCCACACAGCTGTTTCCGATAAAATAAGCATTGAACAAGGTGTCAAGCAGGGGTGCGTATTAGCACCAATTCTTTATAATTTGTATATGAGTCACCTGGTACCCGCATTAAATCAAGCAATCAGTCATGCACCAAAATTAGCGAATCAACATATTACTTTGCTCCTCTATGTGCACGATGTTGCTCTTTTAAGACAAACTCCGATGGGGCTCCAAAGACTGTTAGATGTTTTACAGAACCATTGCTATGCAAACGAGATGACAATTAACTATGGAAAAAACAACATCGTGATTTGTGGTCGGAAAAAGATAAAACTAGGCTATTGGCACCTCAACAACCACTGTCCGACCACCTCGAATAAAGATAAATATTTGGGATGCTGGCTAGACGACAAGGGATGTCACTTATTACATCTAAATTCATTAAAACCAAAACTGGCTTCATTACAATCCGCCTTCCAAACAATTTTTAAAAGCACAAAAAAGTTCTCCATTGAATCGATGCTGAAAATAGCTACCGCCAAACTTGTTCCAACACTGGTATATGGGACAAAGGCTTTCCCATGGAAATTGGTTGCCTTCCTGAACACCTCACAGAGTACAGTGTTCAGATCACTATTCAAATTATCACATAACACCTCGCCAGCCCAGATTAGGATGGAATTTGCATTAAGTGACAAACTAATCACGCAGAAGGCTTGTATACTAAAGTACATGCACTCTGCACATGTAGCAGAGCCAGGATCACTGAAAAATCTCATTTGGCTGGAAGTCTCATTAGCCAACAGCTCATGTCAATCAAATGTTTGGGCCCACACCCTTTCTGAGGCACTGAAGCTAACCGGTACAGTAGAACTGTGGAACGTAAAACTACCGCATTCACAGTTCAAAGCAGCCCTGAACAGAAAGGTAACAAGCATTTGCAAAGCAATAGGTCTCACATTAGTTACATTTTGAGGTATTGGAGTTACAAATAGCAATGTTTCTTTATGTATGAGTTCGAAATTTACCAGTGGCGGGGATCCCGAGAAAAAACAAGCAAAGCGAATACACACCTGATAAAGTAAACTGCTGCATTTTATGGGTTCTTAAGAGGGAAGGGGGAGGGGAGGAGAGAGTGGAAGGGAAAGAGAGGAAGACTGAAAGGGCGGGTGGGGACACAGTGAAGGGGGCAGATAGATGGGAAAGAGATAACAAAGAGTGCTAAAAACTGTAGACTGATTTCTGTGGTTTATTCTGTGGCTATTGAAGTGTGCGTGGTTATGTACTGGTAGTTACAGCGAGTGCGATGCCATTTGAACCACAATTTAACATCTGTCGTACTAACAGAACGAAAACTCTGCTGCTTCAGCCGTGTGCCCAGACAGTTCAACAGTGTGTGCATAAAATGAGCCTCGATGATTATTCGGCGCAGTGATTAGCCCAGCTTAGTTGGCACTAAGGAAGGATGAAAGGCTCAATCAGTCCCTTCCTTTAAGGTTGCAAGCTGGGCACTGCAGTATGTGCATTAACCCACTGATATATGTTACCACCTTCAGTAGGAATTCAGTTTCAGGAAGCCCACACAGTATTCCAGCCCTTGAGCGTCAAAGTGCATACTTATCTCTCCCGTATGTGCATTAACCTATTGATCGGCATGAGAAGGATGAAAGGTAGAAGCGGACGATCATGCAAGTCTTTACCACTTTCTACCAGCATACACACCACAAACACAGGCATAGAAAGTGAGTGAGAGAGAGAGAGATCTGTAGTAAAAGCTCACTCACCCAGCTATATGAATGGGTGTTTAACTGAGGCAAAATCACTTTTTTAAATCCGCCTTTGGTGAATTTCATGTTCCTCCCCGTACAAACTTACTATCTCCAATCATTTGCAGGCATATTTGGCAGTGCTGCTCACACACAACCCCCAGGCTGTGAAGCTGTGAATGGATCTGTTAATGCAGCGTTGAGGAAGAGGGATTTTAATAGGCTCCGCAGCCTTAGCCTGACCATTAAAAGTTGAGCTGCTTGGTGGAAGCAACGAGGCCGGGCGCAGCCTACCATGAGTGCCGTGTCAGGATGATGGACGCGGGAGGGCAGCAGTGTGCAGTTTGACTGCACTTTCAGCTCTCTGTCGGGGGCCAGTTTTAATCACGAAAATTCCCCATAAAAGCAGAAGGCAAGGCGGGAAAATCACAACAACTCCAGGGAGGACGGGGGCAAGCTGAAAGCATCTCATCTGCTAAAATACAACAATTTGGGAGTCACAACACATGATTTTCTTTCTACAACAAACTATGTGCACTGTTAGCAAATAGAAATCACACGATGTAGGTGTTAAATAAATTAATGATTTGATTGGTTGCTATGAAAAGTAGAATTTTAGTACTGCCCATTTACATTAACACATGCTAGAACTTTATGTGCTTATGTGGTCCGAAAACGTTATAAAAAGGCGTATTTTTTGGAAAACAGACAGACTTTAGTCTGACTTTATTGAGTCTTTAGTTGGAGCAGAATTGTAGTATTGTTATTTGTACATTGCGCGCTCTACGCGCGAGAACCATGTGGTTTGTATATGCTTGAATGTGGCCCGCGCATGGAGTGGTCACTGGCCAGGGTTCGAATGGCATCTTGGTCAGTTGCCGTCCGATCACCAGGCCAGGAGGTCGCTCCACATAGTAGGTGGTACCCAGTAGTGGCTCGCATAGGGCGTGCTGGGGGGCGGTGGGGTGGGGTGGGGCGGGGGCTATAAGGCTATTAGAACATTCTGCCACTAACAAATAAAACAAAGGCTTCTCGAAGCTCGAGGGGATTTAAATCCCCTCGAGCTCCGAGAGCCCTTTGTAAAACATTGGAATGTTGCTCTGCGGGCCTTTACCGGCCCGTAGAAACAGGGAGCACTCCACTGTCTTCAATGGAGCTCCCAACATTCCAATGTTCTAATATAGCTTTATAGCCCGCCGTAGCGGGCTATACCGGCTATTAAAGGCCCGCTCCCGCGTTAAAGGCCTTAGCCGAAGGCGAGGGACTTTAACAAGGGACCGGGACTTTAATAGCCGGTATAGCCCTGCTACGAAGGGCTATAAGGCTATTAGAACATTCTGCCACTAGAGGGCAGAATGATCTAACAAATAAAACAAATGCTTCTCGAAGCTCGAGGGGATTTAAATCCCCTAGAGCTCCGAGAGGCCTTTGTAAAACATTGGAATGTTGCTCTGCGGGCCTTTACCGGCCCGTAGAAGCATGGAGCACTCCATTGTATTCAATGGAGCTCCCAACATTCCAATGTTCTAATCTGCCTTAATTAATTCATTTTGTTGCGTCGACTGCAAGTAGCAAAAGTGTCTCTGTGTCAAAAGCAGTAAGTCACTTACCTATATAAAACAGAAATCTGTGCTCTGCATGTTACAGGATGTACTTTGCAGCGGGTACATTCAACCTCTAAGCTTCTTTAGGATTTAAAACTCTGAGTAGACAAAACACAGATCATTCCAGCAAAACATTAGACACCGGAGTTACTTACCGTTGTAATTATCCCCTGAAAAATGATGGGCTGCCGGTGCCATAATCCCGTCAAATATTTTAAAATGCTGCCTCTTTTTCACCAATTCATTAAGCTAGGACAGATTTACTGACGAGTGAAATAACAAGTACTGTCTTGGAAAGAGCAAGTATCCTTATGGTTCTGGTCGACCTGCAACTTGTCGGCCTTTGATAGCAACAAGGCGCCGCGCAATATTTGTTTGAAATGTACTGTTTAAAAATGCTGTTTCCCTAGGACTGTGGCACGAGGGACTTTCCGAACTTATGGGAGCGCGCGTGACGACACTGATGGATTGGTGATCAAAACGAAGGGACAGGGGGCTTTTTAAGGAGGTCCAGCATAAGGGCCCCGGAACACGGTTTGAACAAAAGAGTTATGCTGTTCCTACAAGATATGAGACAAAACCAAGGAAGAGGAGAACAACTGGACCCTGATGGTTCACAGTTGGGAATCCATTTGATTGGATTATATTGCCCTCACACACCTTCTCCAGGTGTCATGCTTCATCATCGGGCTGCTCCTCGTCGGGTCGGCAGGTGCAATACCCGACGGGCTCCCTATAGTAGGGGCACTTTCTCGGAGATCTTTTTCCAATTGCCGATGGGTGAGGTGGGGGTGAGGGCGCTAGTGTGTGTAGATGAGGGTGTGAGTAAGTGAATCTAAAATAGGGTATGGAGTACTTCCGACAACAATTTTAATCAAGGGGTCTCCTACCTTAACTAAAAACAAGAACTATAAGGCGCTGTGCTGAGTATTATGTCTCAGATCGTGGTGCTCTTATAGATGGTAGGTCAACATGTTTCACGCCTCTTGGATATTCTGTGGGCGATTCGTCAGGACCGGGGTGAAATTCTATCTACAACTTTAAAACCTATGACGTGGTTGCACACTCACATCACCATATGACTCAGTAGTCAGATACCTGGTAGTACTGGAACTATCTGTGGACAGAGAGAACAAAGTGCATCAAATTGACATCATTGAATAGCTGTCATCTCACATCTTCCCTGTGAATGGTGGCCCTCGATACTTGTGGTGAGCATAAACCACAATTTGTTAAAATCAGAGTTAGTTAAAAATAAATTGTCGCACCGTGAGTAACCGAGGTGAATAACTGTGGACTACACCCATTGTGGCACACAGTGACGTCGCAGAGGGACTAACAACACTCACCACAAATTCAACAAATGTCCAGGTATCACAGTACCCGGTAGGTTCACACACGAGGGGTTCCTCATGTGCTTAGGTAGTCAAGGAGAAAGCAAAGAGATCATGGAGTTAATCGCAAACAGAACAGTAATTACCATCAATCATCCCACTGGTATTCGTACTCACGCTCCATCTCTGTCTAAATGACTGAATGATGACGATCAATGTATTTAAATACTCATCAAGGGTTACTAAGCTGTGCATTGAAATCCAATGGTTAAAACCTGGGCAGCGTTATGCCTATCTTAGCCGAGAGTTAATCGCTAGTGTATCAGTATATAGATGTCAAAACAGTTGTTAGCGAGAAGGATTCACGCATTCTATATGACGTTGCTTCTATCATGAGCGGGTAATCACAAGGCAACGGCCCGTAATGCATTACTGTCTTTAGCGTTACTAGGTGGCGTATACATGCGAGATCACCGGCTATTCGCGTAGGGCATTCTCGTGTTCTGTGTTTCAATTAATAAGCGGGTAATCACACAGCAATAACCCAGGATGTTTCTTATACCATGTGTTCTATCGCGCACATCCATTCACACATATTCAGACTCAAGGTGTGTATATGATCGCTTAGCATGCGGGTGGTGCGCGTTCCCAAACCCAATTACTCACTTGTATGCCTTTAGCACGTCGTCTATACACCTACCCACTGCTACCGGGACCGGGTGGTGGGGCCATGTTGGCTTACGGAGTATTTATGACCGTATCCGGTAGGCGGGGCAGAGTGTGTCAGTTACGATGTCTAGTGCTTCAGGCATTGTTTCGTGGCCATGTTGGGAAGAAATTATCTTCAAGTATGAGAAACGGCGGACATCTTAGAGTGGTGTTTTCAGAGATGTCTCAAAAAGTGTGTGTGTAGTGTATCTATATCAGTAAGAGTTCAGATTAAACAGCTATCAGGAGGCTGGAGTTAGTTCATTAATGCACTCCAAGGTATCTCATCATTGAGTCCCCTGGTGTCTGTGGATAATCGATGTACCCATATCTGTTTTTTCTGAAAAAGTGCGTTTTTGGTAATCTTGGGGAATGTTTCAAGTACCACCCATTTCAAGGTATCTGGCGAGTGATTCTTTTCAATGAAGTGTGAGCACATTTTTGTAATAGTCTTGAGACAACGAATGTTGCTCCGATGTTCAGTGATGCGTGTCTTAATCGGTCGGGTCGTCATCCCTATGTAATGTAATCCGCAGGGACAAGTAATCATATATATGCAGTTTGGCGTGTTACAATTGGTATGTGCCCTCAGTTCCCAGGTAAAGGCATTAGAGAAAGTAATGATCTTGTGTACGGAAGTGAAAGAGCATGCTGTGCATGCCCCACAGGGGTAGTGGCCCTTAACCGGTGGTAGATCCCATAAGGTCCTTTGTAAGACAGGAGTTACTGTCTTGGGTCTAGTGTGTGTCAGCATCTCTTTTAAATTGCGTGAGCGTTTAAAAGCGAAGCGTGGTAAATCTAGATTCATGGTACCCGTGTTCAATATGGCCCAGTGTTTCTTCACCACTTTACTGAGTGTGTTGGACGCAGGTGTAAAGGTGGTGACACAGGTGAGTATATCATCAGTGGTTTTCTCTTTTTGTTCTAAAAGCGCTTCACGATTGTTGTTCCTCACTCTTTTCCTACTGAGAGCAACATTTCGTGCAGGGTACTGTCGTGCTTTTAGTCTCGTGGCTAGTGCTTCTGACTCCAGTTTGTAATCTTCAATCTCACTGCAATTCCTTCTCACCCTTAAAAATTGCCCGAAAGGAAGGTTTTCTTTTAGGGCGCGGGGGTGGTGGGCGCTGAAAAGTAGCAGACTGTTGCGATCAGTAGTTTTTCTGTACATAGTAGTCCTTAAATTCCCTTGTTCAAGTCTAATCATGAGATCTAAGAAGGGTATCTCATGTTGGGAGACTGTACTAGTGAATCTCAAGTACGGGTTCAATGTATTCATCCAGCTGCAGAACTCTGCACAGGATGTCGAATTGCCCGACCAAAAGATAAGGATGTCGTCTATGTATCTCTTCCATAGACGTATGTTAGAGCGAAAAGGATTTGGATCATGGAAGATGCGTGCTGCCTCGAAGGCCGCCATATACAGGTACGCCATACTCGGGGCGAAGGTACTCCCCATGGAAGTACCTTGTGTCTGGTGGTATAGCTGTCCTTTAAACTCAAAGAAATTCTCAGTCAAGGCCAGAGTAGCGCACTCAAGTATGAAACTGGGTGGTGTCGCAGAATCCATAGGTGCCAAACAGAGTGCCTCCTCTACCACTTCTAGTGTTGCTCTCTGCGGAATATTGGTGTAAAGTGCTTCAACATCTAGAGTGATAAGGAGGTCAATGTTATTGGTGGATTGGAAATCAGAGAGTATGCGTAGTACATCGGTTGTGTCCTGTATATAGGATGGGATTTGCTTGACCAGTGGTTGCATAAAGTAGTCAAAAAATTGCGACAGTGGTTCGAGCACAGAGTCCTGATACAATGGGGCGGCCAGGCACTGGTGAGACCCCCTTGTGTATTTTGGGTAGTATGTAGAAATACGGTATTTTAGGGTCTTTTTTGGTGAGAAACGCAGCCTCCTTCTTACTGAACCAACATTGAGTCTCTGCTGAGTACACAAGTGTAGATATTGTGGTAGTGAGGCGTGTAATGGGATTTATAGCAATAGGCGTATAGTATCGCCGGTCGCTCAGTTGTCTCAGGCACTCGTTGTCATAGTCAGTGGTGGCCATAATCACTGTGGCCCCACCTTTATCGGCTTGTTTAATTGTAATAGAGGAGTTATTCGCCAGAGACGTGACTGCTGTCAGCTCATCCCTGGTGATGTTGCTCCAATGTTTCCACGTGGTTTCCCTTTCTAAATCTTTCAGACCAGCCTGTTCAAAAGTAACCACCTCGTGTGGTATCATACTGGTGTTGGGAGTAAATGTGGATGGATTATGAAGGCCGGAGTCGCTCCTTTCTAGGATGGGAGTCCCATCGAAGAAGGCTCTCAGTCGTATCTTGCGAAATAATTTTTGTAATTCGCAGTGTTGTTTAAATTGGTCTATTCTGGGTGTGGGAACAAATCCCAGCCCTTTTTGTAGGACTCTATGTTCTGCCTCAGTGAGAGGTCTGGGGGAAAGGTTCACAACTAGGTTCTCTTCTTTGTGTAGCTCCGGGTTTCCACCACCCGTTGTTGTGGTACCTCCCACTGCACTCTCTTGTCTTGTTGGTTGCCTCTTCTTCGCCCGCGCCCTTTGCCCCAGCCTCTGCCTAAAAAAGGTTGGCTCATGCCTGGCGGACAAAAGGGCTGTGGGCCTTGAGGAAACATGGGATATTGCCAATACGCAGGTCCCTGGTAATGTGGCATGGAGAACCCTTGGAAGCCTTGTCGACCGCCTCTCCTAATATGGTTGTTGTTCCAGTTTTCAGCGCTGGAGTCGCTGTTACTGGATGAGCCCCTTCTGGTGGAATTAGAACTTGTATCTGAGATGTTATTGGTCTCAGGGGGGACAAAGTCCTGTCTCAGGTATGGGTACACTTTCTCCTTATCAAATCTGCGGATGTCTTTTTGTAGTTTAGTCACTTTCTGTTTCATGAGGTACTCCCTATGTTCTGCAATCTCACTATTTAGTTCTGTGAGTTTGGTTTTGAAACTGGCCGATGGCATGGCACTTTTAAGGGTACTCTCTGCTAATTGAATCCGAGCCAATAAGTCATCAGCTAGTCTTTTAGCGGTGTTGATTATTAGTATAAGAAGATCCCGTGTACACTTCCATGAGACTTGGGACCATTCTATTTTGAATGTTCCATCCTCAAGAAAAATCCGGGGGAAATTTCTAATGAGTAGTCCGTTAGGTGCTATATTAGCCCTCAGATATTCTGTCATTAGGGCTCCATGTAAGGTAATCCTGACCCATTCTCTTCTCATAGATACGAGGGATTGCCAGTCCTCCGATTGGCCCCCTGTTGCTACACCTCCTTCTGCGCCCAGAAGAGGGGGTGCCCTCAATATCTCTGCTGCTATGTCATCTCCATAACTCAAACCTTGTCCCTCCATTACGTAGAGAGCAGGTGTGATGGGGTGGTGGGTGGAAAGTCTGTGACTAAAAATGCTCCAGGGACACTCACCCTATTACGGCAGTGTCTCAAAAGAATATTGGGGGACAACAATCGTTTTACCCACCAAGAGAAAGTCCCACGGGGGTGGCCCGTGCTTGTAATGGTGATCAAAACGAAGGGACAGGGGGCTTTTTAAGGAGGTCCAGCATAAGGGCCCCGGAACACGGTTTGAACAAAAGAGTTATGCTGTTCCTACAAGATATGAGACAAAACCAAGGAAGAGGAGAACAACTGGACCCTGATGGTTCACAGTTGGGAATCCATTTGATTGGATTATATTGCCCTCACACACCTTCTCAGGTGTCATGCTTCATCATCGGGCTGCTCCTCGTCGGGTCGGCAGGTGCAATACCCGACGGGCTCCCTATAGTAGGGGCACTTTCTCGGAGATCTTTTTCCAATTGCCGATGGGTGAGGTGGGGGTGAGGGCGCTAGTGTGTGTAGATGAGGGTGTGAGTAAGTGAATCTAAAATAGGGTATGGAGTACTTCCGACAACAATTTTAATCAAGGGGTCTCCTACCCTAACTAAAAACAAGAACTATAAGGCGCTGTGCTGAGTATTATGTCTCAGATCGTGGTGTTCTTATAGATGGTAGGTCAACATGTTTCACGCCTCTTGGATATTCTGTGGGCGATTCGTCAGGACCGGGGTGAAATTCTATCTACAACTTTAAAACCTATGACGTGGTTGCACACTCACATCACCATTTGACTCAGTAGTACTGGAACTACCTGTGGACAGAGAGAACAAAGTGCATCAAATTGACATCATTGAATAGCTGTCATCTCACATCTTCCCTGTGAATGGTGGCCCTCGATACTTGTGGTGAGCATAAACCACAATTTGTTAAAATCAGAGTTAGTTAAAAATAAATTGTCGCACCGTGAGTAACCGAATAACTGTGGACTACACCCCTTGTGGCACACAGTGACGTCGCAGAGGGACTAACAACACTCACCACAAATTCAACGAATGTCCAGGTATCACAGTACCCGGTAGGTTCACACACGAGGGGTTCCTCATGTGCTAAGGTAGTCAAGGAGAAAGCAAAGAGGTCATGGAGTTAATCGCAAACAGTACAGTAATTACCATCAAAATTCCCACTGGTATTCATACTCACGCTCCATCTCTGTCTAAATGACTGAATGATGACGATCAATGTATTTAAATACTCATCAAGGGTTACTAAGCTGTGCATTGAAATCCAATGGTTAAAACCTGGGCAGGGTTATGCCTATCTTAGCCGAGAGTTAATCGCTAGCGTATCAGTATATAGATGTCAAATCAGTTGTTAGCGAGAAGGATTCACGCATTCTATATGACGCTGCTTCTATCATGAGCGGGTAATCACAAGGCAACGGCCCGTAATGCATTACTGTCTTTAGCGTTACTAGGTGGCGTATACATGCGAGATCACCGGCTATTCGCGTAGGGCATTCTCGTGTTCTGTGTTTCAATTAATAAGCGGGTAATCACACAGCAATAACCCAGGATGTTTCTTATACCATGTGTTCTATCGCGCACATCCATTCACACATATTCAGACTCAAGGTGTGTATATGATCGCCTGGCATGCGGGTGGTGCGCGTTCCCAAACCCAATTACTCACTTGTATGCCTTTAGCACGTCGTCTATACACCTACCCACTGCTACCGGGACCGGGTGGTGGGGCCATGTTGGCTTACGGAGTATTTATGACCATATCCGGTAGGCGGGGCAGAGTGTGTCAGTTACGATGTCTAGGGCGTCAGGCATTGTTTCGGGGGCCATGTTGGGAAGAAATTATCTTCAAGTATGAGAAATGGCGGACATCTTAGAGTGGTGTTTTCAGAGATGTCTCAAAAAGTGTGTGTGTAGTGTATCTATATCAGTAAGAGTTCAGATTAAACAGCTATCAGGAGGCTGGAGTTAGTTCATTAATGCACTCCAAGGTATCTCATCATTGAGTCCCCTGGTGTCTGTGGATAATCGATGTACCCATCTCTGTTCTTTCTGAAAAAGTGCGTTTTTGGTAATCTTGGGGAATGTTTCAAGTACCACCCATTTCAAGGTATCTGGCGAGTGATTCTTTTCAATGAAGTGTGAGCACATTTTTGTATTAGTCTTGAGACAACGAATGTTGCTCCGATGTTCAGTGATGCGTGTCTTAATCGGTCGGGTCGTCATCCCTATGTAATGTAATCCGCAGGGACAAGTAATCATATATGCAGTTTGGCGTGTTACAATTGGTATGTGCCCTCAGTTCCCAGGTGAAGGCATTAGAGAAAGTAATGATCTTGTGTACGGAAGTGAAAGAGCATGCTGTGCATGCCCCACAGGGGTAGTGGCCCTTAACCGGTGGTAGAGCCCATAAGGTCCTTTGTAAGACAGGAGTTACTGTCTTGGGTCTAGTGTGTGTCAGCATCTCTTTTAAATTGCGTGAGCGTTTAAAAGCGAAGCGTGGTAAATCTAGATTCATGGTACCCGTGTTCAATATGGCCCAGTGTTTCTTCACCACTTTACTGAGTGTGTTGGACGCAGGTGTAAAGGTGGTGACACAGGTGAGTATATCATCAGTGGTTTTCTCTTTTTGTTCTAAAAGCGCTTCACGATTGTTGTTCCTCACTCTTTTCCTACTGAGAGCAACATTTCGTGCAGGGTACTGTCGTGCTTTTACTCTTGTGGCTAGTGCTTCTGACTCCAGTTTGTAATCTTCAATCTCACTGCAATTCCTTCTCACCCTTAAAAATTGCCCGAAAGGAAGGTTTTCTTTTAGGGCGCGGGGTGGTGGCTGCTGAAAAGTAGCAGACTGTTGCGATCAGTAGTTTTTCTGTACATAGTAGTCCTTAAATTCCCTTGTTCAAGTCTAATCATGAGATCTAAGAAGGGTATCTCATGTTGGGAGACTGTACTAGTGAATCTCAAGTACGGGTTCAATGTATTCATCCAGCTGCAGAACTCTGCACAGGATGTCGAATTGCCCGACCAAAAGATAAGGATGTCGTCTATGTATCTCTTCCATAGACGTATGTTAGAGCGAAAAGGATTTGAATCATGGAAGATGCATGCTGCCTCGAAGGCCGCCATATACAGGCACGCCACACTCGGGGCGAAGGTACTCCCCATGGAAGTACCTTGTGTCTGGTGGTATAGCTGTCCTTTAAACTCAAAGAAATTCTCAGTCAAGGCCAGAGTAGCGCACTCAAGTATGAAACTGGGTGGTGTCGCAGAATCCATAGGACACCAGTTGTTCTCCTCTTCCTTGGTTTTGTCTCATATCTTGTAGGAACAGCATAACTCTTTTGTTCAGACACTAATGGAACGTCAGCAGGCGGTCTCTGTACTTTAACTAACAGCAGTAATCATAAAAATAAAAAAAACAGCAGTACCCGGGCGGGGACTCCTTCGGCGGTGTTTAGCGGCTGCCAATCACACACTGCCTGACTTTTAACTTGTCGGCCTTTGTGACACTCAGCCACTGACAGCCAGCAGAGTGTCACCGACTCTCGGCAGTGACGGACGTGTCTCGACATATTCCTCTGTATGCTAAGATGAGAGACGGCTTCGTAAGGGTTGCCGTTCCGTTCCCGAGTGGTAACGGGGAGAAGATGGTGGCTTTTTTTCCACTATGGCTCGTGTTCGGAGTCATGTTTTATACATTTAGGTCTTATGGTCAAGACCTGGCTCATGGCGATGACGTGTCGTTTAAAGTGGCGCTGGTGGCCTATCTGTGTGGTGTGCTAGTGATGCTGTCGACCGTGGGTGCGTTTTTCGCGGTTTGCAAGAACATCCCGTCACTATGGCTGCCCTACGTCACTCTCCTGACCCTAGATTTATTTATCGGTTTCTTCAGCATCTGCAGCCTGTTCGTGCCCACTCTGCCCTGCCTGCTCTTCATGGAGCTTAGTCAGAAAGAACCCCCTTTGGGTAAGTACACACACATAAAACCACACTTATGATAAACACCTCATGTCACCAATGTATCAACCACAAACAGGGGAATAGAAAAATCAAATGGCAAATTCAAATAAAAATGATACAAATTTTAATAAGCAAACATATCAGTGTACAATGTTTACTAATAATAAAATATACATTGAGCAATCATCATAAAACAGTTTTTTTAAAACAGGAAGATAATTCCTATACACAGAAGGAACTACCAAATATCACATAGATCAATTGTCATATGAAGAAATGGTCAATCGTAACAGTTGTCTACATAGATTTAGAGTAGGCCTTCATTATAATTATCTTCCTGTGTGTTCTCCCAACTTTTATGTGTATTGGTGTTATTGGTATGTATGGGGCCCATTACGATACCCGGCGTAAATAAATCCGCCAGGCATGGAATCGGCAAAATAGCGCCCGCATACACCGTCTGAACACCGACCACGCCATTACGATAACACAAACCGAAAACCGCCATCGGCGGAAAAATCGCACAAAATACCGCCCGCCATCGTCCGAGTCGGAGTCAAACCGCCCGCCACGGACGGAAACACGCCCGACAACACAAAACCGCCCGCCCTCACGGCCGACACACCGCACGTGAAATTACGATCGCACCGCCATGAGCGCGGGAAAACCACAAATATACCGCCCGCCAGCGCAAACAACGCCGATGCCAATCGACACGGCAGAAACCATGGCGCCCACGTCCCTGCACAGAAACCATCCGCTCACAAAACCAATAGCACACAACATGGCCAATAAGTCCACACAGCAAGGCACGCACAAATACACAAGCACAGTACACATCCCGAAAACACCCCCTGGACAAACAAAAAATACAAAGGCCAGAACACCAGACACAACACACCTGAAAACAACAGACCATGAGGACACACCCACATAGGTAAGTACAAAAGCAGCACTCCCACAGACCACAACCCCTTGCAACATTGTAAACCAGAGAGGAGAGGAGAGGACACAGTGACACAGCAAGGACAACAGCACACCACAGAAACGCACACATCACTACCACCACTACCACCACTACCACCACCACCACCAAACACCACCACCACCACCACCACCACCACCACCACCACCACCACCTCCACCACCACCAAACACCGGCACCACAAACCCCCTGCACATTACACAACACACACCGCACCAGCACCACAAACATCATGGCACCACAAAGAATGCCCAAGTTCACGCCCATGGAGCTGACGGTCATGGTCGACGAGATCATCAAGGTGTACCCACAAATCTATGGGAACATGGTCCAGCACACACCACTAGCCACCAGAAACAGAATGTGGAACCGGATCGTAGACCAGGTCAATGCAGTCGGGACCCTGCCCAGGAACAGAGTCGAAATAAACAAACGGTGGAATGACGTCAAGAGCCTGGTCAAGAAGAAGGAGGGCAAAAACAGAGAGCTGGCTGCCGTCACTGGCGGAGGGAATCCCGCGCTCTTCAAGACCTTCAAAGCGTGGGAGGAGAAGGTGCGAGTCATCATCCATCCCGAGATCCTCGCCGGAGTAGCAGGGGGAGTGGAGGCTGGTAAGTACAAACTAATGTATACCAGCACACCGCTATGTACACACATGCACTACCACCATGCCACAGCTCCCAGGGACAAACACCCCCATGTCCAGCACACAATACACAACACATCACACACACATGCAACAGACACCACCACACACAGCCCAAACAGAACAACTGTAAGATGCGTGGGGACATGTGCACACTCAGCCAGCCACGTAACCACCAACAGGTCCCCAAATATGCCAGAAGCGCCACAACGAGCACCCACCACACCCATGTGTCCGCCATAGCTGCACTAACCGACAAGTAACAGGTAAGTGGCAGGAACACAAAGTGCAGTGGGTGGGAGGGTGGACAGCCCAAGTACAAAACACACCAGGCTCCTAGTCCCACAGTACAGCAAGGAGGAGCATCCCCCACACCCCACAGCCACGTGTCAGCCACCGCAGTGCACAACGACAGCCGAAAGGTAGACATCACGGTCCACAGCAATCGGTATCAGTGGGTGTCCAGCCACCACTACGACCCACAACACCCCCCACCCCCACAGACCTGCAACATGGAGCACCCCCGCTTAGAGCCATGTGGCATCCAGTACAGTGCACGCACGAACAACTTGCAGGTGGGAAACTGGACAGGGCTGGATTACTGGAGGCATGAGGACCGGAACACGACCAACACATGGGACATGTCACGTAGCAGACGAACACGCAGCACCGCCCACCGTCACGAACAAGTGAACAATGTGCACACGGATATGAACCACAGAGTCACACCCCACATGACCCATCACAAACACAGCAACACCCAAGGAGCCACGTCTGCATGCACAAGCCACACTGAACATAGTACCACACGGCAGCCACTGTGCAACCCATCACACACAACCGAAACACCATTGAAGTCCTGTCCATGTAGCCCCCACTGCCTGTCAACCCCACACCCCACAACTACGCCTATGTAAGACAAACAACACTAGACGCAACAGAGCGGAACAACAGAAATGCACACGAACACCACTGAACCCATCAAACTCACAGACACACCATGCACATACAACATACCATCCATCCCATCCGTCAGCCCCAGTCTCATGAAAGGCATGTCATCCGCACAGCTGCCACACATACAGCAGTCACGCTAAGACACATGCCCATGACCAACCATGTGCCAGAAGTCAATTAAGCGCACGACACACTGTGAGCAACAACACACAACATGGGCCACACCCCCCGAGCACTGCAGTGATGCACATGGCACAGGGCAGCACGCACACCAAGGAGATGGGACAACTGCAATACGTTGGCTGGCACACAACTATCACTCACTCATAACGATGCGTCCAATGCCATGTCCAGTAACCACAACAGACAGCAAATATGCAGGGCATGTCAGGCATGCACACACCTCAGACCATGCACTGTCATGCTGCCACAACACATGTCACGTTCGGCACCCATGGCTCACAGCATGTACCCCAAAAGCATATCCCCTCCCAAATGAGAATCTGGGGCATGGCCCCCATGTTGCCATATGCGTTCCTAAGCGTTCCATTTGAACCCCAAAAGCATATCCCCTCCCAAATGCGAATCCGGGGCATGGCCCCCATGTTGCCATATGCGTTCCTAAGCGTTCCATATGAACTCCAAAAGCAAAGTAAAAACCAGACCCAGGATGGGCCAGGAGCCCGCATACACCAGAGTCACAATGAGTAGGGGCAAAGCAACACACCCATCGGCATGGCCAATCCGTCCCATGCCACATGTGCACAGCACACAGTCCCATTGCCTAGCACACACAACTACAGATGCCACAGCCACACACTCGCCTCCGGGAAACCCATGTACGAGATTGCACGAACTGCCAATGTCAGACGACTAATACATACTTCGCCAGGTGCAACACAATAACAAATCTCATTCTCTCCACAGGTGACGAACTGCTGGACGCTGGGGATGGAGACAGCAGCCAGCACAGCCAGCCAACAAGCCCCCAACGAGGACACACGGATCTGGAGGATCTGTCCACCTCTTCGGACACGGACCACCAAGCTGGCCCATCTGGCGTGGCAGGGCCCAGCCGCTCCCAGGACCCCTCCTACCCACCAACCCATCATCCAGGGCTGCTGAACATTCCCAGCCCCCTGCTGCCACTGTCGTTGCGGCCACACCCACGGACATTGCGGCCACACCAACGGTCAATGCGGCCACACCCACGGTCATTGCGGCCACTACCACTGCCGCAACCGCCACCATCGCCGCACCGACCACCACCGCCACCACCACCACCACGTCTTCGCTGGCACCAGCCCCAGCGCAGGTGGTGGCCCGGCCGACTGGATCCACCCTGGGAGCCACAGCGAGGACCGCGGTATGCAATGTGGCTAGTGGGCAGGCCGGTGGCAGCAGGACTGGTAGGAGGAGCAGGGTCAGGGAAACGCCAGCCTCCCCTGGGAGCCATGCCCTGCCTCAAATGGCCAGAGTCCTTGGGGCCTATGAGGAGGCCCAAGAACAATGGGTCAGGTCTGCCACAGACACGCGGGAGGTGCTGGGGGTGCTGAGGTCCATGGACGCCCATATGGGCCAAATCGTGTCCCGTATGGACCAACTCGTGGACCTCATGGGCCAGCTGGTGGTGGCGGTGGGGTCACAGGCAAGGCCAGCAACACCACCTCCGCCACCACCTGCTAGGGCGCAGGGTCGGCCAGCAGTGTCCACATCCCCTGCGACCACAGCCAGTGAGCACACCTCACCCACCACCAGCAGGTCGCCACCACACACCCCCTCCCAAACGTGGAAGGGGCCGTCCGAAGAGGAAACAGGTCTCCCGGGAGGACTTCGCACGCACCAGTCGCAAGTGAGGCAGCCAGCCAGCCTTCCGCCAGCCTGCCTTGACCAGCCACTGCATTGACTTGCTCTACGATCCCACTCCACACAGCCAGCTGGATGGCATGTGTGTGTTGGACCATGGACATAGAACCAGTGGGTACACCCTGAGCTTCACGCAGCCATGACCGACAGCTCATTGACACTGCACGCACCACTTTTGTCATCACCTTACGCACAATCACATGTCACAGTTTGTAATAAATGCACCTTTTTCACTAACTGCTGTCTGTGCCCTGTGTTTTATTTGTACGGAATACAACGGCCACCTTGGGCGGAAAGGCACCTGATGCGTGGCATGGCAATGGAATCCGGACGGCCTGTAGGGACCTAGGGGTGGGAGACAGAACAGGAGCACATTCAATGAGTGTGTCACACACCCATCACACAGTACATGTCAACAACTACAAGCAATGTACACACATCGCACAGAGCAATAGGGCACAATGCCACAGTCACCGACAGTGGCATACTACCCTGGCCATGGAGCGTTGACACACAGCACGTAGTGAACAAACGGCCATCCTGACACAGCACACACACACCTGCACAGATACAGCCACATCAGCCGTCGTACATGGACACTCACCGTCAAGTGAAGTAGCGGGCGATGAGCTGCTGCCGCACATTCCCAGCTTCCTCCTCTCCGCTGTCCTCCTCACTCGAGCTGTCCTGGTCTGCGGGCTGGGGCCCTGGTTGATCTCCGTCATCCACAATGAGGGGGATCTGCTTCCGAATGGCCAGATTGTGCAGCATGCAGCACGCCACCACTATCTGGCACACCTTCTGTGGGGAGTACGCCAGTGCACCCCCGGTGCGGTCCAGGCACCTGAACCTGGACTTGAGGAGGCCAAAGGTACGCTCGACCACACGTCTGGTCCTCCCATGTGCCTCATTGTATCGATCGTCTGCTGGGGTGCGAGGATTCCTCAATGGACTGAGCAGCCATGCCCCATTCGGATACGCAGAGTCACCTGGGTGTGAGGGACACAGAGAACCGTTGCTATTCCAACTGGACAGGGGACAGCATCGCACAACAAGCACGCTACACCACTCCACATACTCACCGACAATACAGCCACGATCCTGTTGCAGATTGGCCATCAGTCGTGGCAAGATGCTGTTGCGCATAATGTGTGCGTCATGGGCAGAGCCTGGAAACTTGGCACACACGTGGGTGATCACCATGTCCGCAAGGCACACCACTTGCACATTCAGGGAGTGCGTGTGCTTCCTGTTGCGGTACAGGTGCTCAGTGGCCTGTGGTGGAACAAGGCCAACATGTGTGCAGTCAATGGCTCCCACGACGTGTGGGATTCTGCCAAGGGCATAGAATGCACCCTTCACTGCCGCCAATTCACGAGCCCTGGGGAAGCGGATGTACCTGTTCCGGTAAAGCATCATGGCTGCCAGTACATCCCTCAGCACCTTGCTGAACATGGGCTGGGACATCCCACCTCCACTGCCCACTGTGTGCTGGAATGACCCAGTGGCGAAGAAATGCATGGCGGCCATCACCTTAGCCGTGGGGGTGACAGCAGTCGGATACACCCTGCGGGGACGGAGATGGGGCTCTAACATGGCACACAGTCGATGCAGGGTTGGCCTGTCCAGCCGAAACTTCCTGATAACCTCTGTATCGTCCATGTCCGCCAGCAATTGGTATGGGCGGTCAATGTTCGGTCTCCGCCTGGGGAAAATGGCAGAGGACACATGTCAAAGCAACACAACACATAGCAATTTCGCATACACATCACTGACATGACTGAGCAAGCACATGTGCCACAGCCCAGCTGTCAAGCTGGGACGGCACGGCCACAATACACTTACACAGATCTCCCAACAATGGCAATGGCAAGTGAGACATACCACTGCCATGGTCATGCACATGGGGATCTAGGCCCCAATGACTTGCGGGGCGTGCTGATGGGGACTGACTGCATATTCGTCAAGCGGCAACGCCACGGCGACATGAGTGTCTGCTGAGCATGGAACTGCTTCCGAGGCTGGATGAGTATGGCACACGACGACGACGATGTGGGCACGGGCTGAGCGGCCAATACAAGTGGGACCTGTGGCACGAGGGGAAATGAGACAGTAGTAGGTGTCAGCACTGCACCCTATGTACAGCACTGTACGGATCACAGCTCCCGAAACATTGACAGGTGTCCACATTGACAGCCCCATGCCAAGACGGCTGTGTGCTTGCAGTCACACGTCACAGGTGAGAGGTTACATTGCACGTGCCAGGTGGCAGACGTACATAGTGGGAGCTGGCATGTGTGTGCATGTGTCTCCTGTTCAGGATCCACCAGATGGGCGCTGACTCTGTACTGACCATTGGACACAGCATGTTCCGTGGTAGGCTTGTGTGTGTGGGATGGTGGCACTGGATGTGCCTCCGTTGGGTGGGGGGCCATGCACAGGGCGGGTACGTCGATGATTGCGCATTGTTGGTCACGGTGGGTGCACCTACTAAGATGTGTTGCCCTGTGTTCAATTCCTATGTCCGCATGATGATGGACTGTGGATGTGGGCAGACTACACATTGGTCGATGTGCTGTCTATATGCATGTGCCTTCACACCAGGCACAGCTGCCCCTGCACATGTGACCCCTGCTGGACTCGCTGCTGGGTCTGTGGAGCTGATGCACCTTCTGCGCGTGGGGCGGACAGCTCTCCTCACTTCCCTCATTGCGCATGTCATGTCTTTGCCGCAGGTGACATGGATCATGGAGGGCCCACATGTACGCGTGGGTAGGCAACACATGATTGTTCACTGGTCGCCACCCCCAGTCAGTGTTTCGAATGGGAAGGTTGTCGTGCTGGTGGTATGTTCGATGTGGCGGATGGGCGGGCCTAGGTGCGGGCTTACATTCCGGACATGGGGGGTAGTTGAATTGGCGACTAGTTGCAGTACACACGGGACACGTCTCTTCCTTTCCACATCTGGGTCATCCCTTGTACTAACTGACAGTGATACAGTCATCTTCGCCCCAGCCCTCATGTCCTCCCCTCGCCCCCCAATATGCATGCTCACCTGCGAGGCTAGCGCTTGCACAGGCAGCCCCAAGCTCGCACCAGAGAGGGCAAGGAGTGTATGTGTGGGTCCAGTTGCACGAGTGGGCTGTCTCAGGGTATGATGTGTGGCGGGACGCCGTCCACCTGCGTGGTGCCCCAAATGGAGACCCGGCCTGCATGGACTATGCATCACAGTCTTCGCCTTCCGGATCCGCCACCTGCGACACCCAGTGGCTGTGGCTGCCCTTGCGGCCAGGCCGCGTCCGTCTGTGGCTGATGGCCCACACATTCACTCTTTGGCCTCTCTGGGGAGGGCTCGGGGGTGGTGGCGCACGCGCTTGCACTTAGTCGCAATGGCATGTGGCGTGGTTGGTATGATGGGCAATGGATGGGATGGTGCGAGCCACCTCCCGTGACGTCAGTGCTGCTCGTGCTGTGGTGCGTCCCCCTACACTTCCATGTGACTTGTGCCATGCTAGACGTTGAGGTTCTATTGCCTGCGTGATATGACCAGGAGGAGCGCGAGGAGACCTCTCACACACCATGCTCCACTGCCATCCCGTGCCCTGTATCGCCTGTGCGGATTGACTATGTTGGGGTTACACCTGGTCGACTGGGGCTGTGTGTGCCTTGTCAAGGGGCATGGTGGGCGCACAACAGGATCCAGCTTGTCCACAGAGGGTGGGCTGAGGTGCGCCTGGTACCGCTGTGTACGTGTGCCCGGCTGCTGTGCACACACGTGTTCACTCCCCCCGACAGGTGTCCTCTCACAATGCCCAGGGAAGCGGTGGTGTACTGTTCATGACCCCTCCCAACACGGCGTGCTCCAACTTGGCATGTGCGCATCTACCCGTCGCACCCACCCACCTGAGCACTGCGTCCATACGACTTCACACGACACATGTGTGTCTTCCACAGTAGTGCTACTCATTTGCGTTGACATCCAATACCAGTGGACTACATGGTCATGTCACGACTGCCGTGTACTTCACATACTCTCATCCTCTCTCATTCGTACTTGTGAAATGAGTCAGCGGAGACAGTTCTGGTTTCAAACATTATATTGAGTCTTCTGTCCTCTGTGATGCAGTATAGTGGACACTACTGGCAGCGGAATACATGTTGAGGATATACTGAGCATGATAACAAATGGGATAGGGTGTGGGGTTACATCTGCTTGGCCAAGGCTGTGCTAATGTACATTTACGTATAGCTGCGGAGCTGCGGACTTTGACACAGACGGTATACATGTAGCCTACCAGACCGCTTAGCATCATGGGCACAGTCCATCTCAGTTCCATGTGACAGGTTTGCTGCGGTTGTTCCTCATGCACGCGTGCATGTGAGATGACGTCAGGGCATGTGCTTGCGTGCATGCAGCGGCGTGCCACTTGTTGTTGCACTGTGGTGGTTACTGGACATGTCACAGTCACTGGGGTCGTGTTGTTGTTGTTTGCACTTGACGTCCATGCAAAGGTCCTGGTATGGGGTTCCCGGGGCGGGGGTGGGAGGGGTGCAGCACCCACATACTCCAGGCGACCTATTCATGTCCACTGAGCGGTGTGTGTGTCCATGGGCGCTGGATCCATGTCGTGTCCTGGTTGTTCGTGCAGTTCCGTCCATGTGGGTGCGATACACAGAGCCCATGCCACTGCCTCCCACGATGCATGCGGTGTTCCTGGATGTGATGGGGAACAGTGTGCATGTCCCGGTCATATCCGATGTCATGGCGATGTCGTTGATGGTGTGGTTACAGTTGCCGGTCGTTTGGTATGGCTGTTGTGGTGGTGACTGGCCAGTCCGTGCGGAAGCTAAGCATGGGTGCGGGGTTGGACATCATAGGTCACTCGGGGAACCTGCGTTGTGGTCCGACGTATTTACAGGTTGTCAGGTATGCGATGCCGTCCAGCAGGGCTTCCATGTCATTGGTGGTGTACATGTTTGCCAGCCAATGTAGCGGATGGTGGCTGTCAAGGTGTTGTTCGTAAGTTGTCCCTTGGAGGACCATGATGGGGCATGCTGGGTGACATTCGATGTAGCTGTTCTCGATGATCCGTCGTGTGGAGGCACAGTGGTCCCATTTCAGTGCGGGTGCGATGTTGGCCACATACGCCATGCCCCCATAGGCAGAGCAGGCCCTGTCGTGTGCGTCCAGAGGGAGGAGTAGTGGTAGCAGGTCCGCCTTCAGACATGCCGGGTTGGAGAGGCATATCTCGACGGGATGCTGGTAGGGACACCTCCGACAGTAGAAGACGGGCATGACGCAGCTGAACAATGTGATGCGGTAAGTCAGTCGGTAACTTACGTTCAGCAGGGACAGGAGATCGCATCCCAATGTATGGAACAGGTTGGTTTTGTACAGCTTGAGCTGTTCGGCGTAGTTGGGTAGGTGTGTTGCGGTTGCCATTTCGCAGCGGTTCGTAGAGGTGGCGTGCTCCGGCTGTGTGTGCAGTCTGCAATGTGCACGCTCCGGGGTTGCTGTGAGCTCTGTGTAGTCGTGGGGAGACAGGACTTGTGTTCTGTTTGCTTGTTTGGAGGACACGGGCCCTCTTCCCACATGCTTCTCAGACAGTTCAAGGTCGGTGCTGTGTGACTCCTTCCAATTAACTTGCATGTGGCCGACATGGGGAGTGTTTTCTTCTTTCTTCCCCGTCCGTTGTGTGCTTCTGTGATATGCGCTATCTGCCCTGTGGTCGGTCTCCTCGGCATGCCTGTGTTGGTCTATTCTTGGACAATGGCTGTATTCACCGGCTTCTGTCGTAGGGCTGTGGTTTCGGTGTTGGAATGGAAGGTCATTCAGTGCTGTCTGCTCTCCCTTGTGTGGGCGGCAGGCTGCCTTTCCGCTCTGCGTTGGGCCTTGTGTGTGGATGTAATTCTTGGGCCACCTGTTGTCGGTCCCCGTGCTCTTTGGTGTTCCGTTTTATATGTCTTGTTCATATGTGCAGGGTGGTATGGGTTTTTCAGTGTGGTACTGGCGTTCCTCTTCCCGAAGGAGCCCTGCTTCTCCTAGTTGGTGTTGCCGCCGCTGTGTGCTACGCCATGTTTGTTACACTGGGGTGTGTCCTGCTGTTGCGTGACTTCACTGACATGTGTGCGTCGGTTGTGTGGCGTTGGGTGTTGTCCGTGATTTGGGCGTTGGGGACATGTCTGTGGCCGGCCTGTCACGTGTCATGTGCGTTCGGGGTGGGGCTGATGTGTGTGCTGCTTGGTTGTGTCCCTGTGTCTGTGTGCGACGCATGCATGGCGCTGCGGTTGGCCTCTGCGTTGTGCGCATGTGTGGCGGCGTCATCGGCGCTTTGTGGCCGTGACGGGGTGGTTGGTTCCTAGTCCCAGGTGGTGTGTACACATGTGTTCCGCGATGTTAGGATTTGGCCTGTGTGTCATATGTGGATGCGATGGTGGATGTGTAGTGTACACGCGCTGGTGGGGGTTGTCCGCTTTTTCCGCCCTTGCACTGTGTGCGCTGTTTGCGTGCACTTGTTGTGTGTGTGCCTACCTGCGTCTCCGCGGTGCGTTGCGTCCTTGGTGGTGCATCAGCAGAAGCATGGGGAGGGCCTGCAGTGCTGGATTCATGCTCGGGATGCCGCTTCTTCGTTTTCCGTGCTCTGCGTCCGTGTTACCGCCTCTCTTTCACGTGCGGTGTCTCTTAGCCGTGGGAGCCGTTTGTTTGCGGCATCGTAATTTATACGCCGGGCGGGACGTGTTTCGTCGGACGGTGTGTGTCAGTTGGGCTGCGCCGCTACGTGTACGGGCGCACTTTGATGGCGGACGGTGTTGCTGGCTTGCCGGCGGTGTTTGGCCTACTTTACGCATCGTAATTGGACGGGCGTGTGGACTGCTGCGTGCCGGCGGTAACTGGTGGTTTTTGCATCCGCCAGCACGGCGGTTGTGCTTCCGCCCGCCATCGTAATGAGCCCCTATGTTTTTTAACTGTATCAATTATATTGGATCACATTTTGGTCTTTTTTTAAAAAAAACTGTTTTATGATGATTGCTCAATGTATTTTTTATTATTAGTAAACATTGTACACTGATATGTTTGCTTATTAAAATTTTTATCATTTTTATTTGAATTTGCCATTTGATTTTTCTATTCCCCTGTTTGTGGTTGATACATTGGTGACATGAGGTGTTTATCATAAGTGTGGTTTTATGTGTGTGTACTTACCCAAAGGGGGTTCTTTCTGACTAAGGTCTTATTTGGCACCCTTCTCCTTTGGTTGTTGGGTCCCTCTCTTTTTTCTTGAGATGCTCTTCATGGAGCACCTGAACTGGAGCTGGCCCGACAACGCAATTTACTTGTACACCAAAGTCGAGACAGGAGGTTTTGTGTTCACGTTTCCACCGCTCTCAGGCGGCCTCGCAACCTTGGGGGCTCTGTACTTTCTCGCTCTGCTGCTTCAGAAGTTCTATTTGGTGAAGTGCGGCTGGCGCGGCTACAAGGTCATGAAGTTTGGTCGTTGGGAGGAAGTGGTTGCGGAAGTGTACGTTTTGACCATGAACCTGCTCCGCCTGCTCCTTCTCCAGCTCCGGCTCTCCAAGGCCATGGCAGTGCGCGTTTCGACCGCCAATCTGCGGGAGAAGGGGCTGCTCCCGCCCTCCAATGAAGAGGCCGTGGCACTGCCGGCCAAGGAGCACCCTCCCCGGCCTGCTCCGGTTAGTCACCGCGGCGACTCTTTCTCTAGGGCTGGGGTAGGAAACCCCAATCTGTGAACGGGGTTTCAATCAAGGACTTTCCTGTCTGATATCAACTTTCTCCTTTTGTGCCGATTGTCTCCGACACGTGTTGTCTGATGGATGGACTCGTCCAGGGCACAAGTGCTAAAAAAAGAAGTGGGGGGACTAACCTAGTTAATCAGTATGCAAGTGACATCGCAGCGCGTGGCATCGCGGCGCGTGACATCATGGCGCGTGACATCGTGGCGCGTGACATCACAGCACGTGACATCACAGGAACTGGCATCACAAGAAGTGACATCAGATCTTAAGCCCTCACATATATGTTTAGCAGGTGTATCATGAGTACATTTCGAGCACGTTTCGAGTATACTTGCAACCCTCTTGATTTAGGCAGAAGATTCACACTTTTGTAAGCTTCACATAAACCAATGTTACCTTTTATCAGCGTTAAGTTTTCTCTACCCATAGTGCTTTAAAAGAAATAGTGATATTTAAATTATTACAACGCCTCCTCAGGGGTATAAGCACTATATAAATACTATTTATTTTGTGGAAATGCTGGGAAACATCAACACATCTGAAGTTTCTACAGTGCATGCATATCTCCTAAACAGAGCCTGAACAAAGTGAAAAGCTGCCTCTCTTCAGTATGTGTGAAGTGCTAACAAGGTGTGAGCCTTTGTTTCCCCTCTGCTGCATTTGCATCAGGTGTGAGGCTCCGGACTGCTCCCAGCCAGGAGACTGCAACAAAAGGAAGCCTGATGACCCCTCCGATTCGGCCTTTGTTATGGGCCCAGCAGGAGTCAGAACTAAGAGAGCCCCGTCCCCGCCTGCACGTTGTTGCAGATGGAAAGCAGATAACAACGTGCAGGCGCTGCAGGATGTGTCCCGGTGTTTAGAAATTACACCAGGACGAATTCAGCATGTTTTACAGTGGGCCACACTTCTTGGCAGGGTGGACGGCGTCCACCCTGTGAAAAAAGTGGGGGGACGCCGCCACCCGCGTGTACCCCCGACTCGTGCCCTGGACTCGTCTAATCGCTAATATGTGGGCTTTGGTAAAAAAAAAAACAGCTCGCTGTGACTCAAAATACTGCACCCCATGATCCCACAGTATTTTCGGGGAACTTTAAACCGTACTTCACAAGGGGCGATTGCCACTCATTTGCCGTGTGTTGAACCGAGTCTCTCCTTCTGCCTAAGGGACCTGTGTTCCGCATGTGGTTTCCTGCTGGGACTGTTCCAACCTGCAGGTGATGCTCCATTTCTACCATTATTTCTAGGTCTGATCTAACGTCACCTGTCGAATGCTCCACGACCGGCTACCAGTACCACAGGACGATACACCCCGAAGCGGCAGGACTGCTCACCAACTTGCAGGGCTGTGCTAAATGTGGGTCAGCTACTCCAGCCTGTTAGCGCCAGCCTCCCACCCTCCCCTCCCCCGACAAAAGTGGAGGGCCGCTCGGCTCAACACCCTAACTCCAGGACTGACTGCCCCCTGGCTGCCTCAAGTTCTCAGAAGGGCGCTTCCTGAAAGACCCTGCACTCATCAGATGCTCGAGGCCGCCCTGGCATCCGGTTGATGCTCCGTGACAAACGCCGCAACACAGCTGATTATTACCACGGACTGGGGCGCCACATGTTGTATGCAGCTCTCTTGATACTGGCCACTTTTCACAGGGCGAAATGTCACAATCTGTCCCCTGGGCTATCAGATGAGCCTCATCAACAAACCCTTCGTGACTATCCTGTTAGTATCCTGCCTGCAAGTACTGGGTGGAAATTATGCACGTCACTTAGCGTTTTTGTAAGTTGTGGGGTTTGAGCGACAATATATTGCTACCACTTGTTAAATGCAAAACCAAGGAACGTGTCGTCAGCAATTTTTCATCGTAGGAAAAAAACACTTGCCTCTCTAGCAGTAGTTCTAACTCTCGAGGGTTCAGCAGGATTATTGACAGTGTCTAGAAAAGAGTGATCTTCAAAGTTCTACCTACACAGTTAACAGAACCACAAAGAAAATCGAAATCAGCAAAACATAAAAGTTGCTAATGCACATTCAAGTGATTCACCATTCGAGGAGAGTATATTCTAAGTTTTGGGAGCAAACTTACATTTTGATGGTAAACTCCGCAAATGAATAACAATTCGATGTTTAAAAGGGTTGTCGTCGGAAAGGCTCTGTTATACTTCTCACTGCTGTGTGCCCCTTCTGATTTCAATAGTGAGATTTTAAAACACCTGGTCAAATTAGCTGAATCATAGGCGGAAATTGTAGAAAATTAGCTTATTCTACAGACCTTGTTTACATTGTATTTTTGCCTCTGAAGATAGGAGGCCTGCTGTCCCTGTTCGTAACGCAAAATAAAAACACATTTTGAATCTTACTTCATGGAGAGTGAACTCACCCTTACTTCAATACTCAAATCCGAGCGTGCCTTACCACAGTTTGACCTGCTGTGGTCCAAACAAGTGTTTGTGACTTTATAGTGATTTGCCTCAGTATTTCTTACAGTTAATTTCCAAAACTGTGAGGTGAATATAGGCACAGAAGAGCCCTGGGGAAAAGTAGAGAAGACAAATAAGCCAGCACTCTTCCTTTAGAGATCCGGCGAAAGTACAGCAGGTTACCATCTTTTTTTTAACTCATTCAGGGGGTGGGTGCTGCCTGGGTTCACACACAATGGGACAGGACCCAATTCTTGATGTGGCACTTGCCTATCAGGTGGCTTCACCCAAGGGCCACTGGATTAAAGTGGATTATTTGAAACATGTGATAGGTTGGTGCCCGGTGTATATACGTAAAATCCTGGGGTAAGAAATCCCCAAATCAGGTGCCAGTTTTCGATATAGTATTCTGTATTTATTGGTTGTCAGAAATAAATCAAACAATCAGCCATTTTATTTAATTTGTTTTTTTCCTTTTTTTTAAATTTGATTTACAAATAAGCAACATTTTTCCATTAGTCGCAACCCGCCCAATGACGTGTAATTGGCAAAAACAGATATACTTCCATGCTATTCTATGATAGAGGGTAACTGGTTTCAATGAATTATCTTATGGAAAATAGCAAGAGTTACATTCAGATGCACTGCATCTTTAAAAACATTTGAAAGCCAGGACACATTGAGTCACGACAAATTGAGTACACTCTTTTTTGATGTGTTGTGAAGATTACTGCTTCTGACCTAGGCTCCCATCAGGGGCCTAGCTTTGGGGGGAGAGGGGGTGTTTGGGGTGTTACAACCCCTAATAAATGTATTTACTGGTAATTAGTTGGGTACAAGTGCTTTCAGTCGGGTATGGTGAGGAGTCTGTCGGATTTCACAAGGAATGTTTACATACACACAACCAAAAACACACAATCACTCTCCCTCTCTCTGTTTTAAAAGTCTTGAAAAGTATTGGTTATTTTACCAAACATTGTGTTTAATCTCACCTAGTACCCCAACCCATCAATATTCTTCTCCATTTCCACTGCCCCTAAAGACCCTCTCATGCGCCCTTCCTGTCTGTAATGTACTTTAACATTCCATGCCAGAGTGATTGTTGTGAAATCTGCCCCCCCCTAATCTTAGTGAGCAAGCTGTGCCCCTGGTTCCAATTAAAACAAGCATTTGCAATGCAATCGGTCTCGCCTTTGGGACCTTATATGTATTTAGCTACGCAGCACATTAGCCTGGGTGCTGAAACATCAACTGTTCTTTAACATGGAGGAAAGTAAGCACCAAACTCCGTGACACGCCAGGTATGGGAACACATGGAGAGAAATATTGCCTTTCAGCGGGAAATGGTACAGTCCAAAGCTCTGTTTTTAATATAAAATCAGGGCATTCGGTGGTCATATCACTGAAAATGCAAGATTTGAAAAAAATATTATTGTCTACGGGTGCTTGTGGAAGACAATTTCTATGGACTATAATCTAGAGAATGGTAAAGTGATTCTGGTATTTTACTAACCTCTGCTGGTCGGTTTCGATCAAGAAAGTTAAATAGAGGCAGTTGAACAGAAAAAAAAGTCCCTAAGCGGAAGCAGACAAGTCCTATGGCTGATCTCCAGAGCCCACAAAGTACATACACATATAAGTATTTACCAAAGTATATACAGGAGGTCTCGAATGCTCGACCTAAAAATGAGGAAGATTTAAGAGGGTTAAGCATTGAAATGTAAGAAGGGATAAGCATGGATCATTAGGTGGGTGTATGCTTACATATGTATGAGGGAATTATTAAGTAGGGAGATGCCCGAAAATGCAAGAGGTGTAATCATATGTATGAGTGTTAAGCGCAGATGTGAATACGGTAGAAAAGCATGAATATGCAAGGGGTCGATATGGATATTTATGAGTGGGCAAGGGGTACACACAATCCTTTGCAAGACTTTCACAAATTAATTTTACAACATGGCCTAAGAAGTGGATAAAAGTTTCTACCTGGCACACATTGGCAACGTTTTACTGTTTACTAATGTCCTGAATTCATCTGTGTAACTCTTGAAGTTTGTAAACACAACCAAAGTATCCCTTTGGAGGATACCCTTTGATATTCACTGACTGACCAAAATGTAAAGTTTACCTCATTTTTAACTAAAAGCACTCAAGCAGTGGGCAGCAGTGACACTAAATTTTAAACTCAACACTTGGAAATAAATATATTTAAAAATAGCACTAAATACGTTTGCAAGGATTGTATCTTAAACTGGCTTTTACACATTTTTGGTTACTAGCTTTCAGGACAACACAGCCGTCCCCTTTACAAGCAATAGGAGTCTGATTGGCATGTGGTACTACATTATGTAAGCAAATTCCAGGTTGACAACTTCTAGAAAATGGATTTGAGTAGGATAACTTTGAAATGTGCACAAAGGTTAGGGAGCTTCATTTCTCAGCACTGTTGTCAGAAATGCAGAGAAGCTAACGCTATATGCATATGTCCCACGTAAAACTATAACAGATCTTAACCCCATGGTACTCCACTTAAGCGGTCTCTCAAAAAATCTGAATATTTCAATTTACCAAAACTGCACATCAGCTTCCTCCACACCAGCTCGCCTGCCTGTGTCTCTCAGAGATAACTGCCTAAGTGCTTCATGCAAACACTATTGCACATAGAACGGGAAATATTCCGAATGGCTTCCTCATTTAAACACAGAATGGTTCTGTCTTCCATGGTGCTCCCAGTTGTTCGCCTCTCTGGGGGTAATTAAAGCTGCTGCGGCTTGCGGTGCTGAATGACTTGCCAGTGAAGTTGCCTCTCTGCTAAGTTGTTATTCTAACCATAAAAGGTAAACGGAAGGCAATTTTAAGAACTGCGTTGAGCTACAGGCCTCGAGCCACAGGCCCGAGGCAGAGGCTGCCAAACAAAGACAAAAATGTGGCAGGGTGGTGCCTCTCTCTCTCCTTGTGCGCGCGCTCCATTCACTTTGGGGTGGTAGGTTTCAGATCCGTGAAAAAAAAACTTCATAAGTCCGGGAAGTGTTTATAATGTTGACTCTTCCCTAGTTGTGCTTGTAGCTTGCGGGCCCTTGTGACTAATACAGTGGTTGGTGTTGGTGAGGGAGGTGGGGTGGGGTGGTAGCAGTAATGGAACAGAAAGAAAGTCAGGCCTAGTGGGGGTGAAAGGTTAGTGAAAAGATTAAAAAAGGCGGAAGCGAAAATGGAAAGAATGACAAAGGATAGGTGCGGGCCTAGGCCAAGAACAGTGCACAGGGGAAGCACAACATGTTGTTGTGTTTTGATTGCTTCAGTTTATTTATGTAAACTACCATAATGCGTTTCATTCAAGCAGGGGTTTTGCACCAACGAGTATTTCATTCCAGTTTGGAAAGAGGCTTTTTTTCAAACAAAAATGTTTCTATTGCTCTACTTTTGTTTGTACCCCTGAAAAAAGTAACCAAAGCAAGAGGATTGGCAAATGCCGTCAGCCCCAAAATCATCCCCTGGGCTGTTCCCAAACGTACGCACAAAAGCGCAAAGTAAATTTTAAAAGTGTTCCATTTGAGTGTTCCAGTCTGTGCTCGTGTTGTGATGTGTACAGCGGGGAGAGAAGTTGTGGATCCAGTGTCTTGTACAGGGGTGAGTCGATTTCATTTGTTGTAAAAGAAAGGATACACCCAGCCTCATTTGACCACATGCTAATTTGTATTGAGTAGAGAGGGGACAGCTCATCTGACAACCGCCCTCCCCCACAGACACACACCCCGCCTCCTACACCCCTTACCCGGCCTCACTGCTACAAAAGGCTAGCCAGCTGAGCTAAAAATACAATGGGGTCACCGGGTCAGTTGTCCATAGGACCAAACGAACAGGAAGCCATTGTGTGGGCTTTTAATCAGTGCGCACAGTTCTTATAGCATATGCTCTGTATCTCTTAGCAGAATTCTATAGGGCGGCCTTATAAGAAAATGTGCCTGTCATACTCCTTAGTGCCATTATTGGCAACCTCTCCCCCCCTTGTCTGAGCATGCAATAAATAAATACACAAGACAACTTTGTAGTGGGAAAATATTGCTGCAGGTTTATTCCATACAGGAGTATGCAATATGTGGGTTATCTTACGGGCGATCCAAGGGCGGGGCAGCTGTGCCAACCTATGCTGCCCCCGCCCGCCTGGTGAGCCAGCACTGTGGGGCACCCCGTCAGTGCTACCTTACACGATCCTCTTCGGATCACGTGACACGTTGGTCTGTTCTACTCACGCCCTTTTCAGGGCGGAGCGTAGCAGGGCAAACCCCGGTTGGTCAGGCCCCCAACCGCCCAAAGGACTAACGGGGCGCCGTCGCGGTTTTCCCGGAACCTGCCCTGAGGCTCCCGGTCTTTGGCCCTGGCACCCCTACTGTGCCGTGCAGAGGTACCCTTACTGTACCGGTCTGCCGCAGAGGTACCCTTACTGTACCAGTCTGCTTCCAGATCGCCCTGTAACTCCGCCTGCAACACAAAAGGAAAACATTAAAACATTCAGGATACCCTGACCCCCAGCCAGGACGCCGGGTAAGAGGTGGGGCGGGAGACGGCGTGGCTGGGCAAAAGAGACCGCCAGGAGGGGCAGGGGAGGCATATAAGCCCTCCCACCCTCCCCGGCGCACAGGAAGGACGTCACGGAGGCGCCCGGCCGAGGGCTCGCAGACCCCTCAGAGCACTAGAGCGGGTGGGTGGTGCCAAGATGGCACTAAAGGGCCGCCCTGCTGAGGTGGCCCCCTGCGGGGGCCGCGGACAGCCACATAGTGCCATTATTGGCAACCTCTCCCCCCTTGTCTGAGCATGCAATAAATAAATACACAAGACAACTTTGTAGTGGGAAAATATTGCTGCAGGTTTATTCCATACAGGAGTATGCAATATGTGGGTTATCTTACGGGCGATCCAAGGGCGGGGCAGCTGTGCCAACCTATGCTGCCCCCGCCCGCCTGGTGAGCCAGCACTGTGGGGCACCCCGTCAGTGCTACCTTACACGATCCTCTTCGGATCACGTGACACGTTGGTCTGTTCTACTCACGCCCTTTTCAGGGCGGAGCGTAGCAGGGCAAACCCCCGGTTGGTCAGGCCCCCAACCGCCCAAAGGACTAACGGGGCGCCGTCGCGGTTTTCCCGGAACCTGCCCTGAGGCTCCCGGTCTTTGGCCCTGGCACCCCTACTGTGCCGTGCAGAGGTACCCTTACTGTACCGGTCTGCCGCAGAGGTACCCTTACTGTACCAGTCTGCTTCCAGATCGCCCTGTAACTCCGCCACAGCCCTGGAGGCGGCCACCGTCGCAGCCAGGGCCCCCCACCACTGCACCTCCTATTACCTGCAACCTGCCCTTTCCAAGCATTCCTGTAAATCCAGGAGAAACAAGTCCATCCCCACCGGGGACAAGTGGACCCCGTCCTCATCAAAGTAACCTTTAACGTTTGCCTGGATGAGCTCGTGTCTGATGGAACCCAGACCCCTCTGGTCTGCGAGCTTACGCCATGAACAGTTCCCTCTTACAGGGATGTTCAACGGCCTCCTCTGACTTAGCTACATGCCACCTTAGCGGGGGATCATCTCCGCCCATCAGGGCTTCACATTGACCCATGTAGTTGCTGAACTCACCAAACAGCGCATTTCCACATGTGACCGCTCATTTCCAGGCCTCCTGCAAATCTAAGGGAAGAGATCACTCCCTACTGATGATAGATGAACACCATCTCTATCACAATAGCCCTTGACATTCGCCTGGGTCAGCTAGTGTCTGAAGAAACCAAAGACTCTTCTGTCCTGTGAACCTGTGCCAAGAACTATTCACCCTCCTGCGGGAAAGTTCCTCTGCCTTACATGACCTAGCCCCGTGCCAACTCCGGGCGGGACGGTTTCCAACACCAAAGCTCACATTGCCCCATCTATTTGCTGATCCCACCTAGCTGCCGTCATTCTAGCACCTATGTGCCTGATCCCCTGTGTCCCCCATCTATGGGACAGCAGCCCCCTTGTTGGGTAACCGCTCCCACCCCCGCCTGCCTTGGCTGTTTGGGCGAGGAGGATTATGCTTGACCTTTGCAGTCCCTTTGCTTTCTACATCATGACGCACAGGAATGTTCATAACTAGCAATATGTGACAATGATCAAGGGTGCCTGCCTGCCCATGCCAATGCACCCTTATTCCTTATGGGAATTCCGCCAGCTCAGCTTCCTTTGTGGGGAAACCCCTGGGCATACCAGCTAAGAGAATCTGTGTGATTCAACGCACTGACCGGTATGGTGCCTAACATTAAGCATTGTCCAAGTCCTACCAACCCCCTCCTAGAATATTCCCGGCCAGGGGGACAGGGGCGTTCCCACCCCATGGGTGGAAAATTACCTGCTCTGCTAAATTTTAATCATTGTTGATCACTGGACGTGCCAAATGTTCTTTTACATAGTAGCCTTTTGTGCTTGACACCTTGTTTCCCCCTATCTCGGAACGGCAGCACACTATGTTGGCTGTCAGCGTCATCACCCAGCGAGGCTACCATAGCTAACCGGGCGGGCATCGCTTACTGCAGGAACTTGTCACCTACCCTAGGTTCTGGGTGCACTTACTTCCCCGTTGACCAGACGGTTGCACAAACCCCTTTGTTTGCTAAACCCTGGTGAACACCTTAATGGTATCGAAGTTGGTTTGAAACAATACATGTCTTGTGCCCACTATTGGAGACACCTCGCCCTTTCGTGTAATTACAATTTAAGCAGCGCACCCCGCTTGCATAACTGCCGTCGGATAACAGATGCGCAGTACCTACTGTCCATTGCCGACCCTGGCTGCTTTAAAACCTGCCAAAGTAACGGAAACCAAGATTCCCAGTTTCCTGTTTAGCTGCAGTACACCTTCAGTGGGTAGGCTAGGAGATACCACAACCACATTGGTCATGCGAACCTTAAGTACACAATTTCCGCCTGTGCGCACCTCAAAATGAGACAGGCCCCACATCGCTGTAGGCCAGAGACACACATATATGTGTTGTGCCCACTATTGGAGACAACTCACCTCTTCTTGGAGTGACAACTACCCAGGTGCCTACACAACTCACCCAACAGGCAAGTTGGCCCAGACTACCTTGTGTTCTGGTGCCAGGTTTGGAAAGCGCCTAGCCTACACTTGCTGCCCCCTGGGAGCCATACAATGCCCGTGCTCTGGCCGCGACGCGGCGATGCCCTAGTGTCGCATTGAACCCCATGTCAAATAAGAGTGCCACTCCAACTACTTAAACCTACCCCTTGACCATGGGCGGAGTCTAGCTCTCCCCAAACTTTTGCTGGCTTACCCGCGGGCAAGCCTCCTGTTTCGTTCAATTTAGTAATTCATGGCACTGACCCACAAGGGCCTAATCTGGGCTGTGTAAATGCGGCCCAGGGAGACCTCAAACACTCGGCTTGGTGTGGATGGGTGCTAACCATACCTGGCTGAAGTGCAATCCCTTTGACAATCACTCCTGACAAGATGTGCCAATGCAGGTAGAAGCAAGAGTTATCCAGCCCTTCCTGTCCCCGTTATCTGAGTAACTTAGTGAAAGATGCCCATTTGAGCTGGTAGCGGAAACTGTTACTTACGCCTGCAAATGCTCTGCTCAGAGCAGCCCGCCAGACAATGGCTTCCATTGAAAGGCGGTGCCAACAGACATCCAAGCACTTAAGGCGGTACCTCTAAGTAGGGCTCTAATCTAACAAGCGGCCCGTGCATCGGATACCGCCTCTGGCTGTAAGCCGCTCAGTGCTACTGATGCCTTGGCGCTTCCTGACCCACAGCCAGCTCACCCTGATACAATCCGCTCGTGCCTGGGACTCAACAGTGCGGTGAAAGCACGAGACATCCTAGCCTGACCTTAGCTCTTCACCAGGCTCCCACACAAGAGTCATCCCCAACCTTGTGGCCTAAAACATTCGCCCTGTGGGGCGGTTGCGAATGGACTGCAAACAACTCCTAGGCATTCTCTACTCATGTTGAGATGGAGTTACTGGTAGGCTAGGGTATGCGCCTAAGCCTGGCCGAACCCACCCCTCTAGTCAGGAGAAGGAGGTGCACACTTAGGCTTTCTCCTGCCCACCCCCTAGGTGGCTAGGCAGAGACATTGGCTTATCCCAGAGGCAGTGTAAATTTAATGTGCCAACCGCACTCCCACAGTGGCACACTACAGCAGAGACTCCATACCGGGTTATTTTAATTACCCTTCGTATCGGCCACCCAAGAGAGACTTAGTACCATCTGCCCCTATTACCCTGTGCTACCAAACCTCCTCATGACATCACAGGGAATACATAACTCCTAGGTCAATCGGGCCACCGTCCTACAGCTCAGTTAGCACTACCCCGTAGTTGCTGGCAGGAACTGTATTTAGCATAACACAGCCCGAGTAAATGAAAATTGTACTTTCCCACCCTTGGGCTGGTAACCGACGGCCAAAAGACAGAACCTGGTCATGAGATCCCAGTTTCCTAGAGTAAAACAATAATTATCCTGCACCATTAAAAATTGTGTTACTTGCACCCATGCCCTAGCCACCTGTTGCTACAGTGGTCAGCCACCCCCTGGAGGCAGTGGTCGTTCCAACTCTCCTCCGAATTTCTCAGCTATAGCGGCTCCAGATAATCTCAGGTGTGAAAAAAGTCTTTCTAACGTAGCCAACCGACGGTTTATATGGTATGACCCAACCAAGGCTGAAGCAATAGGAGCATGAGACCTTAAGCAACGGGTGTCTTTGTGACTGGAAACATTAATTAGCCACGCAAAGAACCATGGACATCCCCTAAATGCGAGCCACCAGATCGTCAAAGAAATATTGATGGATTTGAGACCTATGAGCCATCCAAACTACCGAATTAAAATTGGCAAGAATAGTTCTTTGAAAGCAAAGCATTGAAAGACCCGCTCAAAGTCAAAGGACATATCAAAGCGCCTTGGTCTACTTTGCTGAGAAGGAAGGAGCAATGCCCATTATTGGTATTAGTGAATGAAGGCATTATTCATTCATGTACCCCAAAGTGGGGAACCCTGCCCCCAAGTGGCCTTCCCACTTTGTGGCACCCTGGCAGTATGAATTGGTTTAGCGCACCAATCATCAACCCCAAACTGATATACTGTTTTGCCCCACCCAGGGCACCCTATCCGGTTGCCGCCAAGGCAGACACCGCGACGCCAGCTGAAGGCAGATCCGGTCCTCCATTCATAGCGTTAATCTAACGCGCATTGATAATTTACAAAATAAGTACCCAAATGTAACGTGTATGTAAATGCCAAGGGATTGAAACGCTATACATGAGCGCCAGTTACATTACATATTCAGCACAATTATCCTAATGTGCCACCTGACCGCTTAAAGGTAATTAGTGTGCTGCGTAATTATTAGTCAATAATTCTAAAGATGCCATGACAGCGCCGTTTTCCTTGCACAGTGATGTGCACAAGCCCCCTCGCATAGATCGATCCAGAGATGTTATAGGAAAACTATGTATGAAACAACAATGCTGTTTACTCACACATTACCTCTGCATTATTCACAAGGGATACAGGTCCAACACATGTCTAATGAATCAGGCCCGCACCATGGAACATGGTTTCCTTGCCAAGTTCTCCGACCCTTATTGCCCCCTTGTAAGGCGTGCCAAGCTGTCTGCACCAGAGGGACCAACACTTGGTGTTCCGTCCCAAACTGGACACTTTGGCCCTTGGGCATGGACCGCACTGCCATACTTACTACTTGTACCGAGGTTTACGCTGCCTGGCAGATTGGGTGCATTTTAGTGCTCACTCATTGAGCACAGTCCACCACCAATAAAAGCGGCACCCTCTGGGCACACCGGCGGTCTCCCCAGGCAAGTGCACCGCCCGCTACGCCAGGGGCACACGGCCCCCAGACAAGCACACATCATATCCAGTATGGGCTCCCTGGATGAAAACAGGTCAGCACGGTAACTGGTTAAAGGCCCAATTAAACCTTGCATCCAAATTGCATCCACAGCCGAAGGCCGATCCTCGCAGTCTCTCCCATGCGAAACAATGAATTAGAAACTGCCAACTCCCCCAAAGGACACATTCTTTTTGGTGGGCACGGTATTAAGTCATTTGCCCCGAATCCCAGGATGCTGAGTCAAGGTCGTAAGGCCACATCCTCTGGCAGAAGTGCCATGCAAGATGGCCGCGCCACCTCCGGGTGCCACCAGTGCACCCTCAACCCGTGCTGCACCCAAAGCCGCCATCCACGTGGTAGACCCAAGGCTGCCACTGAAATTCCTGCCCGCAGTATCTGGACAACTCACTAACCAACTACAAACAAAACCACCCCCGCATAAAACGACAGTGCAACCCAAAGGTGTCTGTCGATCCCCCGACACACACACCCATCATAGCAATCACAATGGAATACGGCACCAAACAGGTCCAGCTCACGATGGAAGTGAGCCCATCTCACAGCACAGACTCCGAAAGGACAATGCCATGCTTTGGACCAATCAGAGCGGAGGCACACAAATGAAAGATGGCTGACCGAACAGTGGTCACACCATGCAGGGGCAAATAGCCTCCCTTGCACAGCAATCGTGGCTCAATCTCTGTCTCTGGCCCAATCTAAGACGCACGTTCGCCCAGTCCTGTGACTCGGCTGCTAAAACAGAACGGCAAAATTTGGACACATGCGTGCCAAAAGGCACCTCTGTAGTACATCCAGACGCGAGGGGAAGCGGTCCAACTCAAAAACACACCATGCTCATTGGCGCAAACCCCAACAGACCCCGGCTCCCGTGCGCTCTCATCGGAAGTTGCCGGACGACTCATTTCCAAAACATGTACGAGCAATGCACAAAGATGCCCTGTTTGGTGCTTCCGTTCGAAACGCTCCATTCCCAAACTCAAGAAACTACCCTTTCCAACATTCGTTGGCTCCTCAATACAGGCCTACATATGCTATGCTTGAGCTTGTCCACGCGCCAGGTCTGTACTCCTGGAGCCAGAAAGGCACCGATGCCTGGGACAGGAAACACGAACATCAACACAAATGCCCTCAATGACCAGGAAAACTCACCCCGACCAACCCGGATGACGCGATGTTTGAATCACAGGGGAAGACGCCAATTGGAACACTTGACACCGACCCCCAGTCCGAGAACGGCCACACGGCCCGCACAAGCTCACCCCGCGGGGCGATCCAACGGCAGTGCACGCAGGGAAAGGTTCCAACATGTGCATACCTTGCCCATGGCCCCCCACAACATAAAGTACCCCAGGCCTGCAGGATGGTGCAAACAAGATATTGTCGAGCTGCGGCAGCCACTCCTCATTCCGCAGTATAATGACGAGTGCCGCAGTACGAGGGGTATCACACGAACAACAAACAGAATGTGACCCCCGCCCGTCTAACTAGCCCTGAGCCAGCATGCCGCTCGCGGCGCGTCCTAAAGCTGCACATCTCTGGCAGGGGACAAGACCCACACCGGGGCACCAAGCGGAGGGGGTAGGTAGGCCGACTCACGCTCACACCGATGCTCCCACCGCAACTCAAGATGAATGTTGTTCTGACCCTAACGGTCAGGCCCATTGAGCTTCCTCCTGCCCCATGCAGCGTTGGCGCTGGAACCCTCATGGGGAACACCATCGGGTCACTACCGGGATCTCCTGCGCCACACCACCACGGTCAACAAACCACAGCCTCACATGAAGGCATAGGAGCGCTCCACACGAGCACCGCATCTACATTACCCTTCAGGCGCCGGGAGCTTATGTGTTTTGCCGAGGATCACAGGATGCGAACGCGACCCCGAGGCTCGAAACCTGCTGCTTCCCCCTGCTACACAACACACCGCCTGGCCAAAAGGCTCGACATCCAGGCCCCTGACCCCCCCGCCCAGGTCACCCGTGCGACCAGGCTCCAACACGCGGTTGGAGCCACAGATCTAAAGGAAAGCCCAGGGAGGGGGTGGGGGAGGTACTACAGCGCCAACACACTCATGGGATACAAAACCGGACTCCAGACCACGAACGACGGCGTCCTGGACGGCGTGTCCGACCCCCTAGTGGGCCCCCGCTGACGCCATATACAACAAACAAGGAGTCTGCCGCCTCTAAGAGCTCCCTGCCACACCGGAGTGCGGGGAGTCATATCGAAGCCCAAGGCTGTGAGAGGCAGGGGCAAAACACACCAACCCCGACTCACCTTGCCAAACCCGACTAGGCGGCGCGACGATGACCCCGGCGAGCCTGGACAACGTTTCCAGTGCGGGGGTGGGACCGCAACAACGCCGGCCGACGCGAGACAACCAGTCAAGACGGCGTGGCTGGGCAAAAGAGACCGCCAGGAGGGGCAGGGGAGGCATATAAGCCCTCCCACCCTCCCCGGCGCACAGGAAGGACGTCACGGAGGCGCCCGGCCGAGGGCTCGCAGACCCCTCAGAGCACTAGAGCGGGTGGGTGGTGCCAAGATGGCACTAAAGGGCCGCCCTGCTGAGGTGGCCCCCTGCGGGGGCCGCGGACAGCCACATAGTGCCATTATTGGCAACCTCTCCCCCCTTGTCTGAGCATGCAATAAATAAATACACAAGACAACTTTGTAGTGGGAAAATATTGCTGCAGGTTTATTCCATACAGGAGTATGCAATATGTGGGTTATCTTACGGGCGATCCAAGGGCGGGGCAGCTGTGCCAACCTATGCTGCCCCCGCCCGCCTGGTGAGCCAGCACTGTGGGGCACCCCGTCAGTGCTACCTTACACGATCCTCTTCGGATCACGTGACACGTTGGTCTGTTCTACTCACGCCCTTTTCAGGGCAGAGCGTAGCAGGGCAAACCCCCGGTTGGTCAGGCCCCCAACCGCCCAAAGGACTAACGGGGCGCCGTCGCGGTTTTCCCGGAACCTGCCCTGAGGCTCCCGGTCTTTGGCCCTGGCACCCCTACTGTGCCGTGCAGAGGTACCCTTACTGTACCGGTCTGCCGCAGAGGTACCCTTACTGTACCAGTCTGCTTCCAGATCGCCCTGTAACTCCGCCACAGCCCTGGACGGCGTGGCTGGGCAAAAGAGACCGCCAGGAGGGGCAGGGGAGGCATATAAGCCCTCCCACCCTCCCCGGCGCACAGGAAGGACGTCACGGAGGCGCCCGGCCGAGGGCTCGCAGACCCCTCAGAGCACTAGAGCGGGTGGGTGGTGCCAAGATGGCACTAAAGGGCCGCCCTGCTGAGGTGGCCCCCCTGCGGGGGCCGCGGACAGCCACATTCCCCACAGGAAATTTATAAAAACAAGGAATCGATAGTAATCACTAGGAAATAAACGTACATGATTCATATTTCAGAAATGTGCACGACCCTTTGTGCATTTTCGTCACGGTGCCGTTTATTAGTGTGTAGAACGTTACAAATGGATGGCGTCACACACTGAACTGCTCTCTGCTGTGCCCAAGCTCCAAAACGCTACTAAACAAATAAAAATATCCTTTGCTGTTATGTACCCAAACTGACAACTCGTGTTTTTTTAAGGAGATAACTTGCTGTCGACAGCCTGAAAATCGTCAGCTTTGTTGCACAAATGCACTCCAGCTTCTTCCGTAGTAAATTAATTGTCTCGAGGCACTTTATAATCATGCCAGTAGCGCTACACAAAGGCTGGTGACATAATGCAATACAACATGAAGAAAAATGTATATCGTGATCATCACGCAATATACTTCAACACAATTTCTCAGCTTTGCCAGGATTAGAACTCGTGAGCTACAGGTCACACCGGATGTCGGCGGCAGCGCTTAACTCAATGAGCTGTTAGTATGTCAGTTGCCTGCCTCACTTCCAATAATGTGAACACCTAAAAAACTGCGGCTAGGAAGTTGAAAAAATGTATTGGGTTGAAACACGAGATTTTGAAACATGCCTCGAAACAAACAGAAGAGCACTGATATGACAAGCAGCAAACAAATATGCCGGTGCCTCCCGGTACAGGAAAAAAAAAAAAAAATGTAATTCTGGTGGACTTCCGCCAGAGTTCTAAGGAGCACGTCAAACTTTTCAAGTCGCTCCCACCACTGCGCCGCGGAAGGGTTAATGCATCCTCGTGCACGTCTATCTACCCCAAGACATCCCGGTTTCGAATAGTGTAACGTAGAACAACGTGCGTTTACACTACATACAACGATGCCTGGACAGCTGGGGCTCCAGCCGTGATCTGGGCAAGAGGCCACCGTCCCTGCGCCCCCACGGATCATGCATGGGAGGACTGCAAGCTGTAGTAGCCCAGAGTGTTTCCAGTAAACACAGTCAGACACATCTCCCCAGACTGGCGCCAGCACACATAGTGCCAATATCGGCAACACTCGCCACCCCACCATACAGCAATCTCCTATAGAAATAACCAAACAAGACACCTTCTTTGTGGAGAAAACTGCTGCAGGTTTATTAGCATTACAAATATGCCAACATGGTGGGTTATCTTACGGGCGATCCCAAGGCAGGCAGCCCCTCGCCGCCTGCCACCTGATGAGCCAAATTACACCGTGGCCTCCCCAACGGTGTTTGCCATATTTTGGGGGAGGGAAGACCCCTCCCACCAGTGGACCCACAGACCACGCCCCTGCTCACGCCCCATACGGGGCGGAGCCTGCCAGGCAACCCCGGTTGCTCAGGTCCACAACCGCCCGTAGGACTAACGGGGCGCCGTCGCTCCTCCAGGGTCCAACGCGAGGACCTCCCTGTGGATATTTGGCCTTTGCACCCTTGTTGTGCTTCTGTACATGGTACCCGTATGTACCTACAGCCTCTGGATCGCCCTGTAACTCCGCCTGCAACACAAAATAATACATTAGATAAACCCCCCCCACACCCCCAGCCTGAACGCCGGGTATGCGGTAGGGAGGGAAACGGCGTCAGGGGAATGGGCCAAGAGGGCGCCCAGGGGGCGGGGAGAGGTATATGTACCTCGCCCCCTCCCCGGAAGTGACGCGGCACCTGGACCACTGAGGGTCCCAAACACTGGAAGGCTGCCTCCTGTGCCCTCCTGTGGCACTAAGGTGGCCGCCCTCTTAGCGGGTCTCCTTCGTGGACCCCGGGCAGCCTGCATAGTGCCAATATCGGCAACACTCGCCACCCCACCATACAGCAATCTCCTATAGAAATAACCAAACAAGACACCTTCTTTGTGGAGAAAACTGCTGCAGGTTTATTAGCATTACAAATATGCCAACATGGTGGGTTATCTTACGGGCGATCCCAAGGCAGGCAGCCCCTCGCCGCCTGCCACCTGATGAGCCAAATTACACCGTGGCCTCCCCAACGGTGTTTGCCATATTTTGGGGGAGGGAAGACCCCTCCCACCAGTGGACCCACAGACCACGCCCCTGCTCACGCCCCATACGGGGCGGAGCCTGCCAGGCAACCCCCGGTTGCTCAGGTCCACAACCGCCCGTAGGACTAACGGGGCGCCGTCGCTCCTCCAGGGTCCAACGCGAGGACCTCCCTGTGGATATTTGGCCTTTGCACCCTTGTTGTGCTTCTGTACATGGTACCCGTATGTACCTACAGCCTCTGGATCGCCCTGTAACTCCGCCACAGCTCTGGGTGTGGCCACCGTCACAGCCAGGGCCCCCCACCAAGGTAGGCCTCTTCACCTCCATCTTTCTAATTCCAGGGCCTCTCCCAGGTCCAGCAAAACAAGTCCATGCCCACTCTGGCAGGCGCGCTCCATCCTCTTTCAAACTCCCAGTGGACTTAGCATGCAGCAGGCCATGCGGATGAACTAAACCCTCCTGTTCAGTGGATCTGCGCCTGGCACTGTAAACTCTCCTGCGTGCGGAATCCCCGGCATCCTCTGACCGAGCCCCTCGCCTCACTCACAGTGATGATATCTCTGTCCATCATAACACCCCTGCCCACAACTGGTTGTTTAACTTATACCAGAAGTATTTCATATCTGGCCGCACTGTCCTCCTACCCCGGAGGGTCAAAACATTGCCTCCCCGGTGTATGACCAAATTGATGGGAGGGGAGACACCCCCTAGAATTGTGCCGCAGCTTCTACAACAAGCTGTTCCAGCGCATACCAGGGGCCCCAAACCAAATTATCTCAGAAGTGTGCTGTGCTTCTACCTCAAACTGCTAGCGCATGCCTGGGCCCCCCAACCAAGGTAAGTCGGTGATGGAAAACCCCTGCCCCCATATATTGGATTCCTCCCATCGTGCCACTCACAGGACGCACGGACGGCCCTTCACCCAGACCTTTGATCCTGGAAATTAAAGACATGCTCAGATACTAACATCCTTTAATGAGCACTGCACACCCTATTATAACTAATCCATCTTGCACCTAGTTGCACAATAACACTGCACCCCATCAAACCTCGGGTGCCTTTGGACAGCTCAAAGTTGGCCTGTACAGGATACACTTAACCTGTCCTCCTGCCACTCCCCTGGGTGGCTACGGACGGCTGTACCTTTAAAAACCTTGGAATTCCTATTGTCCCACCTGCTTGATGCGCTCTGCTGCCAAGCCCGCCCAGAACGCTTTGGTTGTGGCTGGTTGCACCTATTTGCACAATAACAATGAGTGTCCTATCAAACCTCTGGTGCCTCCCCGGGTGCCTTAGGGATACTCAGAAGTTCGCCTGTACATCATACACCTAACCTGTCTTCCGGCCACTCCCCTGGGTGGCTGCAGACGGCTGTACCTTTAGAAGGAATTCCTATTATCCCACCTGCTTGATGCGCTCTGCTGCCAAACCCGCCCAGAACGCTTTGGTTGTGGCCGGTTGCACCTCTTTGCACCATCACAACATCTTTCCCTAAACCCTGCTGGTTCCCGGGCTTCCCCCCAGTCCAGCAAAGCAAGTCCATGCCCACTCTAGACAGGTGAGACCCCATCTTGTGCCAAACTCCCTGTGGCTTTGGCATGCAAACCATACCTATAAAGCCAAACAGTTGGTGAATTTACGCCTGGCACGGTCAATTCTCCTGCGCGGGGTTTCCCCGGCCTCCCCTGACCGAGCGCCTTCACACACTAAACGGGGGGGGGCTATCTAACCACCATAACTCCCAAGCCCCCAAAGGTTGCATCCTACAATTGGAGGACTCCTTCTCTTGCAACAGGTGCCTCTTCCCCCAGAGTCTGCTCATTGCCTGGGCCAGGCAACACAAGACAAGTCCATGCCCACTCTGGACAGGTAGACCATTCTTTGCGCACCCCGCCCGGAGGTCCCTAATCTCAACCAAACACCAACCCCTTAGTCTGTGCCGCAGCTGCTTAAGCCAGCTGTCCCGGCACATGGCTGGGACCCCCAACCAAGAAAACTTATTGTAGGAACCACATGCCTCCATTTCTTGAATTCCGCCCCTCTCGCCCCTCGAGACGCACGGAAGGCCATTCACCCCGATCCTTGATCCTGGCGACATAACGAAATGCCAAGTTGCTAACCTTTAATGCCCACTGCACCCATCCTATACACTAATCAAGCTTGCACCTAATGTACCCGTGCACTGCCCCCCACTGCCCATTGATAGCCTTCCTGTTGAAGACCAGCAATTGAGGAGGGGACACCCCCCTTAGTCTGTGCTGCAGCATCCTAGCAAGCTGTTCCAGTGCATGCCTTGGAAGCCCGTCCAAATAACCTGTTTGGAGAACCATGCCTCCACCTCCTGCTTTCCGCCCATCGCGCCACTATCAGCACGCCTGGATGGCCCATCATCCATACCCTTGACCCTGCCCTTTGCCAGACCTACTCTGGAGGGTACCAGGTAGTGGACCAAAGGTGGAAACGCTACAGGAATGGTGAAAATGATAGATGCAGATCACATGCCCTTTCTAGACTTGTTGGGATGCCGGGTGTCCCAGAAAAGAGCCTCTGTGCTGCAAATCAGTATATCGCTAAGCTGTGTAGCCCCAACACCTTGAGTTGTACAACTTAATCCCCACGTGCCGCGATGGCGAGAATGCCGGCGCTTGGCATCTACAGTCTGTTAGCTTGACCAGTTAGTCTGCCTACCTTGATGAATCAATTCTGACAGACCACATACCCTTGTGCACCGCGTGCAACCTGTGCGTCACCTTAAAGGTTGACTAAGCCTGTGCTTCAACACCCTTTCTTGATATTCCCCCCGCTTCGGGGGGTTCAAGCTGCTAACCATGCACTGCACCAGCAGTGGGAATGTACCTGCACCCTCCCCATTACCTCTGGTGCATCACCGGGGTGCCAGTGGTATATTCCAAGTGTGCCTGTACATACTGCCCTTAACCTGCCTTCCGGCCAGTCCCCTGGGTGGCTCCGGGTACCTTTCAAACATTGGGGTACCCAATGTCCAGCCTGCTTGATGCGCTCATACTGTCCCTTTAATGCCACCCCCTGAAGAGTCTGTTTTGGACCTTTCCCTCCGCCACTGGTTCTCAGGGCCCGAAGGAAGCCAGGCTGGAGGTAGCTGAAAACAGGGCATTGCTCCTACCTGCATGATGCGCTTCCGCTTGTATGCCCACCCTGTAAACTGCTGTTGCTGGCTCTTGAAAGAGCGACTGCCAAAGCGCTTGCCATGACCCCCAATGCCTGGCATAGAAGGCATGCCAACCATACCTGCTCAACCTGTACCCTGGTAATGGGCGAGCTGTCAGCCAGAGACAGTAAATAGGTTCTCCCTTCCGCCTGTGATGTAGAAATGCTGTGCTCAAATTTCATCCCAGGGCCGCTTCTGGCGCCTGAAACCTTACTAGGACTGAGCACATGTCCTGTAAACAGAATAATACTCCCAGTACATCCAAATAATGGCTCTGCGACCCATGATCCAGCCGCCTAAGCGTGTTCCTAACCGCACACGCCCCACCAACCTACATCATGTGACGTTGCCTGTTCTGAGCCACCCCGTGGCACCGCATTCCTTCTACACGAAACTGATGCGTACTGTGCTGATGTAAACCTTCCTCACAGCAGTTATGGTAAAGCAGTACGACCCTAAAAAACTTTGTATCCAGGCACATTAATCAGACTTTTGCCACCAGAACCACAGCCTGTGCCCCTGGGAGAATTGAAAATAAACTTTTCAAGCGCGGATAGGCTGAATCTAACCTAGGTTACTGCTATACTCTTGGGGTACAAACTTCTTGGCTATGTAGGGCACAACTATGCCAGCATATGCCTCTTCATTTCAAACTTAGTGCAAATCTGACCCCATGGTCATCAGGTCTGAATGCTTCCCCGAAGCGCAGCACCGGCTGATGTGCAAGGAAAACTATCTGACTACAGCCTTTCATTAGTGACTAAAATCCTGAGACCCTCTAATAAAATTCAACCACGCATGGATGGCGCACTGTCATCTAACTGGGGCATAGGTGTGATCATCTACCCAGTCCCAGATGCCTATGTAAATGTTCCCTCCGAGCGGGCCGGGCTGGCACCCACCACTGGAAGTGCCAACACCATCATGGCCACAACCAGGAAAACCAGCCATAGGTTACACACCAGACTGCACCAACTTGAATGAACGACGACGCGATGTGTCATTGCAACGCCCACAGTTTGGCCACAAACAAAATGGAAATCTGATGGAAGAAATGAACAGGCCGCTCGCGGAATATGCAGGAAGCTCGACCATACCCGCTGTCTCTTCACCGCAACTGGGTTCACCATCCGCCAAGAGGTGAGGCACGGCCAGTCTCGCTGAGCCACCCACAGATCCCCAGAGAGGCTTAGGAATGCTGACTTACTAGTCATGCTCCATCACACCCTCTACTTAGATTTCCTTTGCCAGGTTGCTGGTACTGCGCGGGCACTCTGGCCAAGTTCTAATTGTGTTTGAGTCAATATTCAGGGGTAGTGACTCGTGAATTCGACATTGGAACTCAGCAGCAGCTCACTAATATTACTGCCAATAATGTATGCCGGTTGAAAGGAGCAGAGCCACCTATAGGCCACCCTATAAGCCAACTTGTTACCTGAAATGTGGCTGTCTCTGACCACAAGCATACAACCTGACTAACACCAACGCTGACAACCACAAGCATACCACCAGACTACCACCGATGCTGCCCTCGACCCTGTCGCCCTGCGTTAACTGAGTGGGACACCCTACCTCGTGCATGCAATGTGGCCCCCACTCTCCCTGACGACCTTGACCAAAACCAATCATACTTAGTACCAGGAGCAGTGTTCTAGACACTGTCAAATTCTTTACCCGCATCGATGTAGCCCCACTAATTACTTCATGCGGGCAGGCCCAAATGTAGCACCAAATCCATATGCGTGGTGCAGTGCCTGGCCTAGAGAGACGCCCTGCACCATTGAAATGGTAATACCGTTTCCACTAGGTTAATTTAGGTCTCCCTGAAAGGGCCAGGTTTGCTTCACTATAAAACGATCTATGTTCTCAAGGACACACTGTATCTTTTGCGCAGGGAGTCGCAAGTAGAGCAATCCCTAATCAGACCATAATTCGAGAACCAGTACCGGACCGCTGTGATCTCCTAAGGCGAAGTGAAGATGTGAAATACCAAAACAACTCCCAGCTCACATCTAGGCTGCTGCCCCGCATGCTGAACAACCAGTCAGCCCAAAACTAGCCATCCCGGGCCTCAGAGGCACAGTACGCCTAACCCAGACACCGGCAACATAGCATTATCCTTCCGTGCCATACCCCGGAAGCCCCCAGCAATGGAGCAATGCGAGACATATTGCATTGCAAATACTCGTTTCTTTTCTATCTTGTGGGAATCCCTGTGTGCACAACCCATTGAATGCAGTGTTTAGCGTCTGCTCCACTCCAGCCTCCGTTCTGGGTTTACCAGCACCTGCCTCGGTGGCAATGATTCCTCCCCAACCCCCTCATAGAGGAAACGACCGCACTGATCTAAACCCAGGAACGCACATCAAAACAATTCTTACCAAAAAACAAAATTAACCTGTTAAATAAACAGCACAGTAAAGAGTAGGCTGGGCCTCTCTGACGTCTGGGTCCTGGTGCCTTTGCACTGGCTACAAAATTAGCCACGCCCCTGACAATTCTCATGTTTAAATCACAGACCAGGATGGCACTCGCTAACTACACTGCCCCGCTTGTCTGACCTTTTCTACACTCCTCCGAAGGTAATGGGTCCAGTGAAACAAGCCCAGAGTGGTCCATCTGGCTCGAGGAGGCGGAACGGAGGCCATTGTGAAGCATGCCTGACTCTAACTGAGCTAGTTCCACACCAGAGTCTGTTAACTTGCCTCAAACCTCTGTTTTGGGTGCTGGAGAGGAGGCCCTCCAATTCCAGGTGCTGAAATGGGTCCCTAAACTAGGAAACGACACAGCCGCCTGTCGGCCCTTTCGGAGAGCTCCATGGTTGTGCGCCACAATCAATGCAAGACTTGGGCTCAGGTTACAAGTTCTAAAAGAGATGTGGATTTGGGAGGAATCAACATCCCCTCGGACCAGGGTCCTCTTTCGCAGCCTGCAAGTACCAAACTCTTCACTTGAGCTGGCAGCACTAAACGGACCTGCGCCCCTGGCCCCACATGCATTGCTGCTACGAGCACTGATTACGCTCACTTTTTTTTTTTTTTTTTTTTTGCAGATTTGCATATTTATATAGCGCGAACTCGACCCGAAGGTATTGGAGCGCTTTCCATGAGCACCGATTAACATTACCCATTCAGGCACGGGGAGATCAAGTGATTTGCCAAAAGCACAGGATGGGGACGAGGCTCGAACCCTGGTTTCCTGCACCAAAGTCTGCCGTCTAGCCGCCGGACCACATATTATCCGACCCGAAGGTATTGGTGCCTTTACACGTGCAACAGAAGGGGGAGCCTCTCCCGGGCCCTTGCAATGCTGGCCCCCCTCCCGCCACATACTTTGCAAGTGGAGGTGCCCAGCACCTCATACCGGCGGAGGCCCTGCATCCGGCCCTCACACAGGAGGGGACCAGCAACACCCGGCAAACGCGGGTGGTGCCTATAACCGGCCTGTATGTAACTACTGACCCGCTCAGGCCCAGACAGCTGCTGGCACCGCAGGGACTGGCCCCGCAAGAAGGAGCCCAAGCGACACCGGGCAAACGCGGGAGGAGCAGCACACGGACCGCGCCACGCAGCAGGCCCACGTATGCCATGATCAGCTGGGGCTACGCCGGAGCTGGCCAGCCGCAGGCTGGCACCAGCAAGCCAGACAAGAGCGGGAGTAGCCTGCCTACTGCCCGCGCCTCACAGCGGCCCACAACAGCACGTGTAGGCGCCCTGCAGCCCGCCCTCCTCACGGTAAGAGCCTGACGACCCCGCAGTTGCCCCCCCCGAGGATGCTGAACGCAGAGCATCGCAGCAATCGGAGCGCTTAACCCGCGCACCTTCGCGCCACCAAAGGAGCAACCCCAATCCCCCTGGTCAGTAGCTCTAAACGTGGGGCTACGTTGTTGCACGCGAAAAGCGAGCAGTAACCCAGATGCCCCAACCAACCTTGCTAAAGCATCGGGCCAAAAACCCCCCATAGCCCACCCTTGCCCATAACTGGTAGGTGAGGGCACGAAACCCCTCGGGTAAAGCCACCTAGCCGACGCGAGCTACCCTGGGGGCCTGCCGGGGGAAGAATCCATCGCTGCATAGGCTACCCCCCCACTCCGCTGCAGCCCCCACTTAGGCCCGGACACACCGCGTGTGTTACGTCCCCGTTGGCCCTTGTGACCCAAACGCAACAGACTCCTGGAAGGCCGAGGATTGAACCCAGGACTGCCCACTTGCGAGGCATGGCTCTGCAGCTGAGCTGTATCCCCGCTAAGTTCCAACCAAATCGGAGTTTGCGGGGGGGGGACGGCGCACCTGATCCAGGCGCTCCTGGTCGAGGCCAGCCTGGGCTGACCGGGGAAGGGAGCCACTGCACTAACCCGGTGGGAGCTGTCCTCCCCCACACTGACTGGCAGCCGCTACGTCCGACGTCGGGCCCAGCCCTTGTCCTCTTTGGAGGAGGGGGGGGGGGAAATCTGCACTCACCACGCAATTAGCAGCTCCCGGGGGGACACGTCCGAAACGGCGTCGGGGGAATGGGCCAAGAGGGCGCCCAGGGGGCGGGGAGAGGTATATGTACCTCGCCCCCTCCCCGGAAGTGACGCGGCACCTGGACCACTGAGGGTCCCAAACACTGGAAGGCTGCCTCCTGTGCCCTCCTGTGCCACTAAGGTGGCCGCCCTCTTAGCGGGTCTCCTTCGTGGACCCCGGGCAGCCTGCATTACACATCACCCAAACCCCCTGGCTTCTCCATTGTGCAATCTCGTTTCACCAATCTAAACACATGCACGAGAGGATATATTTTTCTAAAAGCATGAGACATTTAACAGGATGTGTTGAAATACAAATAGGTTCACGAACTATAAACATAAGCAGCAAAACACTCCCAGCATACGAAACCGAAAACCCTCCACAAGTGAAACTCTCTTACTCACCTAATCTTTAATGAGAAGAAAAACCAGCGGTGTCGAGGTTGGAAAGGCGCCATTGTCCCGCTGCCTTGAAAGTGGGCGTGGCCGCTGAATGAAGCACATCGTCGTGCTTGAGTTCGGAGAAACGCAATAAAGAAAATAGAACAGGTCCGGTGCAACAACCTAGTAAAGGGGCCAATAGCCATGGGAGGAATAAAATGACGACATGGAGGGGCTAAGAAGCCTCATAATGAATCAAAAGCAAGCATTTACACACAAGCCAATGAAAAGATGGGCGGGGTAGTGGGCGGAGCTTCCCCGCTATATTGTATACAGCATCTCTCGACGAGACAGCGCATGCGCTGCCTAGTCGAGACCTAAAAATGGATGGTAGGGTACAGTTCAGGCCCAAGTTTGGGACGAGTGGGGGGAGGAGGTGAGGAGCGGGCATAGGGGTCCAGGGGGGGGCAAAATAACAAAATAAAAAAACTTACCTTCAGCCGGCTGCGTACCATGTCGCACTCCTCGTTGCATCAGACAGGCACAGGCTCCCAGAATGCCCTGCGGCCAATCCTGAAGCTGCTCTCACATGAGACCAGCTTCAGCATTGGCGGAGTGCCCTCGATTGGCACTCCAGGGCAGACTGGTAGTCCGTGCCTGCTCTCTCCAACCCCAGCAATGCAGTTGGGGTTGGAGAAAGGTTCACTGCGCATGATGGTTTTGCCGGCCTTAGACGGCCAGCCAAACTATCATCCGCAGTGAAGGGAGTGCACTACCACTCCCCTCAGTGCCATCAATCCCCAGGCCCGCCTCCAAGACTCGGCAGGAAAGGAGAAATAAAACTACATGAGTGTCGTTTTTTTCCCTTTCCTGTTTTTTTTGGGTGGGGCAATCCTCCTCCGCCATAGCGGAGGAGCCGCCGCTGGTAGGGTAGATCATGTTATCCATGTCTTCGAGTAACCTGTGATGCCTAAACCATGTGCCAGCTTTGAACCAAAAAAGTATGTGTGTTTATACATACAAACGTGTCATCTCCAGTTGTCGGATCTACTCACATAGGGCCCTCTCAGTTGGCACATACTTCTTCCTCCTCTTGAAAATATGTTAAATGCTCTGTAGCTCTTTGAGGGTAATTTCTGTATTTTTGATTGTAGTTAACCGCTGCAATGCAAAATCATTTGTAACTTTACAAGGAAACGTGGTTTTCTAACAAAAGTAACTTGACTTAGACTAGTGAGATCTAGAACTTCAATACTTTTTTTATGAAAATGAGATTTAGAAATATAAATGGCCCAAATAAAAACCAGCATTGGCAAATCAAATAGGTCTTTTAATTTGCAGGCACTTGCTTGGGTCTACTAGATTGCCGGAAACATTCCAAGATGGCCGTCCACACATGTGCATGCAAGCTTTAGTCAAAGTATAAGACAGTCATTAGAAGGTGGCTCAGTCTTTGCAATTATTTTTCAATTACTGTTCTAAGACAGGTATGGCCATTTTGGAAAGGTAAATTAAGAAATAGTGTGTGCGGGATGGCTCATAAACAAGCACAAGCGAGAAGCCTGGTAGTGGTATACAGCTGCTCAGCCCTCCCAACATAATGTATTAAAATAAACTCCCAAAAACTGCTCAACTCAGCATAAACAATAGTGTCCTCATAGCGGTAGTAAAAGAAAACAAATGGTCCATTCAGAAACAATATAGAGAGGAAATGCACCCTGAGTGCAACATGCACAAGAACAGGAGAAAAGCCATCAAATGAGAAAGCAGGATAAGCGAGGGGCCGGTCAGAAGCTAACATTCTGTTTAATTTATTGCAGACAACAGTTCTTCGACAACAGACAGCTAAAGCAGTCTGCAGGTGAGACTTAATATAAAAGGACCTTACCACACCCCTGAGCCTGTGGACCAGGGGCAAATGTTTATTTTTGCTTGGGGACTTGCTGTTGCCCTAGATGCACAACCTTTCAGGAATTGCTCCACCTCATTCCGAAAGAAGTGCATTGTTTTTAGTTTGTGCTTTGGTTGATTGCTGTTATCTGTGGTGTTTAAATATTTATTTACTTCCTCATAATGTGGGTGTACATGTCTCGTTCAATAAAGACAGATTTGAGGCCAAACGTTATAGGCTAACCGGTTTACTGTGCACATTCTTTTAAGAGGAAACCTAATCCGTCTGTTTGCTCCCAGTCTGCTATATCAATTTTTATTCACCAAAATAACAATGTAAAAATTATCCATGACATGCCTCATATCCAACATACTTAGGGGTCGATTCCGATCTCACTCGGACAGCCCTCCGAGAGCTGTCCGTAGCGTTACCTGCCGACCGACTCGTTCCGGGAGCCGCTCCGTCCGAACGATGAAGTACGATGCGTAAATGTGTCAAAATTCCGAACGACACGTACGCTCCGAATCCAGCAACATTATCCGTACGAGCCGGATCCGTAAACGTCCAATGGAGTCGTCCGGAAGCATTTTCACAGCAGTTTCCAGCCGGCCAAGTACGATGCGTACTTCCCACGCACCGAACAGGTCGCCACTTCCAGCACGTCACAGCATCCGGAAGAGCAGCATTTCAGCTCCGATTCGCGCCACAATATGATCTACGGCTACGAGACGAACCAACGATCTACGCCTACGACACGAACCTACGATCAATGCCTACGAGACGAACCAACCATTTATCTGATCGTGCATGTCATCCTTGTACTGTACGTCTATGACCGAATCAACAACAGGAATCGACGCGTACTCCGCGGACGGTAAGTTCGACACCCCTAGGGGTGGATAGCCATAACTACCAGCAGTCTCAACCTATAGGGGGTGGATGGCTATCACTGCCAGCATTGTCCAGCACATAGGGGGTAGATGGCTATCACTACCAGCAGTCTCAACCTATAGGGGGTGGATGGCTATCACTACCAGCATTGCTCAACCTATTGGGGGGTGTATGGCTATCACTACCAGCATTGCTCAACCCATAGGGGGTGGCTGGCTATCACTGCCAGTATTGTCCAGCACATAGAGGGGTGGATGGCTATCACTACCAGCAGTGCTCAACCCATAGGGGGGTGGATGGCTATCACTCCCAGCATTGTCCAGCACATAGGGGGGTGGATGGCTATCACTACCAGCAGTCTCAACCTATAGGGGGTGGATGGCTATCACTGCCAGCATTGTCCAGCACATAGGGGGTGGATGGCTATCACTACCAGCAGTCTCAACCTATAGGGGGGTGGATGGCTATCACTACCAGGAGTCTCAACCTATAGGGGGGTGGATGGCTATCACTACCAGCATTGCTCAACCTATAGGGGGTGGATGGCTATCACTGCCAGCATTGTCCAGCACATAGGGGGTGGATGGCTATCACTACCAGCAGTCTCAACCTATGGGGGTGGATGGCTATCACTACCAGCATTGCTCAACCCATAGGGGGTGGATGGCTATCACTGCCAGCATTGTCCAGCACATAGGGGGGTGGATGGCTATCACTGCCAGCATTGTCCAGCACATAGGGGGGTGGATGGCTATCACTACCAGCATTGCTCAACCTATAGGGGGTGGTTGGCTATGAATGCCAGCATTGTCCAGCACATAGGGGGGTGGATGGCTATCACTACCAGCAGTCTCAACCTATAGGGGGGTGGATGGCTATCACTACCAGCAGTCTCAACCTATAGGGGGTGGATGGCTATCACTACCAGCATTGCTCAACCTATAGGGGGTGGATGGCTATCACTGCCAGCATTGCTCAACCTATAGGGGGGTGGATGGCTATCACTGCCAGCATTGTCCAGCACACAGAGGGGTGGATGGCTATCACTACCAGCATTGCTCAACCCATAGGGGGGTGGATGGCTATCACTGCCAGCATTGCTCAACCTATTGGGGTGGTGTATGGCTATCACTACCAGCATTGCTCAACTCATAGGGGGTGGATGGCTATCACTGCCAGCATTGTCCAGCGCATAGGGGGGTGGATGGCTATCACTACCAGCATTGCTCAACCTATAGGGGGGTGGATGGCTATCACTGCCAGCATTGTCCAGCACATAGGGGGGTGGATGGCTATCACTACCAGCATTGCTCAACCCATAGGAGGTGGATGGCTATCACTACCAGCATTGCTCAACCTATAGGGGGGTGTATGGCTATCACTACCAGCATTGCCCAACTCATAGGGGGTGGATGGCTATCACTATCAGCATTGCTCAACCCATAGGGGGGTGGATGGCTATCACCACCAGCATTGTGCAGCACATAGGGGGGTGGATGTCCGAACACTCACCCACCACTATCATGGGCAGATTGTAAATTGTGTGTAAACTGCCAGCCACAGTGACACTGAAAGGGAAAACTTACTTTAACTCACATCACAGTTGTGACCAAAAGGTAATTGTGGGGTTCAAACACCCAGCATTGTCAGGAAGAATGTGGAAATGGGGTACAACCCCCCCTCACTGCAGTGACCAAAAGGTGAGTGTGGGGTTCAACCCCCCCCAATGTCAGGAAGAATGTGGAAATGGGGTTTAACCCCCCCCCTCACTGCAGTGACCAAAAGGTAATTGTGGGGTTCAAACCCCCAGCATTGTCAGGAAGAATGTGGAAATGGGGTTTAACCCCCACCCTCACTGCAGTGGCCAAAAGGTAATTGTGGGGTTCAAACCCCCAGCATTGTCAGGAAGAATGTGGAAATGGGGTTTACGCCCCCCCCCTCACTGCAGTGACCAAAAGGTGAGTGTGGGGTTCTAAATAGCACCATGTGCAAACAATCGGGTATGATTCCTGTTTTCAAAACCACAAGCAATGTAGTGAGTAAGTAGTGGTTGTGTGCCACACAAAGATAGATCTGTTGAGGAAAACGTTGTTGTGCCTACAAAAATACCACACACACATAGGAGGGCAAGAGGAGATTTAAGGACTAGCGTGGGTATACTCCCCACTCTGAAACATAAATACACAAAAGAACCCACGGGTCCAAGAGCACAATCAAAAGATGGTGTAAAACACAATGACCAACAATAGACAAGACAACGATGGGAATATCCCTTTTAAAGGACGACTCCCCTCACACACCCGAGGGTGTCATGCTTCATCATAGGGGTGCCTCCTCGTGCCGGGACCTAGTCACGGCACGGGCTACTAACCTCCTCTCTACGAGAAGGGAGCTCAGGGATGTTTTTATTTCGTGGCACATGGGTTGTCCTAAAAACCCTATGTGAGCTTGGTGTGTGAAAAAGATGGTGCAGTGCTGTGTATGTGAGTGAATAAAACTGCCTACAGGATTAGCAATAGACTTTATTAGGCTAGCCTGTGGCAGGATTAAAAAGCTGAAAATGAGCCTTTAAAACCTAGAAAAGACTTCATTAATTAGATCAACATGTTTCAGCCGTGATGATCTATCTAAGTATCTCGGCTTTCATCAGGATCTGGTGTGATACAGCTACTGCTAAGTAAACATAAGTGCAAAGTGTTGAAACAAATAAACAACAACAACAGCGTGTTTATACTGAACCAGATGGTAATTTGTTGATTCTGGTCCTGCCAATTGTATCTGCAACAGAGTCAGACAGAAATGTCATGTTGAATCACCGAGTCACACACATCTTTAACAAACATAAGCCCCAAACAAATGTTGTCAGGCTCCAAAACTACTACTGCACCAAAGTCAGTAGCAAGAAATGTGGCACTTACCCTATTGGTGAAGAACAAAGGCCACAACTGTCCGGTGCTAATTTAGCACATGGTACAGACACCAACCTAGAAAAAAGAGTAATGGCGGTGATAAGAAAGTACAGAAAAAGATGCAAGATAGAGGGGAGAAACAGCCAGTAGTGTCAGTCTTCCCCATTGCATCATGGGACAGAAGAAATCAATCCCCAAATAACGCATAATACGAGTCTAAGAGTAGCCTAGAAATAGGATATAGCAGACAGACATCAACATGGCAATGCACTGAGTCAAGGTAAAAAGGCACACATGAGTCTAACTCAACAGAACTCATAAGGATAGCCTACCCAAAAATAAGGAGCTACCCATTTGAGAAGATATATACAATAGATGAAAAAAGTTCTGTCAACAGGCTACATGTTGCCAAAGACACAACGTCTCTAGTACTGAGAGTGCCATCGCTGTCGATACAGGCACATATTCTGGAAGTAAATGATGTGTTTACACAAAAAACGATGATAATGATAACACTAACTAAACATCATAATAACGAACGTGCTCAAAGAATTGCCAAGCACCTATATCGCTGTTGCTAAAGACAAGGAAAAGGGGCGGGAAAAGAATACTAAACAACCGCCGCAACGCTAAAGACGCGACAGCGCAAGATTGTACAAAGCGCGTGTCGCTGTACTTTTAAGAAAAATTACAAAGGATGGAGCACAAACTGAAACAGCCACTTACCGGTCAAGTAAAGCCGGAATACACGGATTCGGATCCAGGAGCACAAGAGTACGATCAGATGTTCCAAGCAAAATACACGTCTTACCAAGCACTGCTTTGAAATGCAACATCAAGCAGACTCTTTAAACTGGGTTATTTTGGATAAACCCAATCTGACAGCCACAACACCAGATTTGGCACTGAAACTTCTACGTATTGAACAACGTTGGGTCTTCAGATTGGGTACTTCTAGATTGGGATTGAACGACGACATTCCTTGGCTTGCACTGACTTGAGTTTTGGTTCCCCTTCCTGATATGGTTTTTGCTGCAAAGGACGGAGCACAAACTGAAACAGCCACTTACCGGTCAAGTGGAGCCGGAATACACGGGCATCTGTCCGATCGACAGGAGTAAAGACCGGAACAACAGTGTTCAATTTGAAACTGTTTGCCGCTACGAACCATGGGACACGTAGTCTAATCACCGTGGTTCATGGGAAATGTAGTTTTGGCCCGAAATCGGGCACCAGAGAACCTCTACATGTATACTGGTTGTAAAAAGCAGAGCAGTACATACAATCAAAACCCCACTGAAAGGGGAAAAGAATATACGTGCATCTAAAGCTGATCTATAGTGCATAATCAAAATACAGAGAAACCAGAAAGTCGGAGACAATGTCTCAACGATACAAGCATGGGAAACCATATGTTTTGAAAAAGAGAGAGAATAACTCAAAAGCAAAAACAATTGGAACTACAAAACCGCTGTAAAACTAAATACGGCGGTTACAAATGCATCAAAAGAGTGCAATGGGTACAGCCAACCATTAGAAACAAATGAGAGGCAAAAGCTAGCCTCACAGTGTTACCAAATGGCATATGGTAATAAGCTATAAAAACAGCAAAAACCATATCAGGAAGGGGAACCAAAACTCAAGTCAGTGCAAGCCAAGGAATGTCGTCGTTCAATCCCAATCTAGAAGTACCCAATCTGAAGACCCAACGTTGTTCAATACGTAGAAGTTTCAGTGCCAAATCTGGTGTTGTGGCTGTCAGATTGGGTTTATCCAAAATAACCCAGTTTAAAGAGTCTGCTTGATGTTGCATTTCAAAGCAGTGCTTGGTAAGACGTGTATTTTGCTTGGAACATCTGATCGTACTCTTGTGCTCCTGGATCCGAATCCGTGTATTCCGGCTTTACTTGACCGGTAAGTGGCTGTTTCAGTTTGTGCTCCATCCTTTGTAATTTTTCTTAAAAGTACAGCGACACGCGCTTTGTACAATCTTGCACTGTCGCGTCTTTAGCGTTGCGGCGGTTGTTTAGTATTCTTTTCCCGCCCCTTTTCCTTGTCTTTAGCAACAGCGATATAGGTGCTTGGCAATTCTTTGAGCACGTTCGTTATTATGATGTTTAGTTAGTGTTATCATTATCATCGTTTTTTGTGTAAACACATCATTTACTTCCAGAATATGTGCCTGTATCGACAGCGATGGCACTCTCAGTACTAGAGACGTTGTGTCTTTGGCAACATGTAGCCTGTTGACAGAACTTTTTTCATCTATTGTATATATCTTCTCAAATGGGTAGCTCCTTATTTTTGGGTAGGCTATCCTTATGAGTTCTGTTGAGTTAGACTCATGTGTGCCTTTTTACCTTGACTCAGTGCATTGCCATGTTGATGTCTGTCTGCTATATCCTATTTCTAGGCTACTCTTAGACTCGTATTATGCGTTATTTGGGGATTGATTTCTTCTGTCCCATGATGCAATGGGGAAGACTGACACTACTGGCTGTTTCTCCCCTCTATCTTGCATCTTTTTCTGTACTTTCTTATCACCGCCATTACTCTTTTTTCTAGGTTGGTGTCTGTACCATGTGCTAAATTAGCACCGGACAGTTGTGGCCTTTTGTGAGAAGTTGGCCTGGTATATGCTGTTCACTAATTAAAGTGGACACCTTGCACCAGGGCAAATCGACTCTTATGGTAGATAGGTTTAAGACAACCTTTTAAAGAAAGCTATCCTAGTGGTAGCTGTGGAGAGCAGCCTTCAGGCTAAGTCTCGGAGGAATGTAAAGCAGCTTGTTTTACCATATAATCTCTTGAATCACCAAATGAAAAGACACCACACAGGTATATATATCAAATATATATGTATTTATTTCTAAATAACTCTCTACTAATCTCTTTATGAGATTAGAAGACAAACATATGCACAAATCAACGTTTCACAATAAGTTAAGCACAAAATATGGCTGGGGCCCTAGGGGCGTACCAGACCATATACTAAGTAAGAGACTTAGAAACAACGACTTGCAAGGAGACAAGGCCTAGGGCCTTTAGAAGTGCTGGGGCCTCACGAAACCACCCAAGGCAGGTAAGTAAAGGACCCACGGGGGACGCGTGCAGTGTGGATACACAGGCGCGAATCGCCGTTAACTTCAATGGGGCAAGTCGCGGTTGGAAATAAAGAGTTTTAGGATACTTCGGGAGAACCTACAAGCAAGTCACTTACAGGGTAAGTAGTTCTAGGGCCCACACCCACAGGAGCACCGTAGTGCTGGAGTTACCTCACCCAGGAAGCCGGGTGCACAGGTGTCCTTTGGTGTCGGGTCGCGACGTCGTTTTCAATGGCGAACAAAGAAGACTTGCTGCTTGCGGGAGCTGAAGAAGTGTCCGGTGGAATCCAAGCCTGGATTCTGAAGAAGGATGACCTGAAAGCAGAGGGGACAGTGTTCAAAGTCACTTGGCAGTGACCCGGGGCAAGGAAGATGGATGCCCACCGTCGTCGGTTGATTCAGGTCGGTTGTGGGTGCCTTGACTCTTCAGCCACGTGGTCCAGGAGGTGTCGACGACAACCAGGAGCTGGATTCGGTGGGTCCCTCGACGTCTGCAGCTGACTGCGGTGTCAGCAACTCGATTGGAGCCAACAAGCCTTGGCAGCAGCAAGTCTCGGGGAGATGAAGAAAAGTCGATGGCGCAGACCAGCAAGGTCTGAGGGACTCACCCAGCGAGGGTAAGTCAGGGCAGGCCTGGAGCAACCAGGAGAGCCCTTTGGTTTCTTTAAGAAGTCTTCTGGGGACCCACAAGCCGGTGGGCAAGGGATCGCGAAGACACCTCGGGCGGAATCACTCAACAGGGGCCCACGGTCACTCGGGACGGTGTAGGCCTCTGATCTTCGGAGGATTCCTGCTGGAGGTCGGGACCACACGTGGGCCAAAGCACAAGTTCGTAGAACGTTGTGAAGGGGTTGCACTCGACAATAGTGCACGGTACCCAGGGGTCGCGGTTCCTCGTTACTCGTGGGGTCCACTTGCCTCAGCTTCGCTGGGGACTCACGATGGCCTGGGAGAGGTCAGGAAATCTACTTCTTGGGCTGCAGGGACTTCGGACTCCGGCGGGAGCGGCGTAGTTTGTGACCATCGTTGTCGTTTTTGGTGCCTGCCAAGCAGGGGAGTCACTCCTTGACTCCAAGGGAGATTCTTCTGTCTTCCAAAGGTAGTGGAACGTCGAAGGGCCAGGATTCTTCTGTAGAGCGTCGTCCAGGGGTTATCTGCTTTGCAATGGCAAGGTTCCCCTCTTATACTAAAAGAGGGGATGGACTAGCTCTATGACCCCACCTATGGGAGGGTCAAGGGAGGGGTGGCTACACCCACTTCCCTTTGTCCAGTTTCGCGCCAGAGCAGGGGCAGGTAGCCCCTGAGCTGGTTTGAACTGGCATATGCACAGAGGAGCCTTCTGCTCCCCCAGTGCAGGACTTCAAAGCACTCTAAGAGTGCACCCACCCAGCCCCAATACACTAAACCCTGTCTGGAAGGTGGTTACACCTCCCTGTGACAGGATGCCTATTGTTGGGCTTCCTCCACTGCGAGTTTCGGTCATCAGCAGGAGGGCAGCCCAGTGTCTGTGACTGGTGGCATCCATTTTGTGATGCCAGGGCTCTTTAGGATTCTACCGCGTTTCCACAGCAGGTACATGTCTTATCCCTCTAGAAGGGTGGAATGCTACCCCCGCCGCCAAAATTGGCGGGGGTAGTATTCCAAGATGTTTGACACCAAACACGACATGTTTTGATGCAGCCATTCCAAAGTTAGCATTTACCGCGAGGATATAATGCACTTAAATAGTATATGGTTTAACCGCATCCACAAACAGCACCAGAGAATAGACTCTGAGAGCTGCAGAGGGGCCCTGCTCAGGCAGAGGCACCCCCTCACATAGAAGCCAAGCACCCTGCCCTCAGGATTGATAGGGCCTGCCTTAGGGGTGACTGATAGGTTTATATGTGTGTGCAGGAGAGATATAGGAAACCTATATCTCAGTGAGGGGTGCTAGCACCACCTCACCCAGGCTGCAGTAGCAGGCCTGTGGTGTCAGCTTTAGACTGCTTCCCAGGGGTGGCATAATATATGCTGCAGCCCCTGGTAGGCCTGTGAAGTACCTATGCCCTTGGCACCTAAGGTACCATATACTAGGGACTCATAAGGCACCACAGTATCCAATCACTAGTGCACCTAGAGTGCACTCCATGTCGTTTAGAGAGATCAGAGAGGCTGGGGCCCTGATTGGCAGGGACCCAGCCAGACTATAGCCAGAAACCAGTGCTAACATCAGAAAAAAAAAGTGGGGGCAACCACATAGTCAGATTCCACCTTCCTACATAACCCCCCCCAAACGAAAGGAGATAAGGCTAACCTTGGCCAGTTGAGCCTTTATTGACTAAGTGGCCATATAAGGAAGCACCTGCACTAGCATGGTTGCCCCCTGTCTGATGGTCCACTAAGCAATCCCTCACCCTAAGGGTGTGAAAGGGTCTCCACCATGGGGAATCACTACCTCTGGTGTGCTCTGGTAAAGTGCAAGGCTGGTGAGGTGTCTGAGTAGGGAAGTGAGGCCCTAGGAATGTTGGCCTCAGCTTCCTCAGATCACTGGTCACCATGTATGCCTGTCTTTCCATGGCTGAGTTGCATGTTGCTCTAAGGGTCAACCTTTGGCTGCCTACAGCTGGGGGTTGGGTCCCTTTGAATGGACTACTGGAGGGACATGGCAGGTTTGGAACCTTTTGGTCCCAGGTTTGCCCTTGCCTAACAGAGTCCTTCTGGGGAGGTCCCTACATAAAGGTATGGGGGATCCCTCAGAGGGTTGAGGAATTTTCACCTGGCTAGGGCTACTAGACTGGGTGCCCCTTATCTGCTGATGGGGGTTACTCTGGACAGGGGGCCCTGGGGGTCCACTGACCTCCCTGACCTCTGCAGCCCTGGGCTGACTGAGGCAGGGTAGAGAGGGGCAGTTTACCTGCTCCAGACTGGGTACCACCTTGGAAGGGTCCTCTGCCATCAGGGGTGTGGCCAGGCCAGGCCTGACTACCTCTGGGGCAGTTCCTTCACTAGGGGTAGGGTCAGTTCCCTGAGGAGGCTGACCCTTACCTACTGTCTGGGGGAAGAAGACTTTTCTTCAACCCTTGTGCTCTCTTTTGGGGAGAGTGGGCCATTCTTCCAGGCTCCATCTCTCCATAATCTTGGGCTGGGGCTGTGGCCATCACAGCCCCCTAACCTTTACAGGGACACCCAACATCTTCAGATGGGTTTGGTGTTCAATTTCAGCCCAGGCTGAAATTTCCAGATCATTGCCCATCAGGCAATCTACAGGTAAGGTTGGGGACACTGCCACTCTCTTTGGGCCTGTGACCCCCTCCCAGCTGAGATTGACTATGGCCATGGGAGTGATCTGTTCTGACACCATCAATGTTGGTCACCTGGTATTTAAACTCAGGTAAAAGCTGGTGAGGGGGACTAGTTTCCCTGCCACCATGGTGACACTAGCCCCTGTGTCCCTAAATGCCACAGCTTTCTGACCATTAATTATTGGCTCCAGTCTGTACCTGCCCAATGCTATGGGACCCATGGTAAAGGTGGCATATCCTACACCACCATCAGAATCTGAGGAGTCTGTTGAGGGGGTCCTGTCTAAACGAGGGCCCACCTCTGTTCCTCTTGCAAAAGCACCTAACTTTTTGGGTGCACTACTCCCAACTGGAGGATTACTACTGGTAGTACCAGGAGGGGTGGTAGTAGTTGTTGGAGGAACATTTTCTTTATTGCCAATCCTGGGACAACTGGGATCAGATTTCCAGTGCCCAGGCTTTTTACAGACATGGCAATAGGGTTTCTTTTCAGGAGAGGAAGGAGTTTGGGACCCACCCCCAGAAGAGGACTTTTGGGGCCCTGTAGTGGACTTATCCTTAGATTTATCCCCACCTTTCTCTTGGGACTTGGTAGAATCTTTCTTGTGGTCACCACCCTGATTCTTAGGCCTTACTCTGGTTCTGACCCATTTGTCTGCCTTCTTTCCCAATTCTTGGGGAGAGGTCAGATCAGAGTCCACCAGGTACTGGTGTAAAAGCTGGTTTTGACAATTATTAAGGATCTGTTCTCTCATCATTAGATTATAAAATCCTTTGAAATCAGTAACCCTACTGCCAACCAGCCAACCCTCCAGAGCCTTGGATGCACAATCTACAAAGTCTGTCCAGTCCTGAGTCTGTGCCTTCTGGGTATCTCTGAACTTCAACCTGTACTCTTCAGTGGTTAAGCCAAACCCATCTATCAGTGCACTCTTCAGGACCTCATAATCATCAGCATCCTCCTCTCTAACAGTGAGGAGCTTGTCTCTTCCTTTATCTGAAAAGGAGAGCCACAAGATTGCTGCCCACTGCTTTTGGGGGACCTGCTGTACTCTACAGGCCCTCTCCATAGCAGTTATCCACTTGTGGATATCATCCCCACTCTGGTAGGGAGGAACAACCTTGCTCAGGTTCCTATGGTCAGGAATATATTCTCTGCCTCTAGGGACACTGTTGCTGCCACCAGGGGGTTCTAACCCCTCTTTTCTAGAAGCTCTCTGGATCTCCAGGGCTTCCCTATCCAGTGCCACCTGCTTGGTTCTGAGGGCCACTCTGGCTTCCTCATACTGGAGCAGTTTGCACCTTCTCTCAGAGGAGGTCTCTCTTAAGGAAAAGTATGAGCTCCTCTGCTGGACAAATTCTCTGCCAGAGTGATAAGAGTGGTCAGATTCCCTGGAAGGGGATCTGTGCCTCTCCTCCTCTCTGTCAGTTCTCTTAGGGAGAATTCCTCTGTCCTTTTCAGGCCCCTTGGAGCCTGGCCCTTCAATCACAGAGTCTTGGTCATTCTGATTTTCATCATCTGACCCAGATACTATGACTGACCCACCCACTGATTCAAACCCTTTAGCTCCTAGAGCCAATCTAAGGTCATCTGCTGTCAGCAGATCTATCAGGTGGAGTGTTGAGGGACTCTGTCCTAGTCTCAGGTGTCTGTCAACACACATGGCTCTCAAGTCAGAGAAAGCCATGTCCTTGTTCTGAGGCTGAGTGGATCCACTGGGTCCACCCTTTAAGGACATTCTAGTGTTGTGCAGTGTTGTACTACCTACACTAGTTTGTGGCCTACTGATCCTAGCTTGAGCTGTGGAAAGGGTGTGCTATCCCTTGGCACACAGCTCTAAGTTCAGTAGAACTTATTGATACTAAGCTTGACTTTATATGTACCTTGAGTACCTATAATGGTTTTCAGTTAGTAATTCAAATAGAGATTTTCTGGTAAAACAATGGCAAGCTGGAATCCCACACACTGCCCACCAATGTGAGAAGTTGGCCTGGTATATGCTGTTCACTAATTAAAGTGCACACCTTGCACCAGGGCAAATCGACTCTTATGGTAGATAGGTTTAAGACAACCTTTTAAAGAAAGCTATCCTAGTGGTAGCTGTGGAGAGCAGCCTTCAGGCTAAGTCTCGGAGGAATGTAAAGCAGCTTGTTTTACCATATAATCTCTTGAATCACCAAATGAAAAGACACCACACAGGTATATATATCAAATATATATGTATTTATTTCTAAATAACTCTCTACTAATCTCTTTATGAGATTAGAAGACAAACATATGCACAAATCAACGTTTCACAATAAGTTAAGCACAAAATATGGCTGGGGCCCTAGGGGCGTACCAGACCATATACTAAGTAAGAGACTTAGAAACAACGACTTGCAAGGAGACAAGGCCTAGGGCCTTTAGAAGTGCTGGGGCCTCACGAAACCACCCAAGGCAGGTAAGTAAAGGACCCACGGGGGACGCGTGCAGTGTGGATACACAGGCGCGAATCGCCGTTAACTTCAATGGGGCAAGTCGCGGTTGGAAATAAAGAGTTTTAGGATACTTCGGGAGAACCTACAAGCAAGTCACTTACAGGGTAAGTAGTTCTAGGGCCCACACCCACAGGAGCACCGTAGTGCTGGAGTTACCTCACCCAGGGAAGCCGGGTGCACAGGTGTCCTTTGGTGTCGGGTCGCGACGTCGTTTTCAATGGCGAACAAAGAAGACTTGCTGCTTGCGGGAGCTGAAGAAGTGTCCGGTGGAATCCAAGCCTGGATTCTGAAGAAGGATGACCTGAAAGCAGAGGGGACAGTGTTCAAAGTCACTTGGCAGTGACCCGGGGCAAGGAAGATGGATGCCCACCGTCGTCGGTTGATTCAGGTCGGTTGTGGGTGCCTTGACTCTTCAGCCACGTGGTCCAGGAGGTGTCGACGACAACCAGGAGCTGGATTCGGTGGGTCCCTCGACGTCTGCAGCTGACTGCGGTGTCGGCAACTCGATTGGAGCCAACAAGCCTTGGCAGCAGCAAGTCTCGGGGAGATGAAGAAAAGTCGATGGCGCAGACCAGCAAGGTCTGAGGGACTCACCCAGCGAAGGTAAGTCAGGGCAGGCCTGGAGCAACCAGAAGAGCCCTTTGGTTTCTTTAAGAAGTCTTCTGGGGACCCACAAGCCGGCGGGCAAGGGATCGCAAAGACACCTCGGGCGGAATCACTCAACAGGGACCCACGGTCACTCGGGACGGTGTAGGCCTCTGATCTTCGGAGGGATTCCTGCTGGAGGTCGGGACCACACGTGGGTCAAAGCACAAGTTCGTAGATCGTTGTGAAGGGGTTGCACTCGACAATAGTGCACGGTACCCAGGGGTCGCGGTTCCTCGTTACTCGTGGGGTCCACTTGCCTCAGCTTCGCTGGGGACTCACGATGGCCTGGGAGAGGTCAGGAAATCTACTTCTTGGGCTGCAGAGACTTCGGACTCCGGCGGGAGCGGCGTAGTTTGCGACCGTCGTTGTCGTTTTTGGTGCCTGCCAAGCAGGGGAGTCACTCCTTGACTCCAAGGGAGATTCTTCTGTCTTCCAAAGGTAGTGGAACGTCGAAGGGCCAGGATTCTTCTGTAGAGCGTCGTCCAGAGGTTATCTGCTTTGCAATGGCAAGGTTCCCCTCTTATACTAAAAAGAGGGGATGGACTAGCTCTATGACCCCACCTATGGGAGGGTCAAGGGAGGGGGTGGCTACACCCACTTCCCTTTGTCCAGTTTCGCGCCAGAGCAGGGGCAGGTAGCCCCTGAGCTGGTTTGAACTGGCATATGCACAGAGGAGCCTTCTGCTCCCCCAGTGCAGGACTTCAAAGCACTCTAAGAGTGCACCCACCCAGCCCCAATACACTAAACCCTGTCTGGAAGGTGGTTACACCTCCCTGTGACAGGATGCCTATTGTTGGGCTTCCTCCACTGCGAGTTTCGGTCATCAGCAGGAGGGCAGCCCAGTGTCTGTGACTGGTGGCATCCATTTTGTGATGCCAGGGCTCTTTAGGATTCTACCGCGTTTCCACAGCAGGTACATGTCTTATCCCTCTAGAAGGGTGGAATGCTACCCCCGCCGCCAAGATTGGCAGGGGGTAGTATTCCAAGATGTTTGACACCAAACACGACATGTTTTGATGCAGCCATTCCAAAGTTAGCATTTACCGCGAGGATATAATGCACTTAAATAGTATATGGTTTAACCGCATCCACAAACAGCACCAGAGAATAGACTCTGAGAGCTGCAGAGGGGCCCTGCTCAGGCAGAGGCACCCCCTCACATAGAAGCCAAGCACCCTGCCCTCAGGATTGATAGGGCCTGCCTTAGGGGTGACTGATAGGTTTATATGTGTGTGCAGGAGAGATATAGGAAACCTATATCTCAGTGAGGGGTGCTAGCACCACCTCACCCAGGCTGCAGTAGCAGGCCTGTGGTGTCAGCTTTAGACTGCTTCCCAGGGGTGGCATAATATATGCTGCAGCCCCTGGTAGGCCTGTGAAGTACCTATGCCCTTGGCACCTAAGGTACCATATACTAGGGACTCATAAGGCACCACAGTATCCAATCACTAGTGCACCTAGAGTGCACTCCATGTCGTTTAGAGAGAACAGAGAGGCTGGGGCCCTGATTGGCAGGGACCCAGCCAGACTATAGCCAGAAACCAGTGCTAACATCAGAAAAAAAAAGTGGGGGCAACCACATAGTCAGATTCCACCTTCCTACACCTTTGTTCTTCACCAATAGGGTAAGTGCCACATTTCTTGCTACTGACTTTGGCGCAGTAGTATTTTTGGAGCCTGACAACATTTGTTTGGGGCTTATGTTTGTTAAAGATGTGTGTGACTCGGTGATTCAACATGACATTTCTGTCTGTCTCTGTTGCAGATACAATTGGCAGGACCAGAATGAACAAATTACCATCTGGTTCAGTATAAACACGCTGTTGTTGTTGTTTATTTGTTTCAACACTTTGCACTTATGTTTAGTTAGCAGTAGCTGTATCACACCAGATCCTGATGAAAGCTGAGATACTTAGATAGATCATCACGGCTGAAACATGTTGATCTAATTAATGAAGTCTTTTCTAGGTTTTAAAGGCTCATTTTCAGCTTTTTAATCCTGCCACAGGCTAGCCTAATAAAGTCTATTGCTAATCCTGTAGGCAGTTTTATTCACTCACATACACAGCACTGCACCATCTTTTTCACACACCAAGCTCACATAGGGTTTTTAGGACAACCCATGTGCCACGAAATAAAAACATCCCTGAGCTCCCTTCTCGTAGAGAGGAGGTTGTAGCCCGTGCCGTGACTAGGTCCCGGCACGAGGAGGCACCCCTATGATGAAGCATGACACCCTCGGGTGTGTGAGGGGAGTCGTCCTTTAAAAGGGATATTCCCATCGTTGTCTTGTCTATTGTTGGTCATTGTGTCCTACAAAAATACCCCCAGCTATGTGCAGACAAGCATCGCCCATGGGGGCTGACAATGCCTCCAATGTACAATAGGACAATGTAAGAAGTGACCATCATGATGCATAAACACATATGTTCACTAACAGACACACATACAAAGGAATCCTACGGAGACAGCAGCAATTAGGTGATGACATATCATACTGTGGCAGCAACAGGAAACAGTAAACATGATGAATGTGCAGACTGACGATGTAGGAGTCCCAGGGCCAGTAGATAAAAAAACTCTAACCAACATCCACTCAATGCCCCACAAAACCAATGTCAATACATGGGTGCTGATGCACTAACACAACCAGCCAGCCACACACTGCAGAACAAACACAACATGTGTGTGTGTGTCTAAGTGTCCCCAGGCTACAACAACACACATGATGGGGGGCTGAACCCCAATGAGACATATGCATTTTCTGTACAATCCAGCAGTATCTCATTAATTGGGTTCCTCTTTGTGGGCAACATGGAATTGTCAAGTGAGCGGGTTCACAACAGACACATGTGCAACAAGCTGGGCGGGACAGCCACCAACACATCAAGAACCAGAGCCATTCCAGCAGTACACTCAAGGACCCTACATTGTGGTGACAGTAGCCTCTATGATGACCCCTATGTGATGCTCAATTTTGGATATTGCCCATACTGTGGAGCATATTCACCTGTGCCCACTGTGTCATGTGTATGAACAGATCAACTTCCATCACACATACACAAACACAACTCACTGGGCATGGCCTGCAATGTATGGCCACAATGTAGGGAGTGGCCTAGCCATTACTCAACTCACATTTGGCCTGTCTCAATACCACACACCATGACCCGCACCTATGTGCATCAGCTTAGCCCACATTGACTGGTGACATAGCACATGCACCCATGACAATCCCAGGGGTGGTGGGGGGATCTAAGGTGTACAAACACATTACACATGACCAGTCACCAAACCTTCTCAATGTCTGTCACACTGCATAGTATGAGGTACATGTGCATGACGTGAAATGTATCAGACACATTGGGATGTCTGTCACAGTCCCAGCATAATGAAAACCCTACGACAACCACATACAACACAAGTTGACATCATCCAACATTGAAGGCTAGGAACTGATGAGTGGAAGCAGTCACACACACATACAAGTGACAAATTCACAGAAACATACCACATAGTGAAAACAAGCTGATGTTGGAAACACAAATGTGACTTGGGGAATCATTCATATGTCACATGTGCCTTGGCCCACAGTGCAGGCCCTTATATCAACCACACCCAGGGATGACACCCTAATGACTAGTAGTTTCCCATGCACCCACATCCCAGAAACACAAGGGCAAAGATGTAGAAAAAGCACAGGACAACACAGCAAGCATCACAAACAGGAACATCTGCAGGGAACACAGGCTGGGTAGAAAAAGGGATAGGAACACACAGATTCAGGCACACAGAACACACACACCATGGGCTCAGGCAATGTCACGGAATAACACACTGCAATGAGGTGACTCCACCCATGTGGAAGGACAGCTGTGTAAAACGTTCGCCTTGCAGGGCTGTGTCATGTCAGAACAAAACTTGGACATTGAGCCAACAATTACAACACACTGAAAGCTCTGGTCACATCAGCCTGTGTACCGGAGTGTCCCTTAAGTCATCTGCACATACTCAAAACATGTATAGCAAGTTGCACTGATGACCCAGATGACTTGTTCGTCATCCATGCGTTAATATGCATGTCCAGTGGAGACGGGCCTAGTCAGAAAAAAGTGCAATGTGCACAAATGTCAGCCCAACATATGTGCAACAGTGGAAACCAAAGATGTGAAGTACTGCAAAGGATGTTACACTCCCTGTGCAAAAGTATTGGGATCATTACTACCTGAATATACAGCCAATGATGATTTGGAGACATACTGTAATAGGACACATATACCATGGACCACATGCAGTCCATCACATCACCATATCACCTATTGGCAACAAACAATTTTACAACAGCAACTGCAGTACACTCATCAGCAACATTATGTACTTGAAATACAATTCACGGAAATAACTGAAATAACCTTTATTCAGCAGGTAAAAAAACAAAAAATCCAAGTCCTGAATAACGAAAGGCCAATGGCCAGTCCATTGAAATTGTCTGTCATGGGTGACACATGACAAGTTGTCACAATTGGCTTGCCTGCACTGCTACAACTAGGGGACATCTCCCCTTGGAGGGGCATCCACAGTGGCAGGCCAGGCACCGCAGGGACAGGATCAGGGGATACCAGAATGGGGCAGGGGAGGGGTGGTGGGTACAGGAGTCTCTGAAGCAACTGCAGTGGATGTGTTGGATTGAGTGTGTGGGGTCTCCACTGCAGTGACCATGTCCGATGGAGTGGGCGGGGGCTCGACTGCAGTGGCCAGGACACATTGGGGGGATACGGTCTCCACTGTAGTGAGGATGTCCGATGGAGTGGGCGGGAGCTCCAATGCAGTGGTCAGGACAGTTTGGGGGGACACGGTCTCCATTGCAGTTGCAGGAACTGGCTGAGGGTGTGGTGTTGTGGAAGTGCTTGTGGTGGGGGGGAGGGCCTAACTATCCTGGGGATGATGTAACGGTGTGTTGGGGAACCTGGGACAGGGTGTGGTGTGGGGACTTTGGGAGGGGTGGCCTGGGGTCGGGAGGATGGAGACTGTGTGGTGGAAGTGTGGGATTTTGGTGGGGTCCTGGTTTGTCTGGTCCTGGCGGATGTACGGGTGGGGGCCGCAGTGTTCCTGCTCTTGGGGGAGGATGTGCGTGTGGTGGGGGATCTCCTCTCTCTGCGTGGTGACTTCCTCTTCCCCTTGTGAGTTGGTTCGGATGGATCTGTGGGGAAAAGGCCAAGGTCACAGAGGAAGACCTTCTTGGAAGTGGGGGTTGCAGGACAGTCAAGGGAAGGGGTTTTGGAGGGAGAGGTATCTGAGGACTGCGAAGTGGTAGTGGATGTGTGTGTGTGCTTTCTCATCCTATCCCCTGTGGGTGTGCTGTCAGTCCCCTGAGTGTGCGTGCATGTTCGTTTGTGCTTTGACTGACGTTGCTGTGTGCTGCTTGGGTCTGTTGGGGTGCGTGCATGTGCCTGTGTGAGAGTGCTTTGGACAGGTAGGGTAGTGGGGATTGTGGATGGGGCAGAGGTAGGAGGGGTGAAGTACTGTTGTAGGAGGGACACTGCTGCCGTCAGTGAGTAGGCCATGGACTGGTTGGTCCGCTGTAGGGCAGACATGTCTGATGACATGCCCTCCATGTATGACACCAATTGCGTCAAAAGACTGGTGTGCGCATGGAGGACACTCAACATCGATGTCTGCCCCACATGGATCTGCTTCAGCAAGTCCACAGACTCCACACTCAGGGCAGCAGGGGAGACAGAGGCAGGGGGTGTGGTGCCTGGGCCAAAGGAGACATGCTCCCTAACACGGGAGGCTCCACGGACATCAGGGATGGGAGCAGCTGGGAGGGTGGAGATGGTGGTGGTGGCGGGGACAGACTCGCTAGCTGTGGTCTGTGGTCTTGTAACACCCGCCTCCACAAGGGAGTCCTCACTGGAGCTGGAGCGTTCTTCAGCTGAGGTACTTGTTGCTGACTGGCCCTCAGTGTGGCTCCCCTCACCCTCCGTGCCACTGGGTCCCTCTGACTCCTCCACAGTGGAACCAGTCTGGCTCTGCGCCTCCTCTCGGTCCGTGGAGCTGTCCCCTCCAGCATCTGCCGATGATGCTGTGAACAAGGAGGAGAAACAGAATCACATCAGTCACCTGTATTTACTGGACACATGACTTTAATTGCAACACATCACTGAGAAAGCCCTGGCGTCATTTAAAAGCCACAGCTAAATTGACAAAACATATGTGAACCTGGCACTTGTCAGTCTGCCAGTAAACCATGCTTCTCGTGCACATGCTGGCAATGGACCCATCAGTCCATAGTATGTATGATGTCAGTCATCACATGGGCAGGCATTCCCTGAATACCCAGTTGTCTGATCTGCAATGATCGTTACTGTCATGTGTCATTACACACATGTCTCATCTCAGGCTATTGACTCTGCAATTGGGACAGCAATTGTGATGGTCAAACTCATTGTTGATATGATGAACATACTTCCATTACCAGACACCATGATGGCCTCATGTCTTGAAACGCAATGCTACAACGGTGTGGCGGCAGGACAACAGACAAGTTACAATACTGCATGCTCCAGATTTTAGTGTGAAACACAAGGCCACAGGCCTGTCTGGCCAATCAGTCAGTACTGACTCCTGTCACAGGGGCAGTGCATGCCGACTCCACAGTCAGCACTGTGTCACACTCATGTTTGCACTGTGAATGCAACTTCTGTAGTGGTCAAGTATACATGTTCACATGCTACACACATTTGAGAGAATCTGATAGTCCCAAGTTATCAAAATGACACATTACAGTTTGTGAGTCAACAAATCTGTATACATGAACACATAAGAGGCTCACAAGAACATAGTAAGGCTGCTTACACATATCTGTTGAATCCACCATTATGCACAGTCAAGTGTCTACACACATATGTTTTGTCCTGTGTGCAGATCCAATAGCCACATGTTAGATGTCTGTCCATGACAAACATATTGCAGACTTCTGATATACAAAAAGCTATGCCAGTCCACTATGACACAGAGTAAGACACATGATCACTAATTTCACAATGGGCAAACTGTTGGCTCACACCCAAGATTAGGAGGCCAGAGTGTCTCAGATGACCGGAGTAGGCATACCTGTCCATGGTCCATGTGATACATGGGATTACCAGGAGCACTATGCAGGTGACTATGCATTTGTTACACTCATACACATCATTTGTCTGAGGCCTCAACATTGGTCAAGCCTGCTGCATGGGTGTGTAGTCAATACCTCACACTCCTATGCTGACCCACACCAGCAATTTGTGCATATATGTAGACCCCACACAGAGCACAGGTCATATATCAGTCAATGTGCTGACACATGTCACACAATAGCCTCACTCATGATGCTCAAATCAATGCACCTGTTGCAGATGTGGTTCTCAACATTACCCGTGGACAACAGCAAATACACACAACCCAAGTGACACATGTCAAAGAGGGGAAGGGACACACCTGGGCATCAGATGAGAATGGGGCCTCACCAAATTTAGCCACATGGTTCTTGTCTCAGCAGACAGACGAACTGTGGGAGTGTAACAAGGCTGAAGGAGTGCAAACTGCAGGTTATATACAATACACCAAAAAGGCATGGACTTACCCCCTCCTTGCTGCTGTCTGGCCTTCAACTGCCCATCCAGGTCTGGGAAGACCACCGCCAGAATCCGGAGCATGTGTCAGGGTTCATCGTCCGCCCCTCCTGCGAGGAGGCGACAGCTTCAGCTGGACTCTGGCTATCCTCCGGGTCCAGCCACGAACGTCCTGCCACCTCTTCTGGCAGTGGCGGATGCGGCGTTTGAAGACCCCCACCGATCTTACTGCCCGGACAATGGTCTGCCAAATCTCCTGTTTCTGATGGGCATCAACCTTTAAGGATGACAAAGTGAGACACCATTACTACACATACCCCCTATTTCTCAATCACACAGTTGGACATACATGTTGAAATTAGCAGTGCAAATGATGTATACAGGTAGTGCAACTATGGTCATGGGCAGTTGTCCTGTGTGCAAGCCTGCATTAACAACACGGAACAGTGCCTGGAAAACCCAACCATGCAAAAATACACATTTTCATCACTGTACCTGTACAGTACATGCATCTACACACTCTGAGGCTTAAACTTACTCAGTGGGCATGCTTGCCCTTGGTGATCACAATGCTAGTAGTGCCAGTCAGATAACATGTACAATTGAAAAGGCAGTGGACTCAATACTCACCTGCTCCCCTGGTTTCCCATACAGCTTGCAGTACTGTGGAAGGAGGCTGTCCAGCAGGGCCTGGTTCTCCTCCCCTGTGAATGCTGGGGCTCTCTCCACAGTACGTGCCATTGCAGAACACAGAGGATGCAGAGACAGCAGCAGTGGTAGTGTGAGATGTAATCCTGTAGCATGTAGTGCAGGCAAGTGAAGTTTCTGGGGAACAGACAGCCTTATATCTGTGCTGCTGAGGCAGAATCAGTTCGATGCGGCCAAAGAGATAGGTCAGAGTCGTTCACATTATCCGAAATTGCCCAATCCATGTCATTAAACGCATCGTACATGCCTTCCGCGTCGTTCAAATATTCCGCATCATGACACCATTGACTTTGAAACATTGTTGCAGTGAGCCAACGGAATCTGTCTGCACGCGAGTCGTACACGTAGCAAAACCGCATCCGTTTCCATGACAGTCAATAGCCAATGGGTGCGTACGGATCGGTTCGTAAGTGTCCGACGCGTATTTTGAATTCTCACCCGCGTCCGTCTCCATGACAGTCAATAGCCAATGGGTGCGTACGGATCGGTCCCTAAGTGTCCGACGCGTCTTATGAATTCACACCCACGTATGTCACCATTACATTCAATGGCCAATGCGTGCGTACAGATCAGTCCCTAAGTGTCCGACGCGTCTTTTGAATTCACACCCGTGTACGTCACCATTACATTCAATGGCCAATGCGTGCGTACGGATCGGTCCCTAAGTGTCCGACGCGTCTTTTGAATTCTCACCCGCGTATGTCACCATTACAGTTAATGGCCAATGCGTGCGTACGGATGGGTCCCTAAGTGTCCAACGCGTCTTTTGAATTCACACCCGTGTCTGTCACCATTACAGTCAATAGCCAAAGGATGCCAACCAAAATATTTTGGCAGGGACTCAGTTAATCTACAACACACTGACAGCCTGTCACACAGTACACATAATCACATTTCAGGCTTCATTACATGTGTGGGTACATGTCTACACATGTCATATTTGAAGGGGCACATTGTGGCACACACTACCAGGATGTGCCATGTTACATGGTGACAAAAAGCATTGTGTGTGATGCACCTCACTACTGTGAGTGAGAACTTTGCTGATCAACACCCGTGGCCTGGGCACAGTTACAGGGGCACATTGTCTAATGACATGTTACATACACCCTAAATTGCAGATAAAATGTACTGTGTGTTACAGGGTGTTCCTGAGCTACCACTGTGGGGTTCATCCTGAGTATTCGCATATAGTGCTACGCACATGTACCTAATTGTATGTGGCAGATGTGAATCCTTTCCAACATCCATCTGATTTGGGCATGTGAGTTGCTGTTGTGTCTGTGTGTCACAGACATCCATGTATGCCCTGCAAACAAGCCTGTTAGCACATCATGGGTGTTTAATGGTTGTGTTGGTACGTGTACATCAGACGTTACATAATGACTGTGTCCATGTGGCAATACATGATCCCTGTGTGTGTAACTTACAAACACCTGTCATTTTGACAACACATCTATCCTCACTAGTCACTGAGGTGTGTGTTTGGTATGTGACATTTGTTTAGATGTACTGTGACAGACCCCATAGATTGTTGACAGCATAGCATAGCACTTGTTGTGTCACCATGTGGAGCTGAAATGTTAGGTGAGGGGCACATAGCTGGCATATGTGTCCATGCTGAATAGCACACACCTGACTTAATTGTGTCTTGATATGATGTAGCATGTGCTATTTAGCATGGTCATTGCCACATATGTAGGGGAACTGACAATCTTTCTTTGTTTCCCTATGTACTGCAGGAGAGCAAATGTCCACAGACCCTTCCAGACCTTGCAACCATGGCTGAACGTGACTGCATCCAACGTTACCGCTTCACCAGACCACTGATTGAGGATTTGGCGGAGCAGTTGGCCCCACATTTACAACCTGGACGGGCGTATCCTACTGCGCTGACCCCCAAGGTGAAGGTGATGGCAGCCCTACATTTCTTTGCCACGGGAACCTTCCAATACACTGTGGCTGGTGCTGGTGGGATGTCACAGACCATGTTTAGCCGTGTGCTACGTGATGTTTTGGAGGCAATGTTGTGTCATCTGAACAGATACATCAAATTCCCAACTCCACAACAATTGCCTGTCATAAAGAGTGACTTCTATGCACTGGGAAGGATGCCAAATGTTATAGGCTCCATTGATGGTACACATGTGGCTTTGGTACCACCACAAGCACATGAGCAGACATACAGAAACAGAAAACATTTCCACTCCAATAATGCCCTGGTGGTATGTCTGCCGGACATGACAATATCACATGTCTGTGCCCGTTTCCCCGGTTCCACACATGACGCCTACATCATGAGGAATAGCAGGATCCCACAGATGATGTCACAGCTGCAGAACCAGCGTGCCTGGCTTGTCGGTGTGTACTCTTTTTTTACCTTGTGTGTTTTTAGTATCTTGGAATTTAACGCTCTTTCATGACCCATGACATGTTTGTTTGTTTGTCTGTAGGTAACTCCGGATACCCCAACATGCCGTGGTTGCTGACACCTCTCAGAAACCCAGTCACACCAGTGGAGCTACGTTTCAATGAAGCACATGGGCGGACCAGGCGAGTCATAGAGCGGACATTTGGACTCCTCAAAAGCAGATTCCGCTGCCTGGACCGGACAGGAGGGGCCCTCCAATATGCACCTGAAAAGGTGTGCAAGATATTTATTGTGTGTTGCATGCTACACAACATGACAGTGAGGGAGGAGTTGCCTCTCATCGAAGATTATGACGACCATCAGCCGCCAGCAGGGGACGATCCAGGCCTGGGTCATGTTGCCAGTGATGATGAGGGTGAGGGGGATGTCCAGACTCAGCTCATCAACAACTTTTTCTCATAATTGTGAGTATACAGTGATGAGTTGTCTACGTTTTTGCTTTGCCTGATATGTGTTTATGTAGTGCAATGTGGCTGCATGCTACTTGACATGATCGTTGCATTAATGTGTCCTTTGAGTTAGTATGTTCTCCCAAACAGTGTTGACATGATTCATAGGTTGTTTTCACAACTCTTGAGAATTGTGTATGTAATGTGTATTGTAGATGTATGCAGTCATTTAGTAATTTCAATACTGTTGTATGTCTGTCCTTCACAGGGTCCTTTGGCTGTTGTCTGGTGACATGTGACCTCCAAAACACACAATCCGGTTACAGAGTGCAACCTTTCATGGAACTCGAATGCATCATCCCACACCCCAGTACTGGCATTTCTGAACCTCTTGGTTACTTTGTGCTCACTGTCATGTGAGGATACCTTGCATCTGTTGTTTAGTTCACTTGTTGTGTTTGTGTAATAAAGGTGTGCACCACTTTGGGATGTGCTTCATCTGTATCCACACATCTGACATTCCTTAGCATACTGTACCTGTGGCCTGATTGCCACTGCCTCAGAATGAGTGTTGTGTATGTGCATTTCTGTGTATTTTCAGTTCACAATGTTGGAGGCAATGAGTATGATGGCCATGGTAAATTAGTGTTGTGTTGACCTAGTAGTGTGTATCTCTCATATGTGTCACATCACCATGACTCACATAACTGTGGTTACATTGCTCTAGTAGTTTCCCTGCACAGTCTTTCTTTAGCAGGTCGTCATCTCTATGTGACAAACCCAGTTTAATTCACAACAGAGGCAAGTATTGTGTGATTATGAATTTATTTACATGCATGTGTGAGAATAGTATACGTAATTGGAAGTGCTGTACAGTGCGATAGAAATCCAAAGTTCACAGAGGAGTTGGTAGTGTTGGTAGATGAAATTTCCTGAGTGAAGTCCACAGTCATTTGATTCATTGTTCCAACTTAGACCCTCCATCACATGTGGGAGAGTTCAGTGACAGTCAACAATGTGAACGGTTTGCACACAATGGAGGATATCAGGAGCAGGTGTTCACTTCCTGGGGGATGTGCATGGCCAGCTGGCTCTCACTTGTCCTTCTTCGGACGACCCCTCTTCTTTTTTTTAGGGGGACCCTCAGGTGCAGGCTGGGGCGGTTCCGTGGACTCTCCGCCAGAGCCCTCATCCCTCCCTGTGGCAGTCGCAGATGTTGTGGCAACAGATGTATTGGGCACACAGGGAGGTGTGGACATGTTGGTTGCAATCTGGCGGAGGCATGTGAGTATGTCCCTGTGCACCGCCAAGAGTTCATCCAATTTGTCCATTTTGGACTCCATGCGGGATCTGGCATGATGGTCAGCCTGCTGTTGTTTAATGTCCCTGAGGATCCCCACTACCTGGCCAAAGTCTCCGGTGCATTCCTAATAGGCTTGTATGATGCGTCCCAACTGTGGATCAGTTTGCGGTGCAGCACCTTGATGGGGCAGTGGCCTCAACCTGCTCCCCCTCCCACCACCCCTAGCCACACGAGCAGAACCTGCAGTTGCAGGCACAGACAACACTGGGCCTCCTTCTGTGTTGGCACTGGTGGTGTTGTCCCCCACCTTCAGGGTGCCCTGTGTTGCTGTGCCATCGGTGTCATGTTGACCTGGTCTGTCCGTGTTGGTGGTGGTCATCTGGGTGTTTGCTAATGTAGCAGGAGTGGTGGCAGGGGGTGCTGATGTAACAGCTGCTGGTGCTGCACACTGATCCACACCAGAGGGGCCAGGTCGTTCGTCGTCATCCGAAGAGGACAGAGAGACATCCACACCGGAGAGCTCAGGGTCAACCAGAGTCTGGGACTGGGATTCTTCTTCTGTACCTGCAGTTTCCCCAGCTGCCCCTGTGGGTGGAAGAGACACACAATGTATGTTGTGGTTCAGCACACATCAACGTATCACACACATTAAAGTTGCTACTGTGCTTCATGATGAGTGTGTGTGCATTGCATTGTCCTCAATTGTCACAGGCAGAGGCCTATGTTGGTTAAGAACATTGTCATGAAAACCTGATGCGTTTTTATGTGCACATAGAGCTGTGTGCATGAACAGCTCATGTATTGATTAATTGACTTACATGGCCATTGCTACACAAGTGCACTCCCATGCCTGACACAGGTATGTTGTTTTTGTCAACATTCGTGGCTTAACAATGACATACATACACTTCCTCTTACCATGTGTTGCAAGATTGGGGCATGTGTGCTGGCATTTATGCATGTATTTGTAAGTCACATTTGTGTGTTTATGGGACATGGTCACAGCCCAGTATGTCTGGGATCTCTTGGGAGAAACTATTTTGTTGTATGTGTTCCTAGTGTACATGTAATTGCACACATGTGATGGTGTTACGGTAGCAAATGATGTTTCTGCTGAGCTGTGTATGTGATGACATCATTTATGTTGTCAATGTCCACGATGGACTGAGGAGTTAATGAAGGCAGCTCTATTGATTTTCCATGCTCATGACAGTGAGGGCCAGAGGTTTGTGTGTTTGAGTTATGCTGCTGTAAGTTGTATGCCTACTCCAACTCAGTCCTGGTTACTCCTTGTGTTGCAGGTGTCAATGACAGTAAGGGGAGTGTTGTGTCAAGGATGCTGACAATGCTGCATGATGTAGTAGTTAAATGCAGCTCGCAACAGCGCCTTGTGTAAACAGTGTCAGCTATCTTGCTGTGGCTGTTCCATTCACTGTCAGCTATCCCTTGTAAATGATGTATATGTGGGTTTGTGTGTGTGTTTAGCTATGTGGTATGTGTGCATCTCCCCAATTGTGAAGGAACCCACACACCTTCCCAGCCCGGCCAGGGGGCACCCCTGGGACACTGCATCTCCAGACAGTGGGGGGCCGATTCCGATTCTGGCCGGAAAACATACCGACCGACTCGGTACGGGAATGTAGTCCGACCGACACGTACCGGCGCTGCCCGATCCGCGTAGTACGATGTAATGCATGTGTATTACGACCGACTCGTACGGAACACAAGCCGAACGACCGAACCGCACGGAAACCAGCTATCCGGCCGGAAAACTACGCGAATCGAACCGACCGACACGCAGCAGGAATGAACCCGACAGAAACGTACCTGCGAACTCCGACCCGCGCAGTACGATGCAATGCGTGTAAAACCAGCTCAAGTTATACGACCGACACGCATACAAAACAGGGGGCCGAAGCAACCCAATACTCCGCGACTGACGCGTACGCCGCACATGAAACCCAGCAGAAACACAGCTTGAAAGACTCGGAGAAGCTTGCACGAGCCAACTGCAGCGTCCTACTTGGTCAGAAGAACGTCTCTTACATGCCTAAAAACTACTAAGGAAAAAATTCAAAAAAAAGGGCCAAGCAAGCAATGACAAAGTCAATAAATACAGGGGGAAAAAAACATGGAACAAAGACACACCCACAACTCCACCCATATAAAGGCCACAAATCCCTACCATGATCCTTTGCAAATTCAACTGACCTGCCAGCACAGAACACCATCAGACAGCAACCACAGACACACTCACAACTCATCCATCACACAAGCCACACACCATTAGCACCTCCCAAATAGCACCCTCACATACACCCAGCAAAACCTACACTCACCCACCCTCACTTGCACACTCACACACAACAATCCCCACCACCACCCATCACCATGCCCCCAAAGAAGAATCCAAAGTTCCTAGACAGTGAATTGGAAGTCCTGGTAGATGAAATCCTCAGGGTAGAGACACAGTTGTTTGGTACATTGGTCCAACAGACCCCCATGTCGCAGAAAACCAAGATGTGGGAGAGGATCGTCGACAGGGTGAACGCACAATCACCATGTTTGCGCACAAAGGAAGACATCCAGAACAGGTGGTATGATGTGCGCAGGAGGGTCAAGGACCTACTCAAGAAGGATTACGCCTTGAGTCATCGCACCGGCAGTGGCCCTCCTGCCAAACCAGTATACCTCAGGCCCTGGGAGGAGAAGGTGCGGGCCATCCTACCACCAGAGAGTGTACATGGACTATCAAACATCCCAGAGCCTGGTGAGTACACAACCAATATACCCAATATTGTGTGACAATACACACACATCACTGTCAAGGGGATAGTGAAACCATGCACCGTTAGCAAAGCCACAGTAACCAAAAGATAATCATCCCAAGATGTGTATGTTAGTTAGACAAACACAATACCTGCCATCTCATAGTGATATGTAACTGTGTCATGACATGTACAAACCTAATAACAAATAGAGCAAGCAGTGGCACAAATCTAACCAACAAACACTGTCAGACATTTTGCCACCACTAGAACACCACCTCACAGGGAAGCTCACTGAAAGGAAGGAATTGTGTGTATGCTGGTGAAGTGAGTGTAGCCAATAGCATGATGGGAGTTGTCGTCACAGATATTGGTCACCCTCACAATTGGCCCATCAACACCACTCTGAACCATGCTCACATCACAGGGAGTGGAAAAGAACTGACAAGATGGCTGACACTGGGTACTGCTGTGGGGAGCACAAGGCCCTGCTGGGAACTGTGCACCAACCAACAGCAGGACACCACTGCCTGACATCCTGAAAACCAACTTGCACTCCCTGCAATGGAAGCACGTTCCATGGTGGGATATCTGGCTGGGTGGGAAGGAGGACTGACAGCTCTGACCATAGTTACCAGCAGCTTTTCTCACACACACCCTTAACACAAACTCTACACAACTCACCTGGGAGAATGCATTGCCTCACACTCTAATTAAATATCCCACAAAGAACCACCACACTGGGTTATGCTGTGTGAAGCACAGGGACACTTTTGGGACTTGTAGCCAAACAAACGCCAGGACAACACTGTCAGCCATCCTGTCAGCACAGGCACACTACCCCACAGGGAAGCAGAGTCAAAAGGAAGGAAGTATGGGCATGCTGGGAAGGGGGGTGTAGGCAATAGCATGATGGGAGTGGTAGTCACAGCTCAACATCCCCCACCCACATGGCCCAGCAAGCTCACACAGAAGCAGGCACACCTCACAGGGAGTGAAAAGCCACTTCAAAGATGTCTGACACCGGCCTCAGCTGTGGGGAGCACAAGGCCCTGCTGTGAACTGTGCACCAACAAACAACAGGACCACACTGTCAGCCATCTTGCCATTGCTGTCACACTCACACACAGTGAAGTCGACTCAAAAGGAAGGAAGTATGGGCATGCTGGGAAGGGGGTGTAGGCAATAGCATGATGGGAGTGGTAGTCACAGCTCAACATCCCCCACCCACATGGCCCAGCAAGCTCACACTGAAGCATGCACACCTCACAGGGAGTGAAAAGCCACATCAAAGATGTCTGACAATGGTGCTCTGTTGTGGGAGCACAAGGCCCTGCTGGGAACTGGGCACCAACCAACAGCAGGACACCACTGACTGACATCCTGAGAGTTAACCTGCACCCACTGCAAGGGTGGCATGCTTCATGGTGGGATAACTGGGCTGGGGGAGAAGGAGGTCCGGATGTCAACCAAATACCACCAATGCTGACCATACACACACCTACTCTGCAAAAACACATTGCACACGTGGGACCAGTCACTCCCAAAGTAAAAGCCCTGGCAAGATGGCTGACACATGGGCATGAGAAATGATGTGCCTGCAATTCACACCCATGCACTGGCCAACCCAAACACGTACACACTCACAGC